>BFEA01000281.1:1416408-1444885 GCA_003427395.1 Chara braunii | reverse complement strand
CTAGCTTCTTTTTTTTTTTTTTTTTTTTTTTTTTTTTTTTTTTTTTTTTTTGTACGCTCTGGTAAATGAGGACAACACATTTTTTTTTTTTTTTTTTTTTTTTCACCTACCACTCTGGCTCCCTCATTGACTGGTAAGCATCAGATGAGGACCTGTGGTGGTGATGGTGAGTGGATGACACTTCAGATGCGTTTTCGTAGCTAGGCAGGGTAACAAGAGAGCGGGGGGGGGTTAATGGGGAACCCCACTTCCAATGGCGCAAATGATACCAAGCAACCTTGAATGAAAACAAAAGCAGGCAAAAAAAATTAAAAAAAAAATAAATAAAAAAATCTAAAAACAGAATAAAATTTGACCCCCACCCTAATTTCAGTTTTCGACCCGTTACTCAGGAGTTGAAAGTGGTGGTCCCCGTTATCCACTTGTGGGTAGGAATCACATTGTGGTTTTGACCGGACCTGCTTGCGCCTGCCCGTCGCCGGCCCCCGTAAGAACCCGGCCCGTAAGGCCAGGAAAGACGAATTTAGGCCGGCGGGGGTAGTGGTGGTTTAAGTCTTTGAAATCCGTAGGAGCCTAAAACATTGTGGCAAGGCAATTCATCCTCCAGCATTTTTATCGGATCAGCTTGTTGTGTTTAAAATTGTTACCAAGGCAACTGGACGGCTCGCTAGTTTGCTTAGCCATGATGTTGAGAGCACATTCACATTGTGGGAGCCAGGTGATCACCGTGTGCTGCAATGACCATGCATCACAGGTGACCAGGCAGATAAACTTGTAGGGAAATTGCTTCTGCTGCATCTACATTTCCTCCTCCTCCTCCTCCTCCTCCTCGTCCGCCTCCTCCTTCTTCTTCTTCTTCTTCTTTTGCTTCTGCTTCTTTCTTCTTCTTCTACCTCCCCCTCCTCTTCTTTGTCTCTTCTTCTTCGTTCTCTTCTTCTTCGTTCTCTGCTTCTTCGTTCTCTTCTTCGCTATCGTTATTGTCATTGTGGTGTGGTTGTCATCATGTGACCCCAAACACGCCTTTCACATACATGGTTCCCTAACTCGTTCCTTTTTGGCATATGGAAGGGAAGAATTACCCCCTCACATCTGAAAGAAGAATGCGAATTTTATTAAACTAGCTATGCTACCAGAGTGTGTGTATATCAACACTTCCAATGTAAACATGGACTGGCTTTCGAACCGGCGAGCAGTCAAAACATGGGGCGATAATCCATACCGTTAAGTGTAAGTTTAGGAAACCACATGGATTTGGGAGGGAGGGAGAGAGAGGGAAAGGGAGAGGAAGAGAGAAAAATGGAGAAGAAAGGTAGAGGGAAGAAATGACACGCAGGAGTAAAAACGTTTCCCGAACGCGACTGCGATGAAAATATTACAAGTAAACCAGGCCGCATGAGTGGCCTGGGACCATTTGCCCTGCCAGGGCAAAAAAAAAGAAAGAAAAAAAAAAAAGTTCTAACTTTTAAGTTTCTTTAATTTGAATTTATGTTTTAATTTTTTAATTTGGTAAAGCATTTCAATGTGACCCTGAGGCTAAAAGTTGTTCTGTTTATTTTTCTGCATTCTTTTATTTTATTTTTTGCCTGGGACCTGCTAGGGTCCTTGCATGGTCGATGCAGACGGCCCGGCTGGTAGCCTAGAAAACTAGTAAAAAACTAGGCTACCAGCTGGGTCGCCGGGGTCACCTTATTTGCCCCGACGTCCCGGCGTTGCAAGGGTCAAAGAAGGTCCCAGCCTAGGGAAAGCTTGTCAACCTGGTGGTTGACGTAACAATAATGACATTTGTCGATATGCCACCGATTGTTTACTTATGTCATCATAGATAATCAGAGCGTGCATTCCATTGTCTCTCGGAAATATTCTCCTATAGCGCAGTCTGCATAAGGAGCAAGAAGTTGAAGAGGAGCAGGATCTGATGCAGTGGCTGACACAATAATAGAATATTCTAAAGCACCCGACCCGCTTCTGAAATAATTTTATCTGAAGTGAACGACTTTTGCTTCAGGGGCACATCCAAATTATTTACCATATTTAAAACAAAAAGTAAAGTTTGAAAATAAACTTTTAATTTTATTTTTTTTTATTTCTTTTGGCCTGTGCGGGCAAATGGTCCCGGGCCACTCTGGTAGCCTAGGTCAAAAGACAAGGAAAAGCTACCAAAAAAAAAAAAACTGTTGATTATATGCTCGGAAGGGGGCCTGCCATCCCTCACAATAAGGGTGATGATCCCATTGCAATAATTCCGTTCAAATCATGCAATAATCGTAGGCCATGGGTCGTCATTTAGGTCCAAGGGCCGAAATAGGGGTCAACGGCCACACCCAGGCCATGAAAACTGCCCGAATGAAGGCCTGCTACTGTGGGGTACCCGACGGAAGGCCTAAAATTGGGCTTCGGAGTCCCAACGTGCGACAGTTGACCGTGGAAAGTCAAAGGTCAAGAGCTGCTCGGAAATTCAGGCTCACGAGTCAAAGTCAACATGGACCCAGCCCAGGCCACCGATCAGACACACACACTTGGCTGTTTGCAGGAATCTGTCGATAATCAAGTCCAAGTGGGAATCTGCAACTGTATGGGATCCAGGCCATTGGCTACGAGTCAATCTGGGCCATCGTATCTGAGAGACCAGAGGCTGGTCAACCAGAGTCAACACTTATGTTGACCCACCCACTGCTGACCGACATTCAGTCTTACACTCGCTTCTTGACGCTAGCTTCTTTTTTTTTTTTTTTTTTTTTTTTTTAAACAACCCTCTCCAGTGCTAGAGGTGCTGATAAGAGCAAACACCGCTAGCACCGGGGGAGAGGCTCCATCTATTGGTGGGGAGCGTCACCTGCTGGAAAGCGGGTCCAGCTTCTTGACGCTGGCTGGACCCTAGTTTGACACTGGCTTAACGTTGACATTACATTGATGCGACGACGTGAGACTGCCACTGTTTGGATCCTGGTGCCTTCTCTGTCTACGGCGCCAGCTGGACATTTGATTATGCTGACTTGGCTCTCGCCACACTGTCTACCAAGATTCGTAGGGGTTCCTAGCGAATAGCCCAGTGGTAAGAGACAACATACGACGTTGATGGGATGCTGGCGAGGAGGAGGATCAAGGCTGTGAGATTGGTTGATCGGAAGGAAAGCTTACTTGTTTGCGTTTGTGTCGACATTGCGCATTGTTGTTCCTCTTCAGAGGAGTCTGCGCCGATGCCGAGTTGAGATTTGTTCATTGTCAGAGCATGTCAGAGGAGACTGTCTGCTCATGTGGCGAGCAGGGGATGCCCGGAGAAGGAGTGGGTTAGTGAGGGAGTATCTATTGAGCTGATGGGTACTTTTGTTTCCACCCTCCAAGTCTTTTACCCCTCTCATCTGCCTCCTCTTTGGCCATGAGACATTGGACTTCTTGATTGCATGTATGATTTCAGAGACAATGAAATTGCACTACGACATTTTGTGTTCGGACATTGACGAACTTTCCATCTGAATGGGTTCATTGCAATTTGGTATCAGAGCGGTATCCGTCATCCGTCGCTATCTGCTGATCCGTGGTGTATCACGCATTGGTATCATAATCACGCGCTCAATTACGCGCTTCGAGTGCCTTAATATATCGCAGTGTTGAACGCGCGCACATTTTTCCATTGCGTGCCTCAGTAAATCGTGCGAGAGATTTTCCGCCGCGTGCGCACGTACCTGATGATGACGATGATATGATGAGGGCATGGACTTGATATCTGTTGGCGAGATAGCGTTGACGAGGAATTGGGCAACCGACGAGAACGAGAGAGAGAGAGAGAGAGAGAGAGAGAGAGAGAGAGAGAGAGAGAGAGAGAGAGAGAGAGAGAGAGAGAGAGAGAGAGAGAGCTGCTTACGCCACATGGGGGAATCACCAGCTACGTGGCACGACACGTTGGTGCTGACGTGGCACCTGACGCAGAAGCAGTGGGTGATATTGTTTGACGTGGCACTCACCCAACGTGGCATCTTCGAAAAAAAAGCGACACACCAGGTTGACGCGACATATTGAAGTTGACGTTGCAGTGATCTCATACGAATTGGGCAGTCTCTATGTGCTCACATGGGTACCAGGTACCACCACTCTTGATGGCCTCATTGGCCAATGATGCTGACGTGGTAAATCTTTTGATGATGTGTCAGTTTGGATTGATTGGAGTGTGACACGTGGCAAATCTGATTAAGCTGCCATCTGCTGAAGATTGGTGGAAACTACTTGGTTTCATGGACGGTATAACACGAGACTATGTTGTAGTACCACGCGTCAGCACTTGTGTCTGGACATACAACCCTTTGCTCAAGGCAGTGAGAAGAATATTAGTTAACACGTTGATTGTTGTGTTGCTGATTGATTGATGATACTCACTTCTTGTGGCTTGTATTGTGGATGTTAGCAAACTCACCATTTTGTTGCTGTTTCGATCACACTGCCACAGTCTGGCAGTGAGTGCGGAACCTGTAGACTATGTTGTAGTGCCACTCGTCAAAACTTGTGCCTAAACATACAACCCTTTGCTCAAGACAGTGGGAAGAATATCAGTTAACACGTTGTTGATGATTGTGTTGCTGATTGATTGATGATGCTCACTTGTTGTGGGTTGTCTTGTGGATGTCGGCAAACTCGTCATTGTGTGGTGTTGTCTTGATCCCATGGATCGTGACTGCGGAACCTGTGTACAGACTATAGGAAACATATATAGAAAAATAATAAGTAGAATTAGATATAGAAAAACTTAGATTTTGTTCCTTTTTTTTTTTTTTTTTTTTTTTTTTTTTTTACTATGTACATTGAAATTTGATTGAAGTGTGGTCGTGAAATTTATAACTAACTGCCATTTCGTCAAAATGGACATCTTTTATTTTTGGAACGAGATTGAAACCGAGTTTTTTGGCCGAAAATTCGTCAAAATTGTTGTGCCTGAGGGTCCGGCGTTTGTAAAACGTTGGACCCCCTGGCTGTAAAATGGACCTAGCTTGAGACCAGGAACATCCAGGCAGGGTTCCTGGCCTCGAGCTAGGTCCAAGTACAGCCAGGGGGTCCAGCGTTTTACAAACGCCAGACCCTCAGGAACAACAAATTTTGGCGAGTTTTCGGCCAAAAAACTCGGTTTCAATTTTGTTCAAAAAATAAAAGATGTCCATTTTGACGAAATGGCCGTTAATTGTCGTTTGAAGTTTATTGTGCGTCAGACACACACCGAGAAAAATGACTTACCTCTGGAACTGCTTGTGTGCATCTATTCTTAGTCGATTCATTGCTCTTCTATTTTCTCTCATCTTGATCACCTTCTCCGTTGATGAAGAAGGTGGGATAATGCGAATCTGTGACCAAGTGGAAGAAAGACGGGACCAGAGGCTGGACCGTCTCCACCAACTGCTCACTAAGTTGCATGACGCTGGGCCTGATGTTGAGCGGCATGTTCGCAGCCAGTTCGATCTGTATGCTGCAGAAGACGAACTTTCAAGGGTTGAAACTGCCGTTTAGATGCCGGAAATTAACGGGAGAGTGCAACAAATACTCGATGAGGGGTGAATGACACTCGATCAATTGGTTGTTGAACAGTTGGCAAAGATTGTCGGTGCATAGGCCAAAAAAGAGGAAACGGAGAATCAAGCGAGAGGAAGGAAGAACCCGAACTAACAGAAGAAATCATGAACGACATCATTAAAAAATTGCAAGTTGCACTGAAAACATAATTGAAGAAAAAAAGAAGAATATCAGGGACACCGAAGAGAACAAGAACAATGAGCAAAAAAAGTTAAAGAAATAAGACAAAAAATTCATATTGTGGATTTAGAAACCGACGTGGCGTCTGTCTTGCAAAATATGATGGCTTACCTAATGCATCTAGAAATCAAGATTGATCACGTCACAGCAGAACTAAAGACGATGATGAGATTTGTAAAAGGAAAAAACAAGGTTGCACATGAAGAGGTAGCCGAGGAAAGGGAAGAAAAGAAAGAGCCTCAGGAAAAGTTGATGACTTCTGGGTACCAGTAGCAGTAGGCCAACTGGTTGAAACAGGTTATGCCTTGAAAACTCCAAAAGTGGGTGGCTTAGAGTTGGGGAAAGTGATTTTAAAGATTGAACAACGGAGATTAGGCATGCAAATTTTGAAGAGCTCCATAAGTAGGGCTACCGATTGAAACATGGCGTGCAATTGTTTTTTAAAGCAGCCATGTGAGATTTGGGTTACCCTATGTGAAAAATCAGGCGTCCGAGATTAGGCGAGCAGTTTTTTCGCTTCGAGCTCATAAAGGAGAGGCCACAAGATTGGGTCTTACTGGTCCAATCTCTAGCGTCAAAACGGCGCCAGGTACAAGAGGAACAATGCAATGGAGGAAGAGGTCCAAGAACTACCAGGTGGAGCATCAGAGAAACGGCCTGAGAAGAGTCTAGAGACTTCGAAGTGAGTGAAGAAAGTGCAAGCCGCCCAGTTACACAATGCGGTGGCTTTGAAATGCGGCACCTTTTTCTAAAGGGTATTTGAGGGGGAAATTCTTGAAGAGTCCAGTAAGCTTATTGGATTAGGGAACGGGCTCGGATTTAGGCCAAATGCATTGGGGCTTATTGGTCCACCGAACGAGGTTTTTTTTCTCTCTCTCTCTCTCTCTCTCTCTCTCTCTCTCTCTCTCTCTCTCTCTCTCTCTCTCTCTCTCTCTCTCTCTCTCTCTGTCTGTGCGCATATATAGGTCTGGGTATTGCATATATGTAGACAAAAGGTGTGATATTTTTTGTTAGAAGCAGATGCAGTGAAGGTCTGGCTTCCCGCCCTCCTTTCAATGTGTCAAGTTGAGGCGGTGATCCAAGGTGGGGGGGGCTCTCACAAAGTTACACACATGTGGAGGAAATGATTGACAATTTTGACATATCATATTATATGGTCATTTGTTCAGGAGTTCGGGGTGTTGGGCTGCTGTTTAGCGACTGCGTACGACTGATGTTGATCTACTCGGGTCCCTAAACTCTTGATAATAATTTTGTGCAATTTTGTAAAACGCTTACCAATAATAAGCAACCGGATTTTTTTTTTAATTATTTTTTTGTAAACTTGCTTTCTCCTCATCGGGGGATAACTATATATTTTTTTATCACATCACGTTTTTTTCAACTTGATTTCTGCCATATCATGGAACATATCTTTCTTTCACTACCTGCCCCCCAGAATAGAAGCGACTATAATTTCCTTGAAAAAAGAAAAAAAAACAAGTTAGGAGGAAAGACTTTGCGGTTGTTCCACCTTTGTAATTGGAATTGGAATTGGAAAGGAAAGTGAGAAGTCGATGTCAACGTATGTTGAAATCAGTCATGGGTGTCATATAAGCATGCTGCAGAGTAGCAACACACCAGATATTTGAAAGAACTTGGAATTGAAAAACTCTTCGAAAAATAATCAAGTAGAACCCAGAGTGAAGCAACCATAGTCTACAAGGCTATGTGAACTCTTACTCGGAACGTACTCCCACGTTTTCTCAATACGGCACTAACTTAATTGAAAGAGTTACTCAAAGTTTTTCCGGTCGGGCTCTCCTACAGTCGAAGTTTTGATAGTCCCTTGCAATTTGACTTCCCGCCAATTCATTATGGATCATAAAAAATTCCTCGCAGTTTTTCATTCCCGCAGTTTATTATAAAAAGTGAGATAAAATTACGAAATTGAGAATGGAAAATAATAAGTCCTAGTCTATTTTATGAGGTTTGTTTTGTTGTTGATCTTTATTTTGTCCCGTAAGAAATCTATCAGACTTTTTCCCGTATGTTTTATTTGGTCCTGATTTCTTAAGAGTTTCCAAATCCTTCAAAATTTTCGCCAGAGCCGAAAAAGAAAAAAAAAAGAAAAAGGTAACGGTGCTTCATAGTCCTTTTTCCTTTCGCTTTACCATCTATCTGTTTCATTATTTACTATTAACCATAGTATTGAATGCCCCATTTGTTTCATGACGGCGCTAGTTTCTGGATAAATTTTCTCAGGCAATCCTTAAAGTATTTCCTATGGTAATCCTGCAATCGAAGGAGTCGTTTTCATGTAAGTAATCCTAACCCTACGAGTCTCACATATGATGTCATCGTGTATATCATGTGGAGGAAGCACGCGACGACCGCCTTCTTCTATGGGTTGTACGAATAGGAATTGAAATACCGAATCTTTCTAATGGTGAGTATTCCCTTCTCCCCAACCTTTCTGAAATTCCTTTCGACTAACGGAATCGTTACTTCTTTCCCTAACTCCACCATAATCTTTGTTCTCAAAAATTCTCATTTGCTATTTCCTTCATCTACTTGTTCTAGCAAAAACGTCTTACCGTATGCTGATTGGAATTGATTGATGATTTCAATCGCTTTCCTATTTTCCTTCTTTTCATAACTCCAGACAAATATAGACACGTCATCCATGAGGCGTGTGCCCTTTACTAGTTTCCTATCTGTCCCCAAGTTAGACAAAAAATAATATTCATCGTAGGTGCACAAAATGCAGATTAGAGGAGGGTTAGTACTTTTTCTCATTGGAATGCATGTTTTTTGTCTAATTAGTCTGTCGGGCGTCATTACATACGTGTTTCGAAGCTAAAAAACGACCATGTCACAATTTCCTTAAAAATGATAATCATCCACCTGTCATGTTCATTCTTCAGATAAAATGAAGTTTCATTGCGTATTTTTTTTCCTCATAATCTGTTTTTTTTTTTTTCCTCATAGTAGTGCAGTATCCAGTCGAGTGCTTTTATAATTGAGTTATGTGGCAGTCGACAAAACATTTCCTTAATATCAAATGAGGCACAAAGTACGTTTTCTCTCTTCGTTGTTTCCTTCTAGTTATTCACTTTTGTGACTTTCCTGGGAAGACTGGGAGGCATTTATGACCCGAACCTGCAGCTGGTCAAAACTGATTCGGGTGAAGGAACCTGGACCTTTTTGGGATGCGAATTGAGGGTCTGTTGATCTCCGAATCGAGTGGAGATCAGGTACAAGGCCAAGAACGAGGAGAATGTATGGTCGGAGGGGTACTGCTACAGGTCACTTTAAAGTTTTGAGTTCTACGGGGATAGAAGACAGAAAAAAGCGGTAATCAATAGGGAACTTCGATTATTAAGGTACCCGAGTTAATCTTTACCAGTACTCTAGGGAGATTCATTGATACCAAGGCAAGAGACTGGGAAAGGTAGCGAGTCCTAACCTAGCAGGATAGGAGGGACGAGGGACTGGGGAATAAAGGTGAATAGGGACAAAAGAGAAACAGGACCAACGCAGAGTAGTTTCTGATGGCTACAACCGTATTTATGGGTGACCATCGTCTATTCTACCAAGGAGGTGTCTGCCCCCTGACGACGTCGGCTCTAGCGCCGATAGAAAGGGCTCTCGAGGAATTCGCCAGAACGCTGGTAGTATTGAGGGAAGTGGAGCGGAGGCGAGGGAAGGCTATGGGGGATGGGATATTGACGACGGTGTGCTTAATGTTTTCATTGTAAACTTGACTTGTCCTCACTGGGCTTTGGCCGAAGAAACGACTACGCTCAAATGCTTGAACATGGAGTGGGTGTGCGCTATCGATCGTTGTGACGCAATTGCGTCTACTCACTTGTTCTACTGAACAAATACGCTGTAAACTGCCGAGGGAGTCACTCGACGGTGATGATAGCGAAGCTAGGAGAGCTACGGAGCTGTTTCGACTGGATTCCTATCATGCCGTTGACTGTGAGCTCATCAGGAAGGGATTGCTACCTAGGACGCATTGTCGAGCGCATCGTCTCCCGCCTTTTTGCAAGGTGTGGGAACCCTCCCGGACATGTCACACAAGAGTTAAACCAAAACAAAATTAGAGACAACTTGAGAACGACACAAAATAACCCTGATAATCACTAAGGCGGACGAGGTCGCGTCGTCCGTTCACCGCTCTGATCGGGTGCGCCAGCTATACATCCTGCAGTCTGCTACGACAGGATAGGTTCCCGCGGGGCAAAACTTGCCTTCCCTCAGAGTCTGTCATCACCCTTAGGGGCGTATCCCTACCGAGCTACTGACCCACATGCGAAAGCTTTTAAATGCAATTGCCGAGGTATGTCAGTCGAGGGCGTTTGCTCGTTCGTTGTTGTATAGATACGCTCGGTTAACGCCAAGTGAACCCGAGCGTCGTTCGTTCCTAGGGCGCTGGTCTCCTAGGTGCGGAGCAAACGTCGGTCGACTAGGACGATCTCAGCCAAGCGTGAAACCCAAATTTAATCCTAGTCCCTTAGACGCACCGTCAAAAGAAAATTATAACAATCACATATCATTATATAAAAAGAATCGACCGTAGTCGATAAAAATAAATATTTAATCTGAAATGACAACTAAAAAGATAAAAATAATCATTAGATACATCTAATAACATAAGATCGAAATACAATCTGACCATCTCAGGTCGAACACCACAAAACAATCAAATAACCGCCAACAAGGAGTTGGCTACCGACAAAAATATTGATGCAGCCGACAAGGTAATCGGCTGCCTTAGTTTTGACTTGATGAGGCGTGTTACTTAAGTTAATTCATTCCAGACGACCTCCGACCTAAAATGAGACACGCAATCCCATCTTCATATGTTTTTAATCTTCTTGAATGACCGACTACTTTGTGAATGATTTTTGATCAGGTGCATTTCTTGAAGTGTTGCATGCCGCTCTCTCAATCTTCTTCACAACAACAAGTCCTATTGACAAGTAGGCATGTGAAAGGTAGAAAGAGGACAATCATGTTCTTCATCTCAAATAAGCATAATCAATCTCCTTTGCAAGCACCCTTCTACCTACCTGCGCAACACGCAAAGACAACAAGTTCAAGAGAAAACCAATACAATCCTATACTCAAGTCAGACCTTTCCGTTCACATGTATGACTTGTACAACTTTCCTCTACCTTTTCTTTTGAACATTCAAAACAATAGGATCAAGCAAAGTGTGGGTTCACACAGGTGTGAAAGGAATCTGAGTCAATCAACTGACCTTGAGTGAAGTTTGGTCCGACTCACTCAAGAAAGCCGAGTAATATGCCGATAGAAAAAAATAAATGTCGCATAAGTTCAAAACGTATGGCCCACAACTTCACCAGTTTCAACCTCCCAATTGAATAATGGTCCACACCTTCTCTTAAGTACTCAAATAAGCAGATAGGGCCATTAAAAAAACTCAAGCGAGATATCCCTTCAGGAGGGTGTTCCCACAAATGAGTTTCTATGTGGTCCCAATGTCCCAAACTAACCCCTGCTTAGACCGGTCTCAACGTCTCGGGCTATCCCAACAAAGTCCCAACTATACTTTACCACCAATAGTACTCCCTAACCAAACCAAAGATACTTTCCAACCAACCGCGAGTCCACGCCTCCTCCAATTACCATGCCCGCTTACAATAGCCACACCAATTTGTCCGTCCCGATCTCAAAACCAGTCCCACCTGGTCCCAAAGTGGTCCCAGATGGTCCAAATGCAGTCCACACCATCACCCGTAATACCAGATGGTGCGAAACTCAAAATCGCTCGCACTGAGCGCCGCAAAAAAAATAAAGGTGGCCCTGGCTGAAAACCGCATGTACCGCGAGCCCAATAGTTACTGCCACGTGCACTCATTCCGCACTCTCTTCATGCCGCCGGTCCACGCACCACTACCGCACGACCGAAACGAGCACCAGTGCTAGCCCAACCTCTAGGCCGCACTGGAATCCACCATAACCGTTGCGCACCACAAAAAATTGAATTATCGCTCACCGCGCCGTTAAAACCGGTACCACGACTGTCGTGCAGCACTACCGCCAGATCTCATACCAAAATAATAGTTCCTCTGAGCTGCAAAATCCCGGCAACACTGCCCTTTACAAAGTGTGTTGCCGGCGTGCCGCCAATCAGACAACATCTTTTTATACACAAAAAATGTTGACGTCGCGTGGTAAAACCGACAACATTTCCCCCACAAAAATGATTGTTCTCACCATGCCAATAATCCAGCAATACGCCGCCCCACAACATAAATAATTTGCTGTCGTTAAACGGACAACATTTTTCCAACCTCAGTGTCGCTGCCGCCGCCAATTTCGGCAACATGATCCCACTGGATACACTGTTGTTGCTGCGCCGCTGAGCAGCACTTCCCCACAGTCACAAAAAAAAAAAAAACATCGGCGCCACATGACAAATCCGGCAGCATCTTCCCTTAGGAAGGTCTTAATGTCACGCAGCAGTTCGGCAGCACCTTCCCTTAGAAAGGTCTTGATGCCGCGGTGGCAGTCCGGCGGCACAACCCCACTAAAATAGGTGTCGCTTGCTGCACTGTTCAGACCCTGACGCAGCCCACCGGCCTCGGCACCCATGCAAAGGTGGGGCAGTGAGCTCCCAACCTACTAGGTTATGGATGTCGCCTGTCTCTCCCCCAAGTGCTCCTGCAGACCTCCAACACTTCGCCAACACTCCCTCACTACACCAACAGCCAGGCAGCCAACATCTACTTCAAGTAGAATGCCCCAGCAGCATTGCCACAAATGTGAGGCTGCTGGGTGGGGAGTTGACTTTTATAGCTAGCCGAAGGCATGTGGGCAGCTGCTTTGCCCACAACCAGGCAAAATTTGTGGGTGCCCCTAACCCTCGATCTAAATCAACGGCCAGGAGCTAGGAGCTTTGGTTTTTCCCTAGGGGAACCAAGGTCATCCATTCCTGGAAGCGTCTGGCCTTCCTCGCAGACCACATGCTCCTGGAAATGGTTGTACCCAGCCAGACTGCAGCCTGTTCAAAAAACGAACAGGCGCAGTCTCATCATCCCCTAGAACCTTCTTCCCCCTACACCTATCCCATGACCGAGGCCACATACATCGTCGTTACCTTTTTTTCTTCTTCTTTTTTTTTTCTTTCTTTTTCTGCCCCCTCGTTTCTCTGTAAGGGGCAGCTCGTTTTTTTTTTAAACGAGCAGCCTCCCTTAAATCATTTCACAGAGTCGAACTATAGTCAAGCTCACAAGGTCTTCTTTCACCCCTTCGCGCCTGTACCAAGCGCAGGAGAGGCGTCGAGTTCAGGCTTCCTCCTTTAGTGAAGGAAAGAACATCAAAGGACAAAAAAGCAAAGTGGCTATGAACGCTTGGCTGTCACGGCCAACTATCCTTGTGGTATCTTTTTCGACACGTCTAGCTTCAAGCCCTGAAACGCTAAAGGAACGATAGGCGCCTGTACCTGGGCGCCAATAGCACCAGGTTCGGGCGCACTGTTGATTGCTGCAACCCGTTTCCCAAAGCAAACGGGCGTAGCAACTGCACCACGATGAAGGGGTGGGGGGGAATCTAGAAGAAAAATGAAATTCAGATAAATCTAAAAAAAATATAAAAGGAATCTAACAATAACAGACAAAAAGTTAAATATAAAAAAAACTTACCTCATGCTGCACCTGCTGCCCGTTTCTCCAAACGAACGGGCGCATGTTATTGACAACAATTGAGGGGAGGAAGTTGTGTGTCCGTGTATATTTCCATATTCCGGTCGAATATTCATTCGATTTTGCTTATCCCTCTGATGGAAGTAGCTGGAGGTCACCGCCAGATAGGACCTCTCTCTTTCTCTTTCTTTCTTTCTCTCTCTCTCTCTCTCTCTCTCTCTCTCTCTCTCTCTCTCACGCACACACACACACACACACATAGTTGCATCAGTGTATACGTCCCTGTTTCAGGGACATATTTGTTCGATTTTGCTCACCATGTCGATGAAAGTACCAAGAGGACAGCCACACCACATTGACGAAAGGACCGTTCATCCAAACGAACAGGAACAACACAGCACACAAACGACAAAAAAAACATCTTAAAGAAGAAGAAAAAAAAAAAACTAAAAAGAAAAATTTTAAGCAAATATATAATAAAAAAAATCTAAAGAAAAAAAAAAAAGTTACCTTAAAAAAGGCGGTCGCCCGTTTAAAACGGGCGCTTGCAGCCTGTCATGGGGACTCTAAGTCCCCGTCAGTTGTAATCGCGTCACCTGACGTTTCACGTTTTAATTTTAGGTTTTTATTTTTTTTGTTTTTTTTTTTACTTTTCTCGTTGGCTTAAGCCAACGGACAGGTCCTATCTCGTGGCTTTTCAACCACGAGCTATTGAAATACAGACCTGAGTTCGAGTCCTCTCGGACTCAAAAAATTTGCTCCAATCTCGATTTATGCGTATCATCCTTGCGCAGGCGCCATGCCATCTTTCACGTGGCGCATGACCGATCTCCACCGCTTTATCTCAAGATCTCGCGGTCGAAATCGACCGAGCCAAGCTCTTCGTTTCACTGGACTGGTCCATCAAAAGGAACTAGCCAGTAGTGGCACGTCAGGTTCGATCTTGGTATCCGCTGGGTGAGAATCTGGCATGATATCCTACTGGGCTAACTCCTATTTCATACCCAATTGGAGCAGCCCTTCAATATGAGGGGCTATGCCCAGTGTAAAAGCCAACCCACAGCCAGCAGGCCTCCCCCTGCTTGAGGCCTAACAGGTCTTTGCTTGCTGACCCCTATCCCGTCGGTTGGCCGCGTGACCACGGCTTGATTGGTCACCCAACCAAGTAGGCCTCGGCATCGGCCTGTCGGCCCCCTGGCTCGAAATCAACCCCCGCGGCCCATGAAAAAATTAAAAACTCTTATTCCCCCTGCGTCACAACCCCGTACTCACTGCGACCGTTCTTTTTAGCCTACTTAGCCGCATACTCAGCGCGATCATTATTTTAGGTAGAATAGGTTTAGTTTCAGGCTTTCAGCATTCCCACGTTTTCGTCCCTCTGCGGCTCGCTAGAAACTGTCCACTACCGGCATTACTTTCGGACGATGCAAGTGTCCGAATTAAGTCCAAAGAAGTCCAAGTTCCTCGATCATAGGTTAGTCTGAATGAACTTTCGGCAACGTCGATCTTATCTAGTCCTTCAATTCAACAAAATAAATCGGACAGTGTCCGACGTTTAAAATCCCCCCGACAGCGTAGTTGCGAGGAGAAAAGGAAGACTAACTTGTAGGAAAAGGGCGTTGAAGAACTTATCTCCCATGGATCCTAATGGGCAAGGGAATAACAAAGGTAATCAAGGGTCAGGAGGGCAAGGATGGAATGGGGGGCAAGGAGGCAACGGGGGACAAGGATGGAATGGAGGGGGAGAAGGAGGAAATTGGGGGATACCTCAGTCAGGTTGGGGAAATAACGGAGGCGGCTACGGTGGAGGAGGGAACACTGGATGGGGAATAATGGGCCGTCGGGAGGCTGGAACAATGGTGGGGGAAGACCTAGAAGTCAAGTCTGATGTTATAGTTGTAATCAATTCGGGCATTACTCAAGGGAGTGTCCGATGCCTCGGCAAAGGAATGGGTATTTCCCAAGCGGGAACTTTCAAGGCAGGAGCTACCAAGGTGGGAATTATACTCAAGGAGGAGGAGGAGGAGGGGTAGGAAATGGAATGGTAGGGGGAGGTGATGGCCAAATTACGACTCAAGGAATGGAGCCAAGTGCAGCTCCAGTGATGAAATTGAGCAAAGAGTTGAAGGAATCAATTGGAGTCATGGCGTCATTCTTTAAATTACCTATTGAGGAAAAAGCAGCGAAGAAGGAAGAGGAGGATCGGAGGAAATGCGAAGCTCAGGAGAAAATCGAGAAAGAAGAAGCGAAACGCGCAGAATTAAAAAGAAAACAAGAGGAGGAGAAGAAAGAAGTTGACCGGTTGTGGGGTATTAAGAAGATGTTCGGGGAACAAAGAGTGTTTTTGAGACATAAGTTTAAAAAAGCGGTCAACGAAGAAATAGTTGACATGGTGAAAGGGAACAGGGTGGTGGAGGAGGAAGATGACGAATGGGAGGAATGGCCTAACGAGGATGAGGAAGTAGATGGGGAGGTCGAATTGGAGGGAGACCTTAACCTCAGAGGGAGGAAGAGAGTACAGGAGCATGGTGAACCTTAACGGGGAAGCCCACCGACGGAGACACCCCCCAAAGCAGCAAGAGGGAGTTGTACGCAACAACCTGTGTTTCCGGTGGCCTCACCAGTTGAACGACCCAAAAGGTCCACAACGCTGATAACTGATCCCTGGGGCGGAGTACCTTGCTCGACGGACTTTGGAAGTACAACCAGCTATAAAGCTGCAATGGTGAAGTTCGTTGCGAGGAAGCACTGCCCATAGATCAAGATGCTTTGCAAGAAGGAAGTGATCGTTTGGAGAGAAAAAAATGATGAGGCAGTAGAAGAGTTGGCAGAGTTACGCGTCATGCAGAGCATCTCCAAAACTTACACACCTCGAACAGGGGTGCGAGTGCTTAGGGTAAGTGCACCAGCAGGCCCGAATGTTAGGGCCCCGACGGCGGATGCGGGTACTGTACCCGAACCAGAGCGAGAACGGGAACGGGTAGGGGGGGCTGAACAAGTGTAGGGCATGAGAATATTTACGGAGTAAGCTAGGGGCGGATAGGCGGTTCAAGAATGTAGCAAAGATTGTGGATAACATCAGTGTGTTGCTCTTGTTGTTTTTAATAGTTAGCGGAGGGATTGGATTTGCAGATAAGTTTCGTGATTTGGTCATTGAGGGTTTTCAAAATAATCAACAAGGATAGTTGGAAGCACGTTTGTGTGTGTATATAGTTCTTAATCCTTTCTGTTGTAAGTTCTACATAGGGAAGACTGAACGGGAACTGCGGATCAGGTGGCGTAAGCATGTCAGGAACCCGAGTCAGAAGGGTGTAGGGAATAAGTTAATATAAATGGCTAAGTAAATTTTGATGGAAGTCGTACGTTGCGCTGCCCCTTGTTTTTGTCGAAAAAGACGAACTGGTAAGGATCGAGGAAATGTGTATTGGAAGATGGTCTCCGAGCTTGAATTGTCGGAGGAAAAAGAAGGCAGGGAGGAAGAAGAACCAAAGGAAGAAGAGCGAGGAAAACGGAAAAGAACCAGGGGTCGTCAAAGATTATGAAATTTCAGGCCGAGGGACGGGAGTTTTGTGACTTAGTTAATCTGTTACGTAGTGGGTGTAGGAATTTTGTGTCGGAAAAGGGCTCTTTGTGGGTTATGAAATGGTCGGCGACTCGGAGAAGGTTTGGAGAGTCGATCTTACGAACAGAAGGGAGGGTGAAGCTACTTAAAGAATGCAAAAAGGAAATCCAGCAGGGAGGAACGTTTCAGGTACTAAGGGTGATCCAGGGGAAATTTGGACTGATGAAAGATAAGAAAGTCCTGATTCGCCTTTTGACGGTACCATGGACTATTAAAAACTTATTTAGGATGCCCCTGGAGGAATTGGTATGATGTTTTTAGACGGCTCGGACATTTAGCAAAAAGGAAAACCACAAGAAGGTGAAGGAAATTCTGGATGAAGTTATTTCGAAAAAATTCGGGATTGAGATTAGGAAAAAGATTGTGATTGGGTCTACTTTTAATAGAGAGGTCATGAAGAGTAAAGTAAGGGATCTGGTAAAAGAAAGGGTTAAAGAACAATTTCCTGAGTGTGTAAGCAAGGTCATGCAGATGCTTGAGGACAGTACGAAAGTGAAACCAGATTGTCGATCAAACATTGCATAACCACAGAACCGCGGCGCGAAACGTGGTAGGTGTCTGTCCCTTTGCAGACTCAGACCTTCCAAAAGCGGAAGGGCATGTGACTTGTAAGCTTAGCTCAGTTAACGACGCACCCTCGGCTTTGCTGAATGCAAAAGATTGTATTAAAAGAATGGGGATGGATTTGATGAAGGGAGTTATGAGGGAAATAAATAATGGTTTTGTGAAATACGGACCGCCGAAGTGGGTGACTGTGAGGGAGGTGATGGGAGTAATAAGTAGGCAAAAATTGAAAGCAAAGGAAGAGAGAGTAGTTGCTGGTGTAGAAGTATATAAAAAATTGCTGATAAACTTCGTGCAGGTACCTTTGGACAAAAAAATGGCCGAAACTCTGATTTTGTGCCCAAAAGTGTACACTGATGGGATGCGGGACATGTTTTTGGGAAAGACCAATTTTGAAGCAGTGTCAAAGGAGGAAGAGGAGGTTCTCGTGGAATGAAAGGAGTCATACCGTCTTGGGGGGTTTGAAGCAATTGGAAGGTGGGAGGGGAAGAGAAGGTTTGGGAATGCCTACATCGTTCCTAAAAATAAGGATGTGTGAAAATTTAGACCGATCACTCCGTCATTTTGTGAGCCTTAAAAAACCGTTGGGAAACGGATGACCCGGACTCTGAATGGCCTTTCCTTGTTGCTATCTCCGACTTACCACTTTAATTTGCGATCGACGGGTGAGCTCAAAGAGAGATTAGATAAGGTTTAGAGATGGGCGCAGTCGAAGGGGGGTAATGGATGTATTAAAGGATTATCGTTCGATATTAAGAAAATGTTCAATGAGTTGCCGCATAAATCTATTATGGAGGCAGTGAGATGGTTGGTTAGGATGATGATGAAGAAAGAGAGAGATGGAGTGTGTGTGAAGAAGAGGGGGAAAAGGGTGTCATCGTTAAACAACAAAATGATGAATGGGTGTTCATCAGTTTGGATGAAATTGAGAAGTTTGTGAAGTTCGAATTGGATTACACGTACCTGGTCGCTGGAGGAAGGATCTTGAAGCAAACGATGGGGGTACCGATGGGGAAACGGAGTAGCCCCCCTTTGGCATGCCTGCTATGCATTTTTAACAAAGCATGTTTTTTTGAGACCTTGGCGAGGAATCGAAATCTGGTGAAAGGCATTAGATTAGTGGATGACTTGTCAATTTTATGTAGGAAGGGAACTCTAAACAAGGGGTGAGAAGGGCGGAAGGGATCTTGGGGAGACTGGGAGTCATTTATGACTCGAACCTGCAGCTGGTCAAAACTGATTTGGGTGAAGGGACCTGGACCTTTTTGGGATACGAATTGAGGGTCTTCCCATCTCTGAGTCGAGTGGAGATCAGGTACAAGGCCAAAAACGAGAAGAATGTGTGGTTGGAGGGGTACTGCTACAGATCACTGCAAAGTTTCGAGTCCTACGGGGATAGAAGACATAAAAAGGCGGTAATTAATAGCGCCCTGTCATGAATCAGGGCCTGTTCAACGACAGTGGAACTTGCAGAAATGTCGTTGTTGACGCTAAGTATGGAACTGCGACTACTAAGGTACCCGAGTGAATTTTTTACCAGTACCCTGAAGAGATTCGTTGATACCAAGGCAAGGACTGGGAAAGGTATCGAGTCCTGACCTAGCAGGATAGAAGGGACTAGCGACTGGGGAATAAAGGTGAATAGGGACAAAAGGGAAAAGGGATCAACGTATACTAGTTTTCGACGACGACAATCGTATTTATTATTGACCATCGTCTATATTCTACCAAGGAGGTGCCTGGCCCCTAACGACGTCAGCTCAAGCACCAACAAAAAAGGCTCTTGGGAAATTCGCCAGAACGCCGGTAGTATCAAGGGAAGTGGAGCGGAGGCGAGGGAAGGCTATGGGGGATGGGATATTGATGGCGGTGTGCTTAATTTTTCATTGTAAACTTGACTGGTCCTCACTGGGCTTTGACCGGAGAAACGACTACGCTCAGATGCTTGCACATGGAGTGGGTGTGTGCTCTCGGTCATTGTGACGCAATTGTGTCCACTCACTTGTTCTACTACTACTTCTACTAACAAATTTGTGAACTTCATATTGAAGTGCATGTTCTTTCGTAACATAGATAAGAGGTGATTAAGAGCGCAGGCTTCAAGGCTCCCTGTTAATCTCAAGGGTTCTAAGAAGGATGGGCTAATGGGACGAAACTTACATAGATCCTTATTCTTAGGGATAATATAAGCTCGTCAACATTTTCTTGATTTGTCTCATTTTTCAATTTTAGCTAGGCTCGCCTCGTTGGATTTTCTTTGACATTAAAAGACTAGGGTTTCGACTTCATATCTCCATTCTACGGAGAAACTTCAATTTTCCCAAGATACATCCCTCATCCCTTTTGCATAAACCTCATGACACACTATTACAGTTTCTGTTGGATTTTTATCAACTGCCGTTAATATAAATTTTCTTCCCTATCTTTTCAGATAGGCCAAAGTGTTTGGGTCAAAGTTACTTAAAGTAGGTCAAGTGTTTAAGCAACCTGATATGTCGGTTATCAACAACGGGGTCTTGATTCCAATCTACAACAAGGCGTTATTAATCTCAGCTAATATCATAATCTTTCTTTTCTTCTGATCCAGATATATAATATTTATAGCGTTTTTTACAAATGAATCTACTTCTTCCATATTGCTTATTTTACATATCACGTGTGCTCCCGTAGTTGAAAGGTTTAAATTTGCACGTGTTCATACTCCCACGGGAATCAGTGCGACAGTCCGGTGGTTATGGAGAATATCAACAACTGATTTGTTCTTGCGCAAGACAGTTATGAGCTTCTTACATATGAATACGGATTCAGCAAGAGGAAGACAGTTCATTAGGCGATCAACCATTACTCTCCTTATCATTTTTTTGTGTAGACCATTATCATACGATACTGATATACAATGTCTTTGACGCGTATTAAAACCAAATTTCCTCCACATAACTCCTATTACGTCCCTCAACATAAAAATTCCCATGAGAAATAAAAGTTTCATAAAAAAAAAATCCTTCATATTTATAAATTATCATTCCAATTTTCGTCCTATTCTAAAATTTACAATTTTATTTGATAAATTCTCGTCTAAATATGAACTTTCCTTTCCAACTACATCTCTTTGTTCAAGATGAAATGAAAGTCTGGACGAGTTTATGAAATGTTTTAATTAAAGTTTCATTCTATTACAACAAATATATTCTAATTTAGATTTGATTAACCTATTTATGACTAAAAATCCTTACTTAGAATGACAGTCCAATTAAAATATTTCATGAACTGATCCATACTTTCATTCCATCTCCAGCATGCGGTTTAAATAAGAAGGGATACCCCATTCTTGAAGGAAAGTTTTCAAGTAAGACGAAAAATTTTAAAATTGGAATGACATTTTAAAGATGGAATAAAGAATTGAAATTTATAACGTAATTTTACTATAGGATGATTATTTAAGTCTGGGAAATTTTTCAGTTGCTAGCTTTAGAGAAAAGGTCAGTAGCTTGAAAGAGTTCGGGTAATTCTTCTAAAGTACATTTGTAAAACTTATTTTTTTCTTAGATATTTTTAGAATCTTATGGAGATTCTCTTTCAGTTCTCTATTCCGTTTTGAGAGAGTCCCACCTTTCAGACAATGAAAGATGAAATACCCTTCTCCTTCCAGTTTATCTTTAAGTTCAGATAGTGGGATAATGGAAGTCACCATCGAAAAAATACTTTGCCCAATTTTTCGTAGCACTACTTTTCCGTCAGGTACCCAGATTTTTCCACCTGACAAAAATAGTAGTCCATCCCTTTTGGATGCGTCCTTACATATGTTAACAAGATTAACGGATTCTAAGTTTCTTGACTTAAAAATGATAAGTCGTTCATCTGGGAAGTCATTATGTCTAGACTTTTTACGTTCCTTCCTACCCTTACAATTAGATTTACTAGAAATATGTCTTTGACAAGTAAAGTTTAGTGAAGGCGACCATCTTTCAATTAATACACTTTCTAGATTAGGTAGATCATGATCAGAGACAAAGGAAATAGGGAGGGCGATATAGTTCTTACATCCCCAGTTCATAACCAACTATATAGCTTTGATTTATTAACTGTATGTAGGTTATTAGTACAGTAGACATGTTCACTCCATCGCTCATGCAATGGTCTTGACGTTTGCCCTATGTAGGATGCATACGAACCGGCATCTAAAAGGACACACACAAGAAGAAGGGTTTTCCCACTTATCTAAGTCATTCTCGATCAGGTAAACCCAGTTCTCAAGAAATTTAGTTCCCCATTTTATTTCCCTTTTGCAGACTAGGATTACTACACATATTCTCATGATCTTTTCGATATCTAATCTAAGGTTTTTTATACCTACTTCCAGCCTACCAGCTAACTGGTGACGTAGACTTATGTAAAAATGTAAATCATTCCATGCAAAATTCATCGGACGGATCCCGATGCTCGTTTGGGTTTGGTGGCGTCCTTGGTGCACGCCTTGTGTTTGTAGGTGGCTCACGGATCATGATTCCTCCTTGACATGGTGTACGTGATGACTTGTAGAAGTGCATGACTTGGGGTTCAATTAACAATATTAACTCGTCGACCGCCTTTGGACGTCCACAATAGGACACACCCGCTTCCCTGCACATCTCTTGGATCGTCGGGACACTCTTTTTATTCAAAAACTTTCTTATGTGTTTTCTGAAGGTAGCTTCGATCTTGCTGTTGACGTCCACAGGGGCACTTTCCCATAGAGTAGACTCATAGCCTTCTCTTCGGGTTTTGCTCTTCCCCCTTTTGTAGCTTGTGCATCTCCTATAACCTCGCTTTTTTCCATCACACGTGTTGGCGTATCGTTAGTAATGCTTGGTCGTCTGATCTTGGCCGGAGTGCCAGCCGGGATTGCTTGTCCTCCGGATGTCTGGCCCTGTTGTAATTTTCGCTTCTCTAGTCTTTCCTGCTCTATCCCCTCTTCCTCCTCTTTTGATGACGATGATGCAGGTTGTGGCGTGCTCAGTTTTGCCTTTGCTTTTACTACCCTCTCACTTGTCATTAGCCCTTTCAGCCTGTTTTTAAGTTTTCTTTTAAAAAAAAAAACAAAAAAAAAAAACAAATGCCCCCACCAGTGTTAGTGTTGGCGATAGAGGGTCAACAGGTTTTGGATGAGATAAGATACTATCGTTCAACTTTCAAGGACTGGACAAACATAGAACCCTCATTCCCACTTCGCCCTCCCTTGGATTTTCCTGACCCTTTCCCACCCCATGCCCTTTCCCTGCCAGAGATCTTGTCCTGAACGTAAAAATTCTACACACGGAATCCCTCCCTGGAACCCCCCGGGGAGTCTTTTCGCTAACATCCATACGTCCCTCCGTCAATGTTCCTTTTGTCAATACGATTTGTTGGGATAGTCAGGGATGGCAGGAGCAATCAATGCCAATCTCGGCCACTTAGCATGATTCGGAGGGAGTTAAATCAAGGCTAAAATAATACCAGATGGTTGTCCGAGTATTCTGAGTAAATAATGTTGGTTGAGCAATTTGTGCCACTTGGCAGGATTCGGAGTAAGTAGACTCAAGGCTGTGACACCGCCTACAACATGGAAGTAACTGACCTTTTTGTTCTAAATTAGTACAGTCGGTCAGCCAATCATTGGTTGGTAGACAGCGATGGGCAATCTGCCACTGCAGAGAGGTGATTTTCATGGGTTTAGATTTTTATTTTTTGAACCATTTAATCGGTGACAGGAGGGAACGCTCCACGTTTAGGTGTCTGGCCCACCGGTCATTTCAAGTGTTCTCTCAAACTCTTCTTCCATCGACTTTTTCTGTTATGCCAGCATTTATTCGAACTCCCAGTTTCGCTCCGCCTCCTTCAGTTCTTTAGCCTGTTTCTTTTGTAACGCCGGCCTATTTGCCCATTCTCTTGCTGTTCTCTCCTCCTCTGCTTTCTTTCTTTTTTGTTCTGCCTCCTTCTTTAGTTGGCGTTCCTCCTCCTCCTTCTCCGCCTACTTTTTTACGAAACCTGCCGTACACCTTAACGATTCCTCTACTTCCTTACGGAACATCGTCGTCTTTGCTGCTTCAATGCATTCGTTCGAGCTGCTTGATCCTTCACTCGCCTGTTGGAGATTGGTTGTTCTGCCGGGACTCTTGGTAGTATTGTCGTGGCGCCTGACATTCTCGTGAGATATGTCCGAACATGCCACAGTTGTAACACTTAGGTCCCTTTTGCTGCCATCCTCCTCCATTGTTCCACCCTCCTCTGTTCCTGTTGTTGTTCCAATTTCCACTTCCTCCGTTGGCATTGTTCCATCCTCCTGGTCCTCCTCCGCTTCCGTTATTCCATCCTCTTGATCCTCCACCGTTTCCATTGTTCCCACCCCCCGCTCCATTTCCGTTCCATCCTCCTTTTCCTCCTTGTCCTCCTTGTCCTCCCTGTCCACCTTGTCTTCCTCCATTCCCTTGCGGTGGGCCATGTGGTCAAATCCCAAAGCTGAACCCGCCTTTGCTCCCGTTCCCGTTCATTTCTCAATCTAGAGTAGATCGAGCAGTATCGTGTGTCTTCTAGTGTAGTAACTATCTGATCTAGTTCTACCTATAACTCCAGGGTCACCGAACCAAGTGATCACCTCCTGGCCGGTTACCACTGTCCTTACCAGTTGCAAAGGAAAGCGAGAAGCCGACATCAACATATGCTGAAATCAGCCGTTCGTGTCACACAAGCACGCTGCAGAGTAGCAACACACCAGATATGTGAAGACAGTCGGAATTGAGAAAAGCTCTTCGAAAAATAATCAAGTAGAACCAAGAGTGAAGCAACCATAGCCTACGAGGCTATGGGAGCTCAAGTCTGGCATCCCTCTTCCGGTTTCAGCCGGAGCCAGAAATCCAGCCTCAACAGGAGGGAAAAAATAAACTCCGAGTTGAATGGGAATTCTACACTGCTAATAGATACTTGCTGTTCTTCTCAGAAGGAAAATCACCACGTGAAGTCAGCACAGGCGTTCTACCTTTCTCCATTTCTCTCGTAGAGCAATATTATCTTTGGTTCCGTCTGAAAATTTTGAAGTAATACAGTGAAAAAGCTTCGAGAAATGCATTCGGTCTGTCGTCGCTACTTTTGGATTTTTCAACAAAGGCCCTGTGTAAATCAGGCAGCAGTATAGAGCGTTTTCCACAGCTCTAAGACTTACCCGGAACGCGCTCCCACGTTTTTCGAGTACTTTTACTTCTCGCCAAGCTCTGAGGAATGCATTCTGCCTGTCGTCGCTACTTTTGGATTTTTCAAAAAGGCCCTGTGTAAATCCGCAGCAGTATTGTCGTGTGTATGATTTTTCAAAAAAGCCCTGTGTAAATCCGCAGCAGTATTGTCGTGTGAATCGACGGTATTTTTCACAGCTCTGAGATTTACTCGGAACATAGTCACACTTTTTCTGGATACCTTACTGACTTAGCCGAATGAGTTACTCGCAGTTTCCCTGCTGGGGTTTACTACAGTCAAAGTTTTAATAGTCGCTTGCAGTCTTGCCGAAAGAGTTACTGGCAGTTTTCCCTGCTGGGGTTTACTACAGTCAAAGTTTTAATAGTCGCTTGCAGTCTTGCCGAAAGAGTTACTGGCAGTTTTCCCTGCTGGGGTTTACTACAGTCGAAGTTTTAATAGTCGCTTGCAGTCTTGCCGAAAGAGTTACTGGCAGTTTTCCCTGCTGGGGTTTACTACAGTCGAAGTTTTAATAGTCGCTTGCAGTCTTACTTCCCACCAATTCATTATGGATCAGGAAAAATCCCTCGCAGTTTGTTCCACCTGTACTTGAAGTGGAATCCTTGAGAAAAAAAAGTGAAAACGCTCTGAGAACTGGTCCTTGACTTTCGAGGATCACCTGTCCTTGAAATGTGATCTTTTAAACCACCAGTACTTGGCCCAACTATCGGCCGCTGAAAAAAATAGAGTAGAAACATTTCTAGTTGGATGAATTTGGGCGCTCCTGTAGTGGCCCGTATCACGTAGGCACGACTTTAGGAAGTACTGGTGGTTTAAACCACCAGTATTTGGGCACTGCGCGCCGCGTGGGCCACCCAAATCTTGAAGCAGCGCGGGCTGTCGATTCGATTTATCGACGGCCCGCCGGCCACGGAAATCGCGTAGCGTTAACGCTAAGGCGTCGCCCAAGTACTGGTGGTTTAAAGGAGTAACTACGGCGCAGTCACATTTCCAGTTCTAAATGCACTTCCTGCATTTCTCGAATACAACACATTCCGACCCAACCCTCAAGCTGGCGGGTTGGATACCTTCACGACTTTCCTCGCTTTGGAGCAACATTTGTGAAATCGTGACTGGAATGCATTTAAAATTGAAAACCTTGACTGCACCCTGGTTTTCCCTCCAAAATGTTCTTTTTTTCCCACGGAACCTCGCGAGGTTCTTTGGAAATTGAAGTATGAATGCGTCACAGCTGAGAGGGCATCCTCTGAATTTGATTAGTAGTGGCACCCTATTGGCTGAATGTGTGAAGCACAACTTTTTTACAACTTTCGCAAAAAAAAAAAAAGGACAAGAAGGTTTCGTCTCTCAGTGCTCCTCCCACCAACAGATGGAGCCTCCCCAGGAGGGAGATCCCACTAGCCATGTATGTGGATTAGTGTGACGGGTGTGGGACAGGTGGGGGACAGGTGGGTGGCAGCGTGAAATAGGGAAAATAAACGCAAAAATACGTTTCATGACCAAACAAATGAAGGAAAAACTGCAAAAAAGGAAAACAAAGTGCTCTTCTCACAGATGGTGTCTGCTCCAGGCGGTGTGTCAGATGTCAGGGTATGATTCACTGACCATGGCTGTGGCAGTCAAGACGACTGCATGTGAGTGGCCCCACGGACCATATTCATTGACAATAGTCTGAGGTTTCCTTGAAATAGGCCGCAGTGCACGCTGTTCGGTTGTTCTGACAGAAATTCTCTTTGGCGAAGGAGGGCAAGAGTAATTCCATACACCATTTGCTGTAGGTGAGGGGATCGAACCCTCCCAAACACCTCCCAAACCACAATCAATTTCCAGCAATGAAGCCATTCGTCTTTGCTTTCGCCGTGAGTGAAACGTGTGTGATTTCACGAACCAAAAAAATTGGCTGTGATTTCACGCACATTTGGGACAGCCACAGGACCCCAGAAACAAAAACGAAAGGAAAACCTACAAATGGGAGAGCAAAAGAAAACATCCTTTTCCCAGGCTTAATTCGCAAAACAGGCTACCGCTGATTTCCTGCCAAATCCACGATGCCTGACAGTCACACACCTTAAACACTAATCCACATACATCGGTAGTGGGATCTCCCTCCAGGAGTGCTAGTGGTGCCTTCTCTTATCAGCACCCCTAGCATCAGCCCAGGCCGTTGACATAGGGGAAAAAAAAAAAAAGGGATTCGTCTTTGAAACAATCCTTCCCCCCCCTCTCTCCCTCTTTTCCAGAACACCAGCAATGGTGTACCATTGGCAGATATTTTTCAAACAAAAAAGAAGGGATACCAGCCCAGGTCTGTTGAAGGGGCCCGCAGTTCGGTGCCTCCAAACTTATTTGTGGGGAGCAGCACGTCCTGGGAACCAGGGCCAAGTAGTCCCACGGACAGTGCTGGATGTCCTCAACACTTGAATCTGGACATGGTTGTGGAGGCCTGCAGAAAACCGCGTTGAGTTTCCTCAACTGCACCTCTCTGCAAACACGTCCAGATTCGGGCATTGAGGAAACTCAATGCTGGTGTGGGACTTGGCCTCGGGGCCCAGCGTCCCTTCCCTTACATATATGCTTACAGAGAAGCGACTTTTGCCCTGGCTTGGACTGCGTTGATTGCCTTTCAAGGACACATGGAAGGGCGAAGCAGGAAATCAATCCAGCGGCCGAGCTCAGTTGGTAATCCACGCAAGTGGCATTCAGGAGGTCTTGGGTTCAAATCCCACTGCCCTCATGTACTGTCGTGGCCCCCGCCACCTGGAGATAGGCCATTGGTTCCCTGGTGCAGCATTGAGCAGAGGCCATTGGTTCCCTGGTGCAGCATTGAGCAGAGACTGCTGATGTTCGTAGGGCGAGGGGACCGGAGGGGAGGCACAGGGATTGGTCCAGTGCATGGTCTCTGATGCTATCGGCTGTCACCTGGCCGGTATCACCCACCTGCAAGCCGGGTGCAGCCCCTGCATGTTCCCTCGTTGGACGCTTGAACTCAGGCTGGCTGCTGCAGGGTTCCCTGTAACACTATAATGATCGTAAGAAGCCTGAAACGTCTCCCTGTCAGATTCGATTGGTTAGCCCCCCCCCCCCCAAAAAAAAAGCAGGAAGCCTTAAAAAATCACAATTTGTTTGTTTTCTTTTTTCTGCCAGCCTGATTCAGGCATCGCCGCCGGAAGGGAACTTGATAATCTGGGTGTGGTCAAATGAGTCTCAGGGGCCTGCAACACCTCCTCAAGGGGTAGGGTGAGTAATGGTACTGATAAGTAGAATTGGGTAGAGGGGAAGGGTGAAGGGTAGGAATTTGTTTTGCTTTCTTTCTTCTCCTTCTGGTTTGTTTGGCTTTTTTGGGCCTTGTGGAGGACTTTGTGACAAACAAGGGCACTCGGTTCATGTTAAGGGCCGCGGGAGGTCAGTAGGGGATGTGAGGTTGCGATTTTGAATTTCCGAGTACTGCTAGGTAAGGCGAGTGTGTGTGGGGGGGGGGGGTTGTGTGTGTGTGTGGGCACATTTTCACGCTAGAAGTTTCCCGAAAGTATCGGACCATGAACGTGAGACTATACATTCGAAAACCGAGGGAGGAGTTGGCTCCATCGTAATATATCCGAAATGTGCCCGCACACACACACACATCTCTCTCTCTCTCTCTCTCTCTCTCTCTCTCTCTCTCTCTCTCTCTCTCTCTCTCTCTCTCTCTCTCTCTCTCTCT
>BFEA01000281.1:1337605-1354943 GCA_003427395.1 Chara braunii | reverse complement strand
CACTTAGGCTGTTAGCTGTGACATTGCTGTTTTGTGACATTTTATATCCTAGGTTGCATCGCATGGACTCAACATGGAGCTTGCTCCGCATCCTAGGCTACTCAGGTTTTCTTTTCTTTGATAGATTTCCGCTTCTTGGCAGAAGCATGTTTGTATCTAGGCGATCCATCACAGGCTGAGGATCGTGTAGCGGACCTCGGGTTGGCCTGTGAGACCAGCCCCTTGGCCTGTTCTCACAGGCCTGTGTTGTATTCGGGATAGGCCACTCCAGGCCGGTACTTCTGTCGGTACCAGCCAGTCCAGTCCAGTCCCGTCAGTCCGCTGGGGTATACCCCGACCATTGTATGTTTTCACGCTCATTCTTCACTTGCACATTTTGGAGTACGTGCGTTTGAGTCGTGCGTGGGAGCTGCGTTGTGCGTCATCTTGCTCCCCCTTCTTCCTCCGTCTCCATCTCTACCACTAACGGAGCACCACACCTGGTGGGTCCGCTACAGCCGCCAACTTCCAATTTTGCGATGGCCMCCCGAGCTGGACCAACGACGTCGGCACGGACACAGCTTGATGGACCAACCGCCTCTCCCCCCCGCGTCCGCTCGTTGATAAATGAAACTGGCCGCGGAAGGCCCTGAGGAATCGTCCTCGGGGAACAATTTTGAGGATGAGTGGAACGACGGTGCAAATTTTTCCGGGCGACGACGGGAGAATTTCCTTGGGCCCTGAGGACGGTTCGAGGAGTGTCGAATGAGCCCCATTTGTGAATTTGGGGGACAGTCCTACAATTGCCCGGTTTCGACAGTGGGGTGGCGATGCCCCTATTGTGAATGTGGGGGACAATCACATCTGGTATATGAACCCCAGAGCCCTGCTAGAGGCCATCCTAGAGCAGCTGGTTCCTGAAGCACATTTTGAAATATGACTATGGGCATTTCAAATATTTGGCCCTGCAGAGAGAGCAAATGGCAAAAAATTGGGGGGTATTCTAGTGCAGTAGTAAAGGGACGACAATAGGGTTGACCCAGAAGAGAGGTCCTCTTTAGACAAAAAGTGCAAGACCACCTCTTAGTATTGTTTGACCTGGTAGGGAGAGATCTGGGGAATTGTGGAGGGTGGAAGGCATTCCAGTGGACATTTGTGGGTTGTTATCAAGACGACGCTGGCAGGAGCTAGGGTTGGTCGCTCCACACTGTAGCCTAGCAGATAGGGGTGTATGCTGAGGTGGGTCGTGTTGCTTCAAAACCTGGAAGTTGGGGGCGTGAGGCCTGGTTGAGACGTGGTAATGAGGTGGGAGGGCGAGGCAGGCTGAGGTTTGGGCTGTTGAGTGGCACGAGACGGTTAGGTTCTCGGTTGGCAGGCTCTACATTGATCTCCATTACTTACATGATTTGCGGAGTTGTAAGTAGCCATTCTTAGTTTAGTCACGCATAAAAAGTGAAAAAAAAAAAAGAAAAAAAAAAAAAAGTGCAGTGGTTCTTTCCATTTGCCCCCTAGAGGTCTTTTCATGAGTAGTTGGATTAACAACTTGACAGTTTACTCATGTCTTCTGAAATACCTCAAATTTGCTCTCAGTTTTTCTTAGTCAAAGCTGGGTAGTGGCCCTAGTATCTAAATGATTGTAAATTCAAATGGGACACTGGGCCCGATTCCCAGCACATGCTGCTCCCCACGAATAGATAAGAGTTTTTGCCCCCCTCCCCCCCCCAAAAAAAAAAGTATTGTTTGATGATGAGACTGTAGAGGTGGCCCCTTGAAGAATGTAAGAGGGAGAAGGAAGGAAGCGGAGGGTGTGTGAAGGGTGACATCACCAATATGGCAAGGGTGACATCACCACTAGAGCGATACAAGGACTTGGACCTTTGCATGAGATTACCTTTTTGGTGAAAAAAATAAATTTCCTTTTACTTGATTATGGGCATGCACTAGCACGAGGGAGTTGACCGAGATATCAAGTTTCAACATAAGATTGTTAAGCTCAAAGAAAACATAAAGGAGCTAAAGCTAATCAAACTGTTCTTACAAGTTTGGTTTAAACTCAAAAGTCTTCATTGTCCTTTATGTGAGAGAGATTGAGGAATGAGCATTGTCTCACGTCCCCTTATTTTCTTTTTTATTTTTGACACATCATTCTTAAGTCTCATAGATCTCATGATCTACAATCATGTTGTTCGAAATTCATTCGGTTGTCATTACTCGTTGAATTTTTGGTCATTATCAATTGAGTATTGATTCTATATAAACTTTTACTGATCGGTTTTCCTTAGTTCATATTTGTGCATGATATGGATAAACCCTCGCTATGACTGGGGAATGATTAACTTGAATTATTGTGAAATTCCATGTGAATTTTTTTGTTGTGAATGATATCACTGTTGTTAAATATTTCTGATTGAAGTTGTTTGTAAGCTTGTCGTCATATCGTGGTAACTTCTGATGGAAATGTGAGCTTTGTAGGGGGTAGTGAGGCTCGTGCTAGATCTGTACTCCTGGTCCATAGCGAGATGTTGTATTTCGGGTCCTATCATTGAAAGAGAGGAAGGTGTTATGACCTCGTTAAAACATTGCTTATAGGGGAGGCGACCACTGTCCTCCACGAGGGAATGAGTGATTACCTAACCTCGTGTCGAGCAGGGCCACTTCACCTTTATAGCCAAAACCTAACCAATCTCGGTTATGTGAGGTGGGACTATTCAACTCCATTGGTATGGGATTGATCGGGTCGCAGGAGTGGAATCGCGTGAATGCGATGAGGCTCGAATCTTAAGAGGGGCTTGATGTCGAGACGTTATCCTGTTAAGTGGATTACACCACTCTTCGACGCACATCACAAAAGTTTTAAAAACATCAGATCTGATCGTTGTTGGAATGAGATTAAAATTTGGACGGGGACTTTGGATGAATGGTTTCTCTCTGGATGGTTTGTTCAGACTATGTCACAACAACTTCCAAGAGGTTGCACAAGAGGTTAACGGGGTAAAATGACTGTCTGGTTTTCTTATAAATGGGTCTGAAAAATGGGTGCTCGGTTAACGGACACTCTATAGATTGGTGTGAAGTGTTGTTAAAATGACTGTCTGGTTTTCTTATAAATAGGCCTGAAAAATGGGTGCTCAGTTAACCTGCTCTCAGAGGTTGATACGTTTAGAATACCTGTTAGGGGTTATTCCCGGCTCACTTGGATTCTACTTAGGTAACACACAAGTATTAATCGAGTGAATTTAGTTTTGGATATTCTCGTAGGACTTTCGGTACCATTTAGAAAGACATTTTTTTTTTTTTTTAATAGTCGTCAATGGGATGATGCGGGAACCATTCAGGAAAAAAGAACTCATGTAGGCCTCCATGAATTGAATCTGAGCAAAAATCAAAGTTTTGAATCTGATACAATCCCGGCTATTGAGTGAAGGATGTTGGTTTTAGGCTTCTAGAGGAAGAACTCAGTCTTAAAGTTGTTGGTGCTGGTGAAAAGTTCGGGTTTGGTTTCGGATGATTCGTTTGAATTCTTGTATGTTGTATGTTGTATGTTTTATGTTGTAATTGTTGTTTCCATATGAATATTACATAAGAATCATTGAAATAATTACATATGTATTAATATTTTGATGCATGAGAGATCACTTGTTTCAAAAATTCCCCTCGTCAGGGCGCGAACTCGCGTCGAAGTGGTAAAAGGTTTGCGTCCTACACTATCAAGTTGAACGCATACCCGATCCGGGGATGGACGGCCGACCTTTTGAGTGGCAGGAGCGGATAGAGTCTGCTAAACTGTGATTTCGTTAAAACGTTCATATTTTATTTTTGAAAAAAAATAAAAATTCAAAATGGGGGAAAAATATAATGAAATTTTGTGTACGGCGTTTTGAAAACGCCCTACCCTCTCGATGTATCTTGACTCAACGAAAGTTCATATACATCCAAGGGATATGGCGTTTTCAAAACGCCGAACCCCTCGAATGTATCTGGACTTTGACTAAGTTCATATACATCGACAAAGTAGGGTATTTAGAACGCATACCCTAACTGTAGCAAGAAATCTTCTGTCCCTTCTGGCTATCCATATTTGCCAGAAAATTCTCGCCTTGAATAAAATACTTAACTTCTCGGCCAGTTGCTTATGGAAACAGGGTTGCACTCTGTCCGTGAAGAGTCGGTCCTGATTCAAGAAGTCCTTGATATTGTATGCCTCCAGCCAGAGCTTATTGAGGAAGTCCTAGAACCCTTTTGCGATGACGCATTCCCACCAGAGATGCAGTCCATCTTCTAAACAGGGTGGGGGCATGCGTCACATAGAACAGATGCATCCATTCTCTTTTTCGAACACCACAGGGAAGTGGGAACACAAGAATGTAGGTATAACCAATGTAAACCACCAATCTTAACTTCTATAGTTGAGAGTAGGAAATGGATGAAGGATAAGAGTCGTTTCCAAGAGAGAGGTTGTCGCTTAAGTGAGGAAGTCTTATGGGTATAACCTAGGGAGAGACCTATTTGGAGAGATTGAGGTTCTGACTGTAGTTTATAGCCTAATTGGGACGAATAGTCTGAGAGGGGGATTTTGTCAACAGAGTCGTTGGTATTAGTCATTGGCCAACCGTATCTATTGACATCTATCTTCCAATCATTAATTGAAATGGTCTGCATGACCACCTGGAAAGAGGAGTTTCTCGAGGACTTCTTTGGGTAACTCTGATTTCTTTCAGTCCTATGAGTGAGATCAACCCTGCTCTCTTTATCTGCTCCAGGCGTGAGTTCTTCAAAGCCCATTCTGATGTTTCTTTTGTACCATTCTCCTTTACTGCCTCCACTATGTAGAAGGGGGGGGGGACCTCCTTAGATCTTAACCACTGTTGCTCTCTGAAGACGGTTTCAGGTTTAGAAAGGGTATTTGTACATTCGACAATAATTGCTTGGATGATAGACTTTAGATATTCTTGAGTATGGTGTAAATCTGAAAGGGCAGGTTTCAGTTGTTCCATAGATTTCCAGTTATTATCTTCCATACCCCAAATGTGATGAATGAGCCAGATGCCACACTGCATCCATCCCAAACCAAAATTCCTTGTTGCCTTGGTAACTGAGAACGGAAGTCTCGTTGGACCTCTAATTGATGGGTTTTTAAAGGGGCAAGTGTTGAGGATATTGTGTTTGGATCTGGGTCGTGGAGAGGTTGGGAGATCATCCTCCCCCATTCTTTGAGAAGACAAGTCTAGGTGTTGCCAGAAGGCTTTGAGGTGAAGGGATACATGAGGGTACCATACCATACTGCCTCCGGATCCAATAGCTGCCACATTTTTGCTAGGTGATGTTGAAAAAGTGTCATCCACGATTGTTGCTCATATACTGTGAGTGCCTTAATTGACCATTTAGTTATTAGAGTCCGGTTTTGTGACATAGAATCCAGTATTCCCAGACCCCCGGCCTCCCGTTTCTCCGTGATTTTTGCCCAACCGACTTTAATGAGTGTGGATGAGTTTGTGATTAATACTCTGATTGACAGGATGTACCATATTTTGGAGGAGATGAATGTGTTAATCACCATTGCCCTGCCAAAAGGCGACAGAAATTGGGTCTTGGACCACGTGGCGCAAGTGTCCCGGACTGTATTTTCTATAATGGACGATTAAGTTATTGATGGGTCTCCAAAGGAGATCTCAATGCCCAAGTAGCGTTCTGATTCTGGTTTTCCTTTGATTGGAATGCCCATGTCTAATGCCAGAGGTTGGCCATCAGGGGTAAGAGCTACTGATTTCTGCTAGCTAACTCTCATTTCTGATGTGGTCTCATATATTGTTAGACATCCTTCAAAAGCAGCCAAAAATAAGATGGAGTTTTCAGAGATAGCACATAAGTCGTCCGCGAGAGTTGAGACCTTGATAGAGTAGGTAGGGGAGATCTGAAGTCCCTCGTAGTCCGGGTGGTTGCGTACCATATTCAACAATATCCAATTGAATGACAAATAGGGATGGGGTCAGAGGGCAGCCCTGACGCAATGAGCGGGTAATTTTGAAAGGGGAGGAGGGGTGCCCATTAACCAGAACCCTTCTCGTTGAAGCCCCATAAAGTGATTTTATAAACTTTCTTAAACTAAGGTCCCACTCCAACTTTCTCCATTGTGACATGTACAAAATCCCAATTTACACCGTCGTAGTTCCCAATTTTAAGAGAATTCCCGCTAAGATAATAGATCCAGCGGTGGGTGCTACTGAAACAGCAACGGCCGGAGGAGAGGAGAGACCGAATGATGGCGGACCACTTTTTGGTGGAATTCCGCCACATCCCAATTGAAATACAGGCGTTCTTCGTACAGGATTTTGGGGCTAAATACGATGTCATCGACTTCATTGACCCGCTCCCACCCCATGTTGCTAAACGGGATGATTATCTCATGATGGCGATAGACCTCCCGGAAGGTCAGCCCTTCTCGATTGGCGATATTATCTCGTTCAGGTTGGGGGATAAAGATATCAAAATCCACACGGCCCACAGATTGCGGCCGTGGTGTTTTAAATGTCAGACCTACAGGCATTTATACACAGATCCCGCCTGTCCGCACCACCCTGTCAATGAGGTCAGAGCCACGGGCCGTCTGACACACAGTGGGCCCGGGACACGAGGGATGGGTCTATGCAGACAAACCAGACGAGGCAGGGAATACGATGGGATGGGTGTAGGACAAGGCGGGGGAGCCTGACCTGCAGACAAAACCCCCGGCAACATGGGTCCCCCCGCAAACTGTGGAATCCCACTTAAACAAGTTGGAGAGGTTCCCCCCAGGGGAGAGGGAGGCGAAAGGCAGAACTGAGAAAGGGGGACCAGGCCCAGACCCGGCTAATGACATCCAAACGACCGGCGACCAAGTACTGTCTGGGCAGCTCTTGGCAAAGAAACCCCCTCCGGGAGAGAAAGATGAGCACAGCAAAACTGAGAGTAGGAGACCGAACCCTGTACATTCTGGGCAGCTTCAGAAAAGGAATCACACGGGTCAGAAAAGTCGGGGAGTGAAGGGAACCACAGAGCACGTGGAACACGACAACAGATTTGCCTTGTTGAACAGAGAGGAAGGGAGTTCGGAGAGGGGGGAGGGGAGGGTAAAGGACGACAGGCCCCAAAAGGAACAAACGACCCTCACGCAGGAGAACATCGGTCCGGGACAAAATACTCAACACCCAACCATCGCACCCACGGACCCATATGAAGGGGTGCTAGGGGTCTCAGTGCAGGGGAACAACAATCCTGTGAGCCTGGAACTGGTGCAAAGCCCGAGCATTTCAATAAGGCAGATCTCGGACTGGATTATGTCAGGCCTGAAATCACTGTACACCGAGGCCCCGACAGACTTCTGGGCTCAAGCTCACACGCAGCTAAATGGGGCCTTGGGGAACAGCCGACAGGTCAGAACAATCCTGGCGCAGGGCCTCCCGGAACACGTACAATGGGGGGAGGTAATGCAACGTCTGTTCAAAATCTCGGCTGCACATTTCAGCGCCCCGACCAACCCGGCCCGGGAGCAGCAACCCACAATCAGCCAGCAAAGGCAACCCGCTACTGCAGAGGATACACAAGGGACACGCTTGTTAAACGGGGGGGAAGGAAGCCACGGAAAGGAGCAGCAGAGGGAAACGGTGGGGGAGATGAAAATTGCAGACCGAGAGATTCACGGAACTGTAGGAGGGGACCACGTGGAGCAGGGGGACCACACGGACACGGTGATGATAGACCAGTTGGAAGAGGCCTTTGGTCCCCAACCCATGGAAATCGAGGACCCCTCCTCGTTTCCCCCCCCCCCCCGGAGGTGGCAATGACGGAAGCTAATCATTAGGGCGATATGGGAGCACCCCCGACGGATATGGATATCGAACAAAAGTTACAAAGAATAGCGGAATGGCTGATAGAGGGCTTCCGAGCTCAGCACCCAGAGGCCTCCCAAGAGTTATGGGACTGTACGTACGTTCAACTCTTCGCATTGCTGGACAGGAGCCCAACGCTGCACAAAGCCCTGCAAGAGGGCCCGCCCCCGCACATATCCTGGCCGGAAATATTCCAGAGAATTCGTCACCTTGCGGCTCTTCAATTTCACCCCCCACCTCCCCCTCAGCCTCCACCGGACCCACCAGGGAAAGGTCACACAACAACCCAGACTAGTCACACTCCCGACCCGCCATATAAAAAGCTCAGGCAGATGGTGTCCGGGGGCCAATATAAGAGACCCCTGCAGCAAAAAGATGGGGTAGCGGTCATCCCGCTGAGGCAGGATGGGGACAGGATGGAAGTGGGGCTTTCTCCTGTGCAAGGCGGGGTGACACTGCCAGGCTGGAGTTTCTTTAACATCTGGTCCCTTCCTAGCTTAAGGGATAGTGACTTTAGAAAAAAAGCGGAACCTTTCCTGAGACGACATTATCCGGTAGGCATCCGGGCAATCCTACCATTGTTCGAAGGGGTGATTAGAATAGCCAACACGGACCTGTATGTCCTCTTTGAGGACGACAAGGAGTCAAATCTGAAATGGTTCAACCACAGTGCCCTCATGGATCTCCCTCTGCAGCAGATAAAAGCTAACTCCTTTTGGGCTGAAGAGTATATACATACCTGCCTCTCAAGGATTCTCAGGTACGTGTTGTTATGCACAGTGAATTGGTCCGACCGCCCATGGGAGGGTGTCTGAGCCCGGGGAAAGAAATAAGAGGCCTAAATGAACGACATTGATATACTGTACTGCAGGAACCCCCAGTGGAAGAGCTGCCTAAAAAATGCAGAACTTGATCTGAAGACCATAAACGTGAACGGCCTAGCCTCCTTCAACCCATCAAAACAGCAAGCAATATGGGAACAGTTGAGAGGCGTGGGAGGACGGACATGGCCTGACATCATTTGTGTGCAGGAAACTCACTTGATGGACAAGCCTGAGCACCACAGGGCCCACAAAAGCATCTGGCCACACCAGGCCTTCAGGGCGCATGCGGTAACACCGGGATCAGCAGGGGTGGCGATCTGGGTTCCGCCGGGGTCCCGTCTAGAGGTGGTACACTGGGTGGTTRATGAAGAGCAGGGGAGGTGGGTATCGATCCTCGGGATGTTGGAGCTAGAACTAATTTGCATTTTCTGTGTTTATGCTCCCAATACAACGGCCGAAAAAGGTCGTTTGTTCACACACCTCAAAACCCAGGTCCCCCAAGGGGTACTGCTTATTTTTGCGGGAGACTTTAACGCGGCACCTGACAGATGGATGGATAGGTGGAACACCCCAACCCCCTGCCCAAACTATGTGGAGGAGGAAGAGACACTGATAGCAGACCTCTGCGGGGCATTGGGATTGGTGGATGCATACCGATATCTGCATCCAACTGAAAAATCCTTCACCTTTTTTCGCACAAATAACCCAACAAAACACTCAAAATCACGCATACATCTGATTCTAATATCAGAGGAAATTCAGCACGCCCTTCAGCGTGCTGTCATTTTCCCACAGAGTCCCCACACGGGCCTGGATCACTGCGCATGCGGGGCCATCTTTTCTTTTCGGAAACGCCCGGATCAAGGGCCTAGGTACTACAAGCTTAATACGACCTTACTCAAGGATGAGTCCTTCCTAAAATACATTCGGGATGTATGGGAGTACTGGCGAAACCGAAGACTGGACTTCGACTCCGAGGTGAGATGGTTTACCAACGGACTGTTTTTCCTAGCCAAAAAAAGCAAGGATTTTTCGAAATTAGTAGCAGGAAGACGACACTCACAGGAAATAGACATCCATAGACAGCTTCATGACCTGGTTAATCAGGACAATTCGAGTAGCCATACTCTGGAAATTCAAGGACTGAAGGACCAACTTTTGCAGCTCGCATCACACAGATGGCAAGGAATCAGAATCCGAGGCAAACTTAAAAAATAGACCACCGAAGGAACCATGGATTCACAATTTTTTAGCATGGCGTCGATAAGAGCTCACCGCACTACCATTGAGGTCTTCCTTGATCTCAGGACCAATGAATTAGCCACAACAACAACCCACTGCATGAGGATCGCGATATCCTTCTATAAGGATCTATTTTCCTCCCATGTCTCCTCGCAACCAGAGCTTGAAAGAGTTATCGAGATGGACGAGTTCTTACGCCTGATGGAACACCGCCTCCCCCCCAACAGAAGAATAAACTTGACCGCCTTATTACCAAGGATGAAATTTGGACAGCCCTCATGCAAATGGAGGAAGAGAAAAACCCCTTAGTTAGATGGTTTCCCAAAAGAATTATGGGAGACTATGTGGCCCTTCCTCAGTAGGGACCTGATGCAGTTTTACAAGGCGGTTTGGGATTCAGGGGATCTGGGGGAATTGGCGGGTCAGGGGGTGCTAACTCTGTTACATTAAAAAGGGGGACAAAATGAACATTCGGAACTACCGACCTATCACGCTCCGGACAATGGTCTACAAGATGTTGTCAAAAGCATTAGCAAATCGATTGATCGAGGTGATCGAGGACCTTATTCACCCTGCTCAGACTGGGTTCATCCGCAACAGAAACATTCAATAAAATATATTGCTGGTCAATGAGATGATTAGCCTGGCACAACAATCTAAGAGCATCGCAGCACTCATCTTCATTAACTTTGAAAAAGCCTACGATCATGTCGACTGGTTATTTTTTGACAGATGCCTCGCAAGACTAAACTTTGGTCCTATCTTTAGGAGGTGGGTAGGCATCTTACATCAGAACGCAACCACGAGAGTGCAGATAAACGGGTCTCTAGCTCCGGAAGTAAAGCTACAGCGTTCGATAAGACAGGGTGACCCCATTGCTCCCTTCCTATTCATTATCATAATGGAAGCACTAGCAGCCAACCTCCGGCAAAGCAAAGACTTAGCGAGAATCCGCATAACGGACATCCTGGAGAACGCGATTCCAGTATGTTCCCTGTTTGCAGACGATCTTACGATCATGGTTGATGCTACGCAGAAGAATATGGAAGAAATTCAGAGGATAATGGAGCGGTTCTATGTCTGTAAACTGGGGACAAAAAACACTGGAATAGTGGCTCCATCATTAGGGGGGTCGCCCCCCGGAGGGACAGCGGGTCACATGGGTCCCCCAGGAGACCCCGATCCGGGTTTTAGGGGTTAAAATGTCCGCAGAAGGGAGGACCGAGGAGAATGATAAATGGATCTCGGCCGCTGCGCTTGCCAAACTCTCCCAATGGAATCACCAGAACACGTCACTATTTGGTCGTGCGCTGGTCATAAACAATGTGCTTCTAGCGTCCTTTTGGTATAAGTCGGTTCTCTGGCCGCTAAGCGAGGGGTCTCTAAAATCCATGAAGAGGAAAGTGACAGCCTACCTCTGGAGAGGCGACAGAGAGAACCCCCACGCCATCAGCAGAGTCGCTTGGGACTCGGTGACCCAACCTAAAGCGAAAGGGGGGCTAGGCATATTAGACCCCCTTACCGAGTCCTTGGCCCTTAGTTTGCAATGGATAGTGAGGTTGATATTTGCCAACCCCCTGGTGTGGCGGCCCCTGGCCCTTCAGCAGATTGTCCGGCTTGCCCCCAAGGCCCCCCCAACCGTCCACCCGCTGCTATGGATAGATGATCGATATTGGAGAGTGTCACGTCGTCCTAGAGGGGGGGGGAAGCGAAAAGACGATTTTTGGCCCCGTCTGTTAAAAACCTGGAGGAGACTTCCACCACCGGCTCGTCCGCCCCCAACCAGATGGGATGAAGTGGCAAGACAACCCCTGTTCGGCAACCGCTGGATCACTAACGGACAAAGCCAGATCTACTGCAGCTCAGATACCCCATGGAAGGGATGGGTGAAGAACGGGATAACCCGCGTGCGTGACCTGTGGGACGAGGAGAAGAATGACTGGAAGGGCCCGGAGGAGATGAAGGAGCATTTGAGGTACTACCACAATACAGCCTCGGCAGTGGAGAAGATCACGGAAGCCCTTCCGGTGGGGTGGAGGCTCATCCTCCGTAAAGGTCAGTCGTTACAAGAAGAGGACTGGGTGTCCAAGGACGGATGGACAGATAGAGTGGGTACGATCCACTTAGTACGAATGGGGGACACACTCATAGAATGGTATAGCGTAGGAGCAGGGGGACAACTTGAGGGAAGTCGGGACCCCTTACAATGGGTACCAAAGGTGACCCTATACAGGATCAGAACGATAGGGGAAGGGGAGAACCGGAGGGCGTTCATGAATGAGATACCCATTCAGGACCTCTCGCTAGACCCGCTGGAGTGGATCTGACTGCCGAAAAACGGGGCAGTCAGGCTCCACAGCGTTGGCAGATGTTACAGTAAAAGCAACGTACAAAAAAGTCATAATCAAACGCTGCCTGAAGGACGTCGAGATCGACAGATGGCATAGGCACCTTAACGTGGACAGACAACTCCTCACACCCATCCGTTGGTTTGGCGACACCAAGTGCAGACCCGCAAAGATCACGTCCCTCCAATGGCAGATACAACACCGATGCTTACCAACTAATGACTGGCTCATTGACCATACGCACCTGGAACAGCAAGGTCGGGCCCTGCCGTGGTGCCCACGCTGCCTGTCGGGCTTTCCAATAAAGAAGAGAGCGGAAACAATCAAACATATCTTTTTGCAATGCCCGTCAGCGGTTCTAACATGGAGATGGTGGGACAGAGTGTGGCAGCACATTGTTCCAGGACAACGGTGGCCATGGGATTGGCAGGCCATTCTCTTGGGATCCTACCCACCCTTCCAAGGGAACGACTTTGCCTGGAACATGTTCCAATTGGGCAGAAGAACGGTTTTATGGGTCTTATGGTGGCAACGTTGTGCCCTGGTGTTGGACCAGGTACGTGTCGAGGGCGAGGAAAGGATCGAGCAGTTTAAACACCACATACAGATGGAAATCCACCAAGCTCACCCTCGACACCCAAAGGACATCGGGGAGAGGATAGGACAGTTTTCTAGAGAATGGTTGGGAGGTGAGCGAGAGGGGTGGGTAGCAGAGGTGAGCTGGTCAGGGGACGGCAAGGGTGAGGAGGACAAAGAAGATGGACGAGGAGAAAGGACGGTGCCACGTGATTACTGATTAAAGCTCAAGGAGTGGTTGTCCATCGACTGCAGTGTACCCTTGAGACCGGCAGAGGACTTCCCGGATCCATTCCCGCCCCACCCTTTCTCTCTGGATCTGCGCCAGGTGGGATGATTCCACGTTGGCGGCCCTAGAGGAACGATGGACAGGTATGCAGGGTTAACCCATGAGGATAGTAGGTGGAGGGGTACTGTTTTGTACAGATGTAATCATGGGACGCTGGGCCCGATTCCCAGCACCCCACACAATACTCAGAAATCCTCAGTATTCTTTAGTATTCTTTTGTATGTCTCAAAGTTGGGCCCGATCCCCAGCACCCCATACAATACTCAGGAATCTTCAGTATTCCTCAGTATTCTTCTGTATGTCTCAAAAAATTCATTGCAACCGGTTGCTTCAATGGGCGCCTTGAGGATAGTGGGTGGATGTCAGAGGCTAGGGGATGGAGGGAGACTCCCACCGGTGGCCCCCGGTGGTCCTCCCCCCAATACCCGACCCTGCTGCAGGTTAGGAGGGAAGAGTAGAGAGGATATGGGACGCTGGACCCTGTTTCCAGCACTTTGGCGTCACTCCCAAAAAAAGGGCTGTTCAGTCAATCCCCTGAAGAGCAGGGCAATCAATGCTGGCAGTCCTCACAGTCACTATTCTCATTGGTTGGACATTCTCAATTCTGTATATGGGACGCTGGACCCGTTTTCCAGCAGGTGATGCTCCCCACCAATAGATGGAGCCTCCCTCCTGGTGTTAGTGGTGTCTGCTCTTATCAGCAGCACTAACACTTGTCTCTTATACACATCTAGATGTGTATAAGAGACAGCTATGAAGGTTGATCCAGTCATTACGTTGTCTAAAACTTGTCTACCTGGAATAAAACCAGACTGGTCAGGATGGACAAACTTGTTTAGTAGGGGTTTGATTCTTCGGGCTAAAGTTTTAGCCAGTATTTTGCCAGATACATTGAGTAGCGAGGTGGGACGGCAGTTCCCCACATCTGTTTTGTCACCTTTCTTATAGAGGAGGGTGATGATGCCTTTCGCCGTGTGAGGGCCGAGTGACTGGTTCGCAAGGATGCTGTTAAAGACTCTAAGGAGGTCAGAGGCAATGGAAGGACAGACGTGGGTATAGAATTCTGCAGGCAAACCGTCTGGCCCTGGACATTTCCCCTTGGCCATATTGTTGACTGTTGCGTTGAGTTCAGGAATCATGATGGGGTTCTCTGGTGATGCAGATTCTAAATCCGGTAGGATACGCTTTGTGGAGCCGCACAACATTTCGTCTAGTTGGGGTGGTATGATTGGACTGTTGGGTGGTTTTTCTGATGTGAGAAGCTGTTTATATAAGATCCTGACACATTCGCAAAGTTTATCCGCACTTTTGGCGGGAGGCTGGGTGGGGTCTTCAGGATGGGACAAAAGGGTGATAGTGGGGTTGCCATTGAGGTGACTAACAGCGTTTGCGGTCTTGTTGTTAAGTCCGTCGGTATAAAGAATCTTGTCGATTTGTCTATACTTATTCCAAAGGTTATGGTTTTAATCTGTAAGTTTTGCCATTCTTGAAGGAGTCTCTTCCTTCTCCTGTGGTTGACGATTTCGGAGAAGAAGCAATCCGTGGGTTTGTTCTCTATTGCACGGATTTTCCTTCGAATCTGTATCTCTTGATATTTGCTATTGACGACTTTCGCTCTTGAAATTACATTGAGTTGGTTTGATATAAAGGGAGAGACCCTTACCTAGCCATTCTCCCTCATCATCAGAAGTACTCGTGTTGTTACGCCATTCTTCCCATGCTTTCCATATCCGACTACCCCAGGGTCCTCTAAAACATGTAGGCTCAATCTGAAGAGCCCTTTCCCTTTGGAGGCCTGGAGACCAAGGTTGATCTCCAAGAGGGCTGGGGTGTGGTCTGAGAGCGGGTCTGTAACATATTCAGTTTTGTTGGCCAGTTCGATTACAGCCTCGTTCGTTAGGAAGAAGTCTAGGTGTCTTTCGGTGAGTGTCATGTCCTCGGTAGGCGTAGAAGAGGACCATGTGTAGATGCTTGTGTCAGGATGCATGGATCGGAAGGGGTAAAAAAAACTCAGATCTATCATAAGATCATTCAAAGCAGCTGATTCTCCCGGGTGAGAGAGGGGTGTAGTAGAGTTGATTGCTTGGTTGGGGACTGTGTTCCAGTCCCCCCCAATGATTACAAAATCCGCCTTAGGAATTTTTGCTCCCAGTTCGGAAAGAAACTGAGTTTTCTGTGAGTGGTCTGACGGCACATATACGGACATGAAGAGCCATGTCCTATGACCTATCTCTAGAGAGGTCCAGGCCCAGCGTCCCAACGGGTCTGTGCCTGATTCCCAAACCAAGGGTGCTAGCTTTTTGTGCACAAGGATTCCGTTGCCCCCCTTGGAACCCTGGGCTGGTGCCCTGATTTGTGGACCCTTCCACCATATCTGCTTTGAGTCAAGCTCTTTTTTTTTTTTTTTTTTTTTTTTCACAGAACCTCTTGGTTCTGGCTCCTGCCATTCTGGGGAGCAACATTCCTATTCCCCCGGCATGTCAATATGGAGTACATTGGGGACTCATGCACGCTCCTCCCCATTATGGCTGGGAGGCCCGAGTGGGCGGCATTGATTACTTCCTTGTGGAAGGATGTACTCCCCCTCACCCCTGCCTAAGTTAGCCTGCACTGCTTATTCTGGCTGTCCTTGCTGATCCAGTTGGCCGCAGTCCTACTCCTCTCAGCTATACAGCTGTCAGGTCAGTGTGCTATGCTAGAGCGGACTGGGGCACTTGCTGCTGTAAACTAGCTCCTCCCTGCCCATGCGACCCAAATCCTTGATTTCTCATTACCCCTCTACATGCCTTACCACTGCATCCCCACTGGGCAGTTGGAAGGGGGGGGAAAGGGGTCGGGGAATTCTTCGGGGGGTCTCAGGGGAATATCTGCGTCTATTTTGGCGCAGTCATAAAAAATCAGACAGTAGTCCCTTTCTATTACTGCTCCCTGTTGTCCCTCCCCTGTCTCCTTTGACTCTCCTTTCCATTCCACCTTCCCAATTCTTCCTCGGCTTGTCTTCTGACAACTTGGTTTTCTTTTTTCTTTTTTTTCTTTTTTTTTTTCTTTTTTTTTTTTAAACCAGACCCCCCTAAAGTGTTAGTGATGCTGATAAGATCAGACACCGCTAACACCTGGGGAGCGGCTCCTTTCCATTGGTGGGGAGCTGCACCTGCTGGAAACCGGGTCCAGCGTCCCTTGACATCACATGCTGGGAACCGACAACTTGGTTTTCTGCAGCAGGATAACAGAGACAGGGTGGAAGTGAATCCAGCTCTTGACCCTTGGTCGTTTATGTTTCTTATTGTTGTCGGCTAGTCCCCAGACATTCCACGAGGGCTGGGGGGGTATCTATTTATTTTCCCTGGGAGGGTGCCTTTTTTTTACTTTCTCTTTTTTGGAAAAAAAAGCTCTTGAGATATCGTCATTGAACTGACCGGCCCCAGGTAATTCACAATAATTTATGTTCTATTCACCTGATTACATCTGGGTTCGAACTTGGGTATGTATTTGAACAGTTCACGGGTGTACCAACTGAGCTTGGCCCATCTGCTGGAACGTGGAGGGTGCCTATTTCTTTCTCTTTTGAGGAGGGTGCCTTTTCTTTTTTTCTCCGGTTCTAGCAGGACATAACTTCTTTGTCTTTTTTGTTTGAAGGGCGACGGCCTTTAGGTGACCGGAACCAGGTAATTCAGAAATACTTTGGCGTGGTCACCTGGAGCGTGGTCCCATTAGCAGTCGGATAGGAGTGTGGCCGGTCCAGTGTGACACTGTGTGGCAGCGGCCTGACAGGTTCATTACGAATTGCTGGGCTGAGAAAACAGGAGAAGGGCAAAAAAAAAGAAAACAAGAAACAGAGCCCTCAAAACGGAAATCACGGCGGAGTGCTTCCCAGCCATCAGATCATTTAAATGATCTGATGGTGGTGATTGCAACAACAGTGAACGAAGTAACTGCCACATTTTTTCTGGAATAAACTCGACTTCTGTCAGCAGTGATCATGACGCCCTCCACATATATATCGTCAAATAGAACTGCCCGGTAAACCGTAGGCAGAGAGGGAGAAGAGGACAACAAACGAGGGGCTGTGACAAACTGTTTCGTCAGAGTTTCACCGACTCATCAGGAGGCTGAATATATATATATATAGATTATCATTTACAGTGTAATCAGTGAGGGGATTCTGCAGACTGTTGAGGGTTCAGCCTCCTGATGAGTCGGTGAAACTCCGACGAA
>BFEA01000281.1:1297474-1310865 GCA_003427395.1 Chara braunii | reverse complement strand
GGACAGGAAGATGAAGACGAGGAAAAGAGGTGGCTCTAGCTCCCTTCTCACGGTGTCCTATGCCTCTGGCTCTCACGGAAACACACAGCATCAACACAGCTGGAACAAGAAGGCCAGATACTGCCGCTGCTCTCTTGCTCTCCCCACTCAAAACACCTCTCTCTCTCTCTCTCTCTCTCTCTCTCTCTCTCGCTCGCTCGCTCTCTCTCTCGTCTGTTTTGCCGGGCGAAGATGGCGCGCAATAGACTGGCAATGGCGGCAGCAGCGGGCTCCCTACTGCTGCCGTCCCCCAGAACTATCCACTCTTCCTGCTCCAAACGGTAACGCCACAACCTTACCTATCCGTCGGATTATTTCAACCCCCTCCCAATTGCGCCTCCACCCCGCATTATCTCCCACCCACACCCAGTCGTGTTGCGCCGGCCGGCCCGGCCGCGGGGTGGGCGCCTCCGCCGCCTTTCCGCGCGCGATTGCAACCCCCACTTTTGTCCCTTCGGAGGCCACCCCTTTGAATTGCAAAATCATGACGAAGATCATTGCGCATGATTCCGCCGTGCGATCATTGCTTGAGTGGAGTGCGCTACTGGTAGTATTGGGGTCGGCACTGTTGGGGGTACAAAAAAAACCTTCCGTAAGCATGTGGAGCCAAAGCATCATATATATCAATTTTTATTTATTGTTCACCCGCCAGTTTAGCCACAATTTGCCACAAAATGCCCAAACAGAGGCCTGAGCCCCCAGAATGTCCACAGCAAGGCGGCCTGAGCCCCCCAAACAGGGATTATCAGTCTACTCTTCAAAAAAGGGGATAAGGCAGACGTTCAAAATTGGAGACCTATATCCCCTGCTAAATGTGTCATAAAAGATATTGGTGAGGACACTAGCAAGGTGACTGGGCAAACATCTTCCGGATATGGTGGAGGGACATCAAGGAGCTTTTGTACAAGGATGCTCTATATAACATAGTGACGGCGTTGGAGGTTTTGGAGTGGGTGCAGTCAGAGGAGGAAAACACAGCGGTCCTTCTGCTAGACCTAGAGAAGGCCTACGACAAAGTAGTCTGGCCTTTTGTGTTCACAACACTGAGAAGGATGGGGTTTACAGACCGTTTCTGCATGGACGACGATGATGTATACCTTTTCCGCGTCAGCGGTCATGGTGAACGGCCATCTATCAGTTCCTTCAAGTTCTCCCGCTCACTGCGTCAGGGCTGTCGTTTGGCACCACTCCTCTTCGTGCTGCAAATGGAGGTTTTTTTTAATAGAATCCATTGTAAACCTCTGGTGAAAGGTTTGCAATTACACAGCGGTGCGCACTGCAAGGTCAAAGCACTCGCTGATGATTTAATTGTCATCAGCAAGAACACAATGGAATCACTGAAATTGTTATATGGAACTTTGGGTAAATATTTCACGCTATCGAAAGCGACGGTGAAGTGGAACAATTCAGTGTGTATACTACCGGGGCAATTTGAGTTTGCGATGGAGTGGGGTATGAGAAGGATTGAGGAAGGAGAATAAGAAAGATTTATGAAATTTCTAGTTAGCCTACAGGTAAAGACATCCGCCCAAGGCCTCTTGCTGCAATAACAAAAAACAACTAGACTCCGGATGTGGGGTTTGGTCTGACACTTGTCGATCATCGACACAGCACTGGTCTCCAACATCGCTTTCTTTTCAATTTTGTGGTTTGTAAGCACGGTGAAGGAAATCAGCAATGACATTTTGATGGCAGTCAAGAAACTTGTAGCTCGTTTTCTATGGGAATTGCAGGTTAAAAAGGGGGACGGCTTCGTAGGGAAAGTTTACTAGGATACCTTGACGTTCTCACGAAACCAAGGCGGGTTGGGGCTAGTGGATCCGACAAGAAAGAACCAAGCACAATTGAGTACAAGATTGCTAATACCACCACTAAGGAGCATTGGGTCACATTGGCAGAGCAGATTTTGGTTAAGGAATGAGAGTTGAGCATGCGGCAGAATGTATGGGTCTGTCTATTCATACCCTCCTTCATAAGAAAACGCTTGAAGTATAATTTTTTTAGGGAAGTAATGAAGGTTTGGAACCCCCCCCCCCCCCCCCTCCCCCGAATGCTTGCACGCCCCCGACCACGAAGGAAAAAGTCATGTTCCAACTACTTTTTGAGAATTCAATGATTAAAAAAAAAAATGGGGGCTCCTTTGGAGCGAACGACACCATGTGCTCCTTTGGATTAACATGGATTCGCAGAGGTATAACCAGGATTGGAGACTTACGGTCCCCGATGTTGGGAACTTGGCAACCATGGGAATAAATTCAGGAAGCTCTCGACGGTCTTAAAAATGTGGACGTCTACAGGCGTCAACTTCGTTTTTTTGAATTTTTTTTTAAAGTACAGGCGGGTTCATGGACCTAAATATTTTGTTTTTGTCGAGCCTACTCGGAATTTATGAAAACTTCGAAGTAGGCTATTCTCCCATTTTTCACAACATTGATAAATCTAGTGGTGGTTTAACGTTAACTCAATGCATTAGACCTTACTTGTATTAAATATGCAGCTTGTTTCGATGGATTATTAGTAAATTTTGTTGCTGTTGAGGCGAATTTTTCATAATAAAAACGTCAAATAAAGTAAGTAGACCATAATTTAATTTCATGGTAGGTTTGCTGCAATTACTATAAGTTGGGGAAAATCCCCGTAGTAGTCAAGTGGAGTTAAACCCTTATTACCAACAGATAAAACAAAAAAACTGAAAATCTCTTTACAAACAGTCCAGATTATTAGGACCACTACCCAACTTACGTGCAAAGATTGAGAAAGATCGAGAAACATAATTAGTCAATTTTGTTTTTTTGTCAATAAATTTTCGTCCTTTGAAAATAAAAACGCGCCCCATGCATGCAAAGCGAAATGAACCAAAACAAGTCAATCTCTTAATCTGACATATCAAGGAACTAAGAATCTACGAACATAAATAATCATTTATGGGCGGATACTTCAGTAATCATTTATAGGCGGATACCCTGAAGTCTCACTCATGAGAAAAAATGTCACGTCATAGGTTTGCAATACCAAACAACCCAAAGTCAATAAATATCATAAACTAGTATATCAATGAGCTAATAATTATCACAAACTGACCACAGACGTTATTAATTAAATTAGAGTGAGTACGTTGTGTTAACAAATTATCGATGAACTTAATATGTATTACCGATCACAAGAGCGTCGTTCCTTAAAAAACAATTGTTATGGTCGAGATTGTATGACACCAAGATATCATGATCCTCGTAAAAGACACTTTGTAAACCTTGTTAATATAAAATATTTGGTCATCTTGAGAAACTCACGATTTGTCGTTGAAAATGCTAAGCTTATAAAAACTTAGTGCATAAAAATCAGTATCATAATTTAGACATGAGATAGAGCAGTGGACATAAAAACAACATTCAAAACTTTGAGACGTGTTTTTTTATTTGCTGATAAAATGATATAAATCTATTAATCGTTAATTTTTAAAAAAATCTATTTTTTTTTTAATAAAAGTCAAAGTGAAGATATAACTACATGACCTGTTTGTAAATTGTTTTTTGACATGTTTGTTAACGAGTAACTCAAAGTTGGGCGAAAAGTATAAAACGTACGTGAGAATAACACCTAGTCGGTGATATTACTGTATAATGAGGTGAGATAAAAAAAACGTTAAAATTTATTACACACATGCTAACAAAGTTCATATTCGATGGAAATAACTATGTAGAGGCTAAAAAAAAAAATGAGAAGAAAAATTGTTTATCATAAAAACGCGCTTTATCAAACCCCAACATATATGAATCTTTCTTATACGAAGGGGAAACGAAAGTTTGAGAAAAACAAATGTGAATTTTTGTTACATAATTTGTTATAATTAAACATATAATTTTTAATCAAATATTTATTTATACGAATTTAATAAAATTTTATTAAAAAAAAAATAATATTTCGATTCGTAAAATTTATTAACTAGCGAGTATTGAATTAGCTAATGTAATACTCATAAATATTTAAATCAATTAATCGATGACCTTTATTTAACAATACATATGAGATAGGTAATTTAAAACAAACTGAATACAAATAAAATACGTTGTATTTGATAAACTTATTTCGAAATACGTATATCATATCAGACACATTTTGTTAAACAAAATGATTCGTATTAGATGTACATATTTATGACAAAACAAACTTATATCAAATTTCACAAACAAAATTATATTAAAAAAATATGTTAAATAAATATTATTAAAATCAACACACTCAAACGGTCAATTTATGAATTAAGAAAATTTCATCACTTGGGATCATACTTTATGTTTGCACAAATTTATTTATGATAAATATATCAAGTATGAAGTGCACCTAACCTAGAAGATTTTCATGTGTGGCTCGTCCTGCTCAGTCGGGCACCCTCTCGTGACGCCCATGGTACCGGCATGTGAAAAAAATAATAATAATAATGGTTGTCAACCGGGCGTCCGGATCCTGATCCAGACAGTCCGGTGTTCGGTGTTCGGTTTGGAGGGTTCGGTTGAACCCTGATGTGAATAAATTTGAAAAACAAAATTTGGGTCCCCAAACCATTTTTTTTGTGTCTGGTGTACCGCGAAAAATTGTTGCTGTAGTTTTTTTAAGACCATTATCCCAATGGGACCGGCCCTGAAGGGCCCCTCAACTGTTGGAGAACTTCGAAGGGCACTAGCAGCCGCAGTATCCTGTGAAGAACTTCGAAAGTTACGAAATTTGAACTTCGTACGTTAATATTTCCTATTTTATTACGATGTTCGACCAGTCTCACAAACCTGTGTCGATCTGTGTTCGTGTCGTGTACACCGTTTATTTTTTTAACCGGACAACCGGACAATGGTACACCCAATCAGACTGTCAAGGTACGGATGTCCGGATTACCTGTTAGACGCATGGTTAACCGGACGTCCGATTAAATCCAGACATGGGTCCGGTGACTGTGTCCGGTTGTTCGGGTGTCCGTGTTCGGGGCAACCATTATTGTTATTATTAGTATTATTATTTTCCTGTGCTTTCCCAGAGGACCCCGAATCCGGATCCATTTCTTTCTTTACGAGTTGGCTTTCAAGGGAAGAGGAGGGGGGTATAAATTGGTTTTGAAGGGGCTAAAGGCTACGTTTCGTAGAGTACACGTAAGTGGCCTTTTTGTACAAAACGTATAGGTAATATTTGTACGGGAACCTGTACGTCTGTACACCCCTATACGAAAAAACAAAACAAAAAAAATTCATAAAAAAAAATTGAAAAAACAACTATGTAATGCAACAACAGAACACGAGCAACATTTGACTGAGAATTATCTCCAAATGCTTACTATAATTTGAGGAAGAAAAATAAAAATATAATCGGATTATTAAAAAAAAAAAAAAAAACTGGTACGGGGTTCCTAGCGTACGAGTATCGTACGTGTACAGGAGTAAGAATCCATATTCGCATGAAGGTGTGTACAAGTCGCAAAGCAGGCTAAAGGGGTTTAAAGGGGGGTGCCTTAGTACGATTCTATTATTTTCTTTTGTATCTCTGATTCCGTGAGGAATTCTAATGTGACCCTCGCCAAAAGTAGTTTGTATTGCAATTTTACACATCATATAGAAAAATTATTCTATGCAGTTCACTTGAAATGCTTATAACACTTTATTATCACTATCTTCTTTAACAACTATTTCGTATGCTCACCGAATTGATCGAATAGAAACAAGTATAAATTCATGAGAGCGGGTAGATTGTGTAAATATTGTTGGACTCTTACCCTTTGTATAAATTTCAATGATATATGCAAATATTTAGTATATTACTATATTATGAGTCTAAAAGAGACTACTATATATATGATTAAAAAAAAAAAAAACTCATAAATCATTAGGAATACATTTTTGGAGTAGACAAAACGATGAAGTAAATGTTATTTTGTATGTGTTACTTGCATGTCCCCATTTTAGTTATATCACACGTTCCCTGTTCAACGGAAAAATTTTCCAGAATTAAATAATCATTCTATAGTAAAATTACATTTTAAATTTTAAATTTTCATTCCATCTTAAAAAATGTCATTCCAATTTTAAAAAAATTCGTCTTACTTGCAAACTTTCATTCAAAGAATAGGGTACCCCTTCTTATTTGGACTGCATGCTAAAAATGAAATGATAGTCTGGATGAGTTCATTAAAATATTTTAATTGGATTGTCATTCTAAGTAAGGATTTTCAGTCATAAATAAGTTAATCCAATTTAAATTATAAGATATTTATTGTAGTAAAATGAAAATTTAATTGAAACATTTCATAAACTCATGTAGACTTTCATTCCATCTTGAACAAGTATATGTAATTGGAAGGGAAAACTCATATTTAGAAGGAAACTTATTAAATAAAACTGAAAATTCTATAATTTGACGAACATTGAAATTATAATTTATAAATATGAAGGATTTTTTTTTTTATGGAATATTTTTTCAACTTTCATTTCTCGTGGGAATTTTTATGTTGTTTGCTTGAAATAATATTTATGTAAAGTAAAAAGAAATCTCCTTCAATATGTTGAACAAGGAGGGTCTTGATTTAAGACAACTAACAAGTTTATCTACACACCTTACCTAATGATCTACTAGTTGGAAGATTTGATCGATAATAGCTAAACAACAATAAAAAGTTGGTTATAATGACTTCATACGATATTGTACAATAAGTTATAACTCAATATAAGTTTTTGCATCATATGTAAGGTGAGAGAATATGAACCCTACACAATAAGTTTAGTGACACTGGCGTAAGGATAACTTTTAAAGGATAAGAGCCTCAATGTTTGATTACCTGTAACTGTAATAATACAAGGGCTATCAATTAAGTAGTCGTTGCTTAAGGTTTTTGACCAAGTTATTGGAAAAAAAAACGTTGTTACTAGGGTTGTATGTAATGTTCTATAGGGGGGGGGGACCTTCCTTGGTCCTTGCATGGGCTGGTCACCCGGGACCCGGGAGGCCTGGCTGGTAGCCTAGTATATTTTTATATTCTATTTTTATTTTCAACTTGGTAATGAATTTTGATGTAAATTAGAGCCAAAAATTGTTCAATTTATGCTTATGCATAACCTAGTTTTTTTTTCCATATCTTTTGGATTTTTTTTTTTTTTTTTTTTTTTTTTTTTTTCGGGATCTTCCTTAATGCTTGCATGGCCGGGCTGCCCGAAAAAACAAGGCGGCCCGGGGGGTCCGACCGACAGCCTACGTAACGTGGTTTTACAGACCAATGTTAACTACTATTTAATTTTTCTCGATGAAGAAAAAAAAGACAAATGGGAAGTGCTCTGATTAACGAGCACAACTTCGATTGCTAAATGAATTCGCCATTCTAAAAAAATATCCTTGTTCTATATGGGTTTTTAAACAACTATAAAGAGGTAATCAAACACATTGTTTTTTTTTTAAATACCACATAACTTGTGTGAAATGTGAGACTTTCATATAAGACGAATGACTCTTATTACAGACGATGGTTGAATGATTTTTACATTATTCCATAAAATTATTTTATGATAGAGGTGATATTAGTTCAATTAAATTTAAAGTCAAGTTGTGGTTTGCAAGGATGAAGAAACATACGGATGATGCATGCGGGAGGGATTTGCATAATGAATATTGTAATGTTTTCGCCAAAAGTATACATGAACGTCAATACACTCATTTGCATAATTTAATGTACGGTGTTGAAAGTATTATAAAAAAAGAAAAATTAACAAAGATATTGAAGTCAACTATTCAGAAATCAAGATAATAATCTATATTAGAAACACATAGCTAGCTTAAAACCCCATGTAGCAATGAAAATTAAGAACAATGTCTATAACTTGTTCCCAAGTACAGAGTATCAAATAATATTTTGATATGATTTTGGTTTGCACATCCTTAGATACACCAGACATTTGACTGATAAATGATAAAGAGGGTAACGAAAAAAAAAGCAAAAAGACTTTTTCCTGACACAGGGAGAGGGAGAGAGGAACATGTTTATTACTTTTTTAGAATATATATATTTTTTAAAAGCACAACCACAATGAAAAAATAAAAATGCACAAAAAATAACATGACATTCATCATCACTCTTATTATTATTATTTTTTTGCGAAAGAGATATTGAACCCCGACATGATTTTAATTCGTAATGTGATTGTCAATTATTATAATTTAAAAGGATCGGTCGTGGTCGAAAGAAATGAATCCAATCTGAAATGGGATCGAAATAATTTAAATCATGAGTTGATATATCCAATAACACAAAATCGAAATAAAATTCGACCACCTCGGGTCGAATTCCACAAAACAATCATACAATCGTCAACAAGGAATTAGCTACTGACAATAACATTGATGAAACCTACAAGGTAGTCGGTTGCCTTAGTTTTGACTTGATGAGATACGCTGCCAGAGTCATTTATCTCACCCTACCACTGACCTAAGATTAAACACGCACACCTGTCTCCATACATTCCTAATTTTTTGGATGACAGACTGCTTTGCGGATGATTCTTGATCAGGTGCATTGCTTGAAGTGTTGCATGCCTCTCACTCTAGGAAGTGGTATGAGGTACTCCTCCTCCTCGTCTGAGCACACAACTCGGATATTGGAAGTCGCGCCGTCTCCACCGAATCGACAAAGTACCCCCCGTAGAACGGTCTACTCCGGGTCGATAATAGGGTCGGCTCCTGAAGCAACGAACCCCCGCCCCAGATGCTTCCTAAAGATAGAAGATGTGTCCAATGCAAGTAGCTTTCATATATTCTTTATTTCTTATAAGTCGAGGGTAACTTAGACGAAAATAATTCAGGAAAGGTAAATAATGTGAATCATTTAGACATGTACAAGTGAAGAAGGTAATTCAGAATAGAATAGGTAGACCTCAGAAAAAAGCTAAATCAATTTAACTTTGTCGTCTTTATTTAAAATTATTTTTACGACACTCACTAGATTAACAATTTTCAAAATGATAAGATTTTTTTTACAAATAGTCAGGTAGTAAGTAGAAGGAAGACGATTCTTTTTATCTATCCCAAATAGGCATAAATCAAACTCCTTTCTAGGCATCCTTCTACCTGCGTCATACACAAAAACAACCACAGACCCAGAAAATTCAGCAACCAATACTCCTGTCAGATCCCACTTTTCACATGCATAACCACACACGCTTTACTCAACCTTTTCTTTTGAATGCTCAAAACAAACAGGGCCAAGCAAAGTGTGGGTTCACACAGGTGTGAAAAGGAATCTGAGTCAATCAACTGACTGACTTTGAGTGAAGTGGTGCCAAGCGCGCCGTGACTCACTCAAGAAAGCCAAGTAACATATACGAGTCGTCGAAGAAACCACAATCCTGAGGTAAGTTTTGGGCCAACCGCTAGTCCCAATTTACTCTCGACTCGCAAGTCCCACTCGAGGCAGTCCCAAGTGTGAAGATGGCAGGCCACATTCGTCCCCAAAAGAATTCACCGTGTCCCTCGTCGGTCCCAACTGATCTCAGTCGATCCCAAGTGGCCCTGCACTACCGCCTGTAGCATCGGATGGTCCCAACTGGCGCAACTGCTCTCACCACGGTCTAAAAAAAAAAAACAATAACATGCCCTGGTGTCAAAATCGCAAGTGTTACGTGCTCCCAATGGTCACTGCACCGCCCACTCATGTCCCACCTAGCCCCAGATGGTCCCAGGCGGTCTCAATTGATCCCATGCGGTTCCAAGTGGTCCCGCACTATTCTTTTCCAGCATATGATGACGTCACTTGCCAAAATAGTATCCACCACACTTCTCAAAAGAAAATAGAACACTCAAGTTCCCACTTCGTCGGCATCGCCAGTCCCGCTCACGTCCTCCACCGCTGACATGTGCACCAAAAAAATCATTGTGTCGTTCCACCTTGATAGGAGTGGTTCAATACGCAGATTGTTGTCACTACTACTAATGTCGCTCGCCGTACCGCCACAACAATCTCACTGCAATTTACCCCTTCACCGAGCAAGTCCTTCGACGCACCAAAAGTAAACCAACACCTTCTCTCCTCTTCGTGCCGCCTGTCGAACCCCAATTTGGGCAGCATAACGCCGCAAAAATTACCGCCGTTGATGCCGGGAAAAATCGATAGCATGTTCCCACCGAAATGTTAATTCCGCCATGCCGCAAAAATGAACAACACCTTGTCCTGCCGCAAAACGGACAGCACCTCGTCGCGCAGCAAAACAGACAACACCTCTCCTCAGTTCAGTGTCACTAGACGCGCTGCAAATTCCGCAACATAACACTGCAAAAATAACCGCCGTCGATGCCGAAAAAACAAGCAGCATACCCCCACAAAAGTGGGGAAGCAGCCTGCCGTGGTCAAGTTTTGCCGGTACCTCCACTTGCGCCATCTTGAAGCCTGCCACTGCAGAGGAAGTCTCGCCATCAAATTAATAAAGCTTTGAACCTCAATAAAATCCAGGCCGAAAGTACAATTCCTGCCGCACAGTCCCGGTCCAGCAGCGCGGTCCCAAGAACTGTCCCAAAGGCCCAACACCAGCTTGCGGATGGAGCAGAGTGCTCCCTGCCTCGGCTATGGCTGTCCTCCTCGTCCGACGTTCTTTTGCAGTCCTCCAGCTTCCTCCAGCAGCCCGGCGACACTCAAGTGTGTTGTCACACACTGGCAACACGACTGTTTTTGTGTGGCAGCTGGGGACAATTGTCTTTTTTATAGTGGCCGAGGAGTGTTGGTCGTCACTCCGACCCCCAAGCAAAATCGCGGACTCACTGTGAGCCCTTGATCTGGCAAAGATCCAGGGCTAACTGTAGCCGCACCACAGCTACAGCCTTAGTGGGGGCAGTTCCCTCAACTGCCTCATTTTTATTTTTATTTCCTTTATCTCAGCCATCTCGGAATTTCACGAGATAGCTGAGCTTTTGCCATTTTCAAATTTGATTTTCTCTTATATTATTTATAAGGGGTTGGAAAAATACAACCCCTTTTAGTTTGATGAACTTGGACTTTTTTTCCAGGGCAGATACATCGGGGAAAAGACTGTACTTAGCCTTTTCATTTATAAACCCTCAATTTTCAGGCTCCCTTTAAAAACGGGAGCATGACAATTACCTCTGGCAGCTTCTACCAGAGGTAACACCTCGTGAGGACAAGTGTCCTCATGATAATGCAAAAAAATAAAGAAAAATAAACAAGATAAAAATGAAAATAAAACTAATGGTCCTCCCCCTCTGGCAATACCTTTGAAAACAACATGTTCAAGTTAGGAAGGAGAGCGGTCATGTGAACCCTCTGAAGGAAACGCTGTATAGATGTAATGGAGGGGGTCCGCATAGCTGGGGAAGAGGCAACAGACATGATAAGGCAATACATTCAACAAGAAATCATGGTACACTGGCAAAATCGAACTTGACTTATATCATTCAGCAAAGGACATTACACAAACAATTCACCAATTTTCTGGGGACTGGTTGGGTAGTGAGAATGGGGTTTGGATCGCAGTTGTTAGATGGGATGGCAAGCCCGCCCATGAGGGCAACCAGGAGGAATTCAGGAGAGACCACTGCATCCGTTTACAAGACTGGACTACTATGGGCCAGAAGATCCCGCTGCGACCTGCCACAGACTTCCCCGACCCATTCCCGCCCCACCAGCTGGCGATGGTGGATATGCAATGATACGGTTCAGACTGATTGGGCAACACCGGGAACCCAGCCTGAGGAACAGGAAGTAGCTGCTAAAAGAGAGATGATCTGGCGGTCTAGTGCAAATTGAAGAGGCGGCCCGCAACCTGTCCATTACAAGTGTCTCGGGCAATCAATGCTGGCAGGAGTATACTGTTCTGAAAGCCATTATAATGTTTAGGGACGTTGGACCCGATTTCCAACAGGTGCAGCTCCGCTGACCCATATCTTAGCATGAGACGCTTACCTGTACAGTTAATCCCCGGTGTCCCGGGAATTAATGCTGCCAGGAGTATACTGTTTTGAAAACCATTATAATGTTCAGGGACACTGGACCCGATTTCCAGCAGGTGTTGCTCCCCACCAATAGATGGAGCCTTCTTGGGAGTGTTAGCGGTGTCTGCTCTTACCAACACCCCTAGCACCACCCCGAGTGGTATTTAAAAAAAAAAAAACAATGCACCCGACCCTTACTTCAGCCAGATGCATGTTGTTGAAACCAACAACACTCCCTCCGTTGCCTCTGCCCTTCCATGAAAACGGGGAGGGCAGTTGCAGGTTGGGAGAGGTTGGGAACAACTCGTGAAAATTCACGAGTTCAAATCCCGATAGGCTCAAAGCGGGGTGCAAAAAGTACCCCGACGATGGTGATTTAAAAACAAACATTCGCCCAATAAAAACAAGTGGGCCCGCCGCGGCCATGAGAGGCGTGGTGGTGCAAGCACGCGTGATTGAAAAAAAAAACATTTATATTTGATTGTGAAAAAAGACACTCCTCCTCCTCCCCCTGCCGCTCTTCCTCCGCCAAACAACGTGACAAAGATCCCGCCATAGCCCGGCTTCCGCTCGTTCTCATGTTGCTCCTCCCTCTCCTCCTCCTCCTCCTCCTTCTCCCGCTCTCGCCCCTGCTGCTTCTCCTTCTCCCACTGCTTCCCCTGCTCTTTCCCCCGTTCCTCCTGCCGCTCCTTCTCCTGCTTGTCCTCGTGCTCCTCACGCTTCTCCTCCTCCACCTATATCTCCTCCCCCTCCTCCGGCTCCCGCGTGTTCGTTAACCCCCTCCCCGTTTCCCCTCCCGCTCCCCCTCCCGCTCCTTCTACCACCCCTCCTCCCGAGCCTCCTTCGCCATTTCCCCTTTCTCCCCGTGCTCCTTCTCCCGCTCCTAACCCCCTTCTCGTTTCCCCTACTGCTCCTCCTTCTCCAACTCCTCCCTCGACTCCTCCGCCCCTTCACATTTCCCCTCCCGCTCCTTCTCCCGCACCTGCTCCCGCTCCTCCTCCCACTCCTCCTTTTCCCGCTCCTTTTCCCATCCCTCCTCCCGCTCCTCCCGCTCCTCCCGCTCCTCCCGCTCCTCCTCCCGCTCGTCCTCCACCAAACACGTGACAAAGATCCCGCCATAGCCATCTCCTATGAAAAAAACGAAAGAAAAATGGCCCGCCACGTGGCTAGCCGAGAGAGAGAGTTTTCCATCGATAGAATGAGCAATGCACCGACCAACATCAATTTTGCTCATCTATCGATGCAATCGATGCAAGTAGCGTGAGGCCAGCCCAGGAGTTCGAGACTTACCTGTTCGGCGATGCGTATCTCATCCAATCTCTCTCTCTTTCTCTCTCTCTCTCTCTCTCTCTCTCTCTCTCTCTCTCTCTCTCTCTCTCTCTCTCTCTCTC
>BFEA01000281.1:1250191-1261263 GCA_003427395.1 Chara braunii | reverse complement strand
CTCTCTCTCTCTCTCTCTCTCTCACACACACACACACACACACACACACACACACACATGTTGATCTATCTCTCTCTCTCTCTCTCTCTCTCTCTCTCTCTCTCTCTCTCTCTCTCTCTCTCTCTCTCTCTCTGTGTCTCTCTCTCTCTCTCTCTCTCTCTCTCACACACACACACACACACACACACACACACATCTTTGTGTGCATATGAGAACAAAGCAGCGCAGGGCGAGCACGCAGGGCAGAAGAAGGGCAAGGCCAGTAAAAGAGAGGAAGACAAAGAACGGGAGGAGGAGGAGGAGGGGAAGAAAGAATAGACGAATGGAGCACAGGAAGTAGCAGAAGACGGACGTATGGCTATGGAGAGGAGCATGCAGGACAGAAGCCAGGCAAGGTCATTAGAAAAGAGGACGGCAAGGATGGGGGAGGAGGGGGAGGAGAAGAATAGACAATAGGAGTGCAGGACGTAGCAGAAGGCAGCCGAGAGACGATAGAGGAAGAGCAGATGGGGAGGGAGGGAGGAAGGAGCAGACGGTGAACCGAAGAGAAAATGTCTAATAGGATGATTGAGGATACACGAGAAAGAACGATGACTCACCTTCTTGCCAGGTTGGTTGAGGTTGGGATCTCTACCACTGGTTATGATCATTTCAGGTGGGAGTTGTAAGGAAGCGCCAGCGTCCCGATACCTATCTCCCAAGCCTGCGTCGCGTCAGCAACCCGATGCACAACCCCCCCCCCCCCTCTCTTCTTGAGACTTCTTGAGACCCCTAGCTACTTTCTACAATCACCCACCGTTTCTCCTGACTGACACCCTTCCACAGCAGAGCACTCTTTTTTTTTTTTTTTTTTTTAAACAGCAGAGCACTCTGGGATTGCCACCATTGTACCTAGAGTAGTCGTTTCCTATTTTACTTCGATCTTCTTTCTACAGGGCAAATGAATGATGGAGCACTACGCTCACCACCATCCCAAGGCCGTTCAGGACTGGGGGGGGGGAAAAAAAAAAAAAAAAAACGGATGCCTTACCAGCCAGCGTCCGTCTAACAAGCCCGACCTCACTCCCCTTCCGGCGGGGTGACCAGTCTGCGACGGTGAAACGGAAGCTCGGATTGCCAACCGGCCCATTTTTGAAGGGTAGGTCCGCGCCACACAAAAAAAAAAGGGAAGCCACCGACCCAACCCCCGCCAAAAGAAAAAAGGAAAAAGAAAGGCCAGCGCGCCGTTACAATACTCGGCAAATTAAAATTAAAAAAAAAAAAAAAAAAACTCGGCACGTAAAATTTTTGGTCGATATTCACTGCCCGCCTCGATTTTGGTGGGGCGGGGTCCTGCGCTACATGGCTTCGAGGACCCTTCAGATTCAGATAGACTGCATGGGCCGTCTGAGCCGTGTTAAACCAATACGTCTTCCCCCGAACATAACGCACCCAAAAAATGAATGTCTAGGAGTTATACTTCCGGCCAGATACAACCAAAATGAGGATGCGTTGTGTTCGGGGGAAGACGGGGTTACATCCGAGCCTGTTTTTCCCAACAATGAATTTCACTGCGCACCGAGTTTTGCCGAGCCAGGGTTGTCGCATCTAAGAACAACAACCAGAAAAAAAAAAAAAAAAAAAAAAAAGGTCGAATCGTCATGGCGGTTGCCATGGGCAGTGGAAGTTGCATCACATGACAATGACGCCAGTGCATCGTGGGTTCAATCTGCCCATTGGCCTCACGTGGGTGCCTGCCTGGGCATGCTTGGTGTCCTACCATCCAGAGATAGCCCGATGGGGCCCCAGGCCAGCGTTGGCAGGACCTTGGGCAATTTTATTGTTGCTTGGGTGATATGCGACAACGATATGGACTGTTAGACACCACTAATGTGGGGCTTGGGTGTTGGGGGGGGAGGGAGGGGGAGGTTCAGCCACTGGCCATAGTGCTTGGCGCTACCGTCTTCGCCCCAACACAACGCACCCTTATTTTGACTGTATCTGGCCGGAAATATAGCTTGCATACGTTCATTTTCAGGGTTCGTTATGTTCGGGGGAAGACGGAGTGGTTTAACACGGCTCCCTCCTGGAATAGGGAGAGATCCAGGTTGGCTGGTGTTCCCCCCTAATATACATAAGAGTAGCAAGAGGATGAGATAGATGAGGAAGATATGTATAGGGGAATTGAGGGCCTCGTTCGACACCACTTGAAAATACTTGAGTTTCAAGGGCACCCTAACTCATGGAAGGTGATTAATTTCCCCTTACTTGTTTTTTCGTTCCACAACCCCTTGACGAAACCCTTGAGACGGCCGTCCTTGAAACTGAAGTGCTGACGGCATTGCATCAGGAACAGTGGTGATTGGTGGAGAAAAAAAGAAAAAGGTCTGTCCCCATTTTGAAGGGTGAAACCCTTGCGCCCCAAGTGACGTCAAGAGGCACCCTTGGGATTTTCGTCGATTTGCCTGGGCAACACCTCCGTTTCAAGGGCAGACACTTGGTCGCGGGGATGTGGAAACAATTAGCGACTTCAAGGGTGCATGATTAGGGCGTGGTCGAACGACACTTCCTTGAAAAACAGCAATTTCCAAGTGGTGTCGAACGAGGCCCTGAGAGAAAAATATAGAAAAAGAAGAGGAATTTTTTTTTTTTTATTATTATTATTATTATTATTAGTAGTAGTAGTAGTAGTAGTAGTAGTAGTATTTTGAAGCCCAGGTTGTTGTAGAGGTGGGATACTAGACCAATGTGTTGGAACAAGCCTGATTCGGTTGGTCCAGTAGATACATAGTAAAGAGTGGATGACACTAGTCTTGAGACTCTCTACTGCAGACTGTTGGACGCCCTACGAATGGGAGTGCTGGAATAAAACTCTGGATGGATGAAAGATGAACCAGTATCTGGGGTCTGGTCACACCTACCGGGACCTTGTCCCACTTGCACAGTTTAGTTGAGGCAGCTCAACGGTGCGACAGCTAAAAAAAATCATTCTAATTCAATTTCAAATGAGAAATGAATTTAGAAATGACACGAATACAATTGTTCTGTTTTTTCATTTTTCACAATTGGAGTGGCATACGGTCACCATTCCACAACAGAAAATGAAGAGTGAGTTGTCCGAATCCATTTTGTACAAAAATGGCAAACGGAAGAGGAGGCTCATACAATTTCTCTAAAAAAACGTCCTTTTGGGAAAAGGAACAAGAGGGTCGTTGAGCTGCTATCTTAAAAAAAGGAGACAGCTAGCCCAACAGAAAGTGACCATGGATTTACTTCTGCTTTTTGTTATAAAAAAATGCAAATATAGTCTCTATTGCTTTTTTTAAAATTAAAAACGGACTGCTAAATGACTTGGACGACGTGCATCTTCGTTATCGCGTACAGTCACACAGCGTCGAAAACTCAACGTTGACCTCCTGTAGCTCAACGGAGTTAGTGGGACAAGGTCCCCGGTGAGTTTAAAAAACTCAACGGTGTGATGCCATTTAGACATTAATAAATTCGAAACAAAACATTAAAAAACTGAAGAAAAACGTTAGAAACAACTTTTCTCCTTATTTTTTATAATGTAACTCATAGAAAAGAAACATGTTTGGAACAGTCGGAGTGAATGTCTCCGTGAAAAAGGGGTACTCCCCGTGGTGAGGGGACAAGAGGTCACCATTTGTAAAATGGATAAGGACAACATGGATGGCCAAATGCATTCATTGCCCAAAGAAGGAATCGAGTTTGATGCCAGACAACCGAACACAATTGTCAGAGCTCTTCCATTTCAAGATGCAATGAGGTCTAAAAAACCGAAAAAAAGGAAAGGCACTGCAGTTGAGAAATGTACCTTACCCTCGGTAGGGTAGTTTTCTCAATGGAAAATGGTTTTCCGTCCAAACCAAAAGGGCCAACGCACACTACAAAACGGAGTTCACGTCTGACTCAAATAAAAATTTTACAACATGACTAAATCTAATAGATTATACTCCTGTATTTTGGTACCATTAGATTCGCAATACATCAACGACAGAGCTCCTTTCCCACCATGCCACACGTGATAGAAAGCTCAGCGGTTGTAGGGCCTATCCCAACTCTACGTCAATCCAAAGGACTCCTAAGACATCCACTACCGCATGGGCCCCAACCCTCCAAAGGGGATAGTGTCCAACCAACCCTCCCCCCACTGGAGTCCCCGATCAATCCCACCTAGAAACCATGGCCCCCCAAAGTTGAGCCCTAAGGTAACCAAATACCACAACTGCCCCCCCAAAAAGGTGCATACATTGTATACGAATACAACGTACGAGGTACATTGTATTCGAATACAACGAACGTACGTTATAAAACGAGTTTTAGGGTACAACTTGTAGGAGCCGACATCATTTTTCGTTTCCTCTCGAATTTGGTTGGCATTTTTGGACACACAGACAAAAGTCGTTTGTATTGCAATTTTGTATAACATAGTTCTTTTTTTAATATTTTTTGGATTACTTTTGAAAAATCAAAATTCTTAAGAAATGCGATAACACTTCAAAGTGCCTTAAAAATATATTTTTATTCTTGTTTTTATTATTTTTTATTCAATTCGGTTGTGAGTTTCGACATGGCCCTCAGGTAAAAGTTCGTATTGCAATGTTTTACAACTTTTTTTTTTTGGAATTTTCTGAGTTTTTTAAAATTGAAATTTGCAAAGATTCGAATACAATGTACGTACGCTATATTCTACAGTACGTTCTATTCGAAAAAAAAAAAAGCGATTTCATAGAACCTATTTTTGCGAAGTAAGTTGAATAGAACGTATGTACATTTTTTTGGGGTTAAGACAGTAGTTTGCATCCCCACAAAGTTTATTCATGAACTCATTTTTTTTCGGTATCAAACCTCGAACCCCGAATCTCGTGCTTATCAGTGACCAATGTTAACCTACCGTCTCAAATGGTCTGAATGTGCGGTATGTTGAGCTCGAGTAAGTGAGAAGTGTGCAAGCACCTAGATAACCCAATGGACCAAGTGCGCAAGCAAACCAATCATAGTCTAGACCCAACATACAACACCATGGAAGATCCTTTGGGTGGTGCGCACGTAAATAACTTACCCGCGTCGGCCCAATGGTGTATGGAAGTAAGCGTGAGTTATGCAAACTCCCTCCGGTGTCTCTACCAGAGGTGCGTAGTTTTGAACCCGCAACCTCATACCACAATGTGCATTGGCAACCGGTGCCCTAACCACTGAGCCAAAAAAGGATTCCCGATCCTCTAATCAAGATTTACAACAAAGTCAAGATCAGACATTTCATCCTTGCGGATTGGAGGAGGAGACGGAACAAAGGGCACATAAAGAGAGGAACAACCTAGTTTTCAAACAACCACGAAGCAAGTTTGAGATTTCAACTCGTCATTCTATAACATGGAAATCTCAAACTTGCTTCGTGGTTGTTGACCTCAAACACGCTGCTTTAGGCATACGAAAGACCTGGTTTTCTACCCAACGACATTAATCATAAATAATGTGCAATTGTTAGGGAGTCATGAGTAGGTCCTCCCCAAATGGTCGGTGTGAGACCATTATAAGCAACGACAAAGCATAGTGTGCACACTGACCTTGCTACGACACTATGCCATCATTTGATCAGAGAAAGGGTGGAGGGGGATCTTCTGCGGGGGTTAAAAAAAAAAAAAACAGTTATTTGATTCTGCAATTTGTGTACCAGGGGGGGGGGGTTCATTTAATTATGGAAATTGAAGGGCGGTCTCGACTGTTTTTTTAAGGTTCCTTAGTCTATATTAACTCCATTGGCTCTAACACGCGTTCCAGAGAGAGATCATTTTCAGTCACAGGCGCCATCAAGTGACCAGAAGGTGGGTCATTGCCAGCTGCAGCGGAAAGCAATTAGGGCTACATTAATAAGAAGTGGGTGGGACAAATACAGAAAGCGGAAGTTAATCAGCCACAGTTGTGATGAGAGTGATTGCTAGTCGTGCATATGTTGCACATGTGGTTGCAACTCGTGTCTTGTGCATATGCAAGAGTGCATAATTGAAAGAAACATCGGCATATTGTGGGCATCGGACTCTGTATCGGCCGATTAGACGACATGTACTTCCTGGCCAGTGTATATTGAGAGCGACGACGTTGTTCCGTACTGTTGCGAGCATGACATCAGAGTAGATCCTTGAACCCTGTCGGGGGTGCAGTGATCATTGTCTTAGTACAAACGAGGCTGCTGTGCAGAATGCAGCAATGGAGATGGGCGGGTACATTGACCTTTAAAAAATCCGTTCACAACTTCACATGAGATTTTAGCAGTTGAGAGAAAAAGTTAACAATTATAAGTTTGTTGTTGTGTGTTGATCTCATGGTTGTTATAAACTTGGCAATATACTCCTCCAAGGGTCTTAATGTTTTTACCACATCCAAAGTATCTACATTGAAGTGGTACTTTAAATAAGAGAGCAAAAAAATATGTATTTAGTACATCAGTGTAGTTCACAATGACCATATAACTGTCAGCAATATCAATACAACATGAAAATTTTTATCGACAAGAGCAGGCATATTACTTGTTAAGTTGTTATGTAAAATATCACTTTTGTAAAAATACAAACATGGATAGAAATGGGTGCTACCATCTTATCACATGTAGATACTTAGTAAGAGCAAGTCATATATGTAATTTAATGGTATCTGATAGTCGAACAACGCCTTGTAACTATGTGGTGCGAGCAACCTAATGCATGTGGATGACCTTTTTGTCTGCAATCATATTGCAACAAGCGAGAGCGGCAGACATGCATGACTTAGGATGGAGTATGAGATATGAATTATCATTCCGAATTGACTATTTGTATAAGCACGAGATGTAATGTCGAGCGCACAACATAGAATGAACCTTGGGGAGTGTTAATCGTGAAAGATCTGTCACTATGAATTTGTGTTGCGGGCCAAGTCATGGAAGGGAGATTTGAATAACTTCACGAAGGAATGCATCTGTTTGAGCGATAATATCATCTATTAACTTATTAAGCGATAATTGTCCTTGTGGACGAACACTATTATTCTTGTGGAATGATAATATTGTAGTCCTAATGGTATAGGGTGGTGAAGCGCCGAACCCAAAGCCCTTCATTAGTATTCATATCGATGGAACCATTAACATTCAGATACGCATGGAGGTTTACACATTATAGAGGGGAGACACGAAAGTGAAATGATGGTGATCTACTATTTCCTCCAAACATAACGCATTGTAAACGAGTACAACACATATGTTGCTTTCTATTCATATGCACCGCATATGTTCCTTTCTATTCATATACAATGCATATGTTCCTTTCTATTCATATACGATGCATATGTTGCTTTCTATTCAAATACAACACAAATTCATTTTATTCAAATACAACACATAGCCATTATAACTAAATACAACGCATAGGTTGCTTCTTGTGACATACACATTTATTTTTTTTAACCCTTGTATTCGAAAACAATGCATATGCATAAAAATCAAATCACCGATATTTTGAAAATACGAAAACAACGTATATGCATTATGTTCGAGGGAAGACGATAGCCATGAAATGATAGAGGTTACAATGACGAATAGTTGAGGATGAATAGCAGGAGTGTCAGTGTTGTTATAGACAATTGTTGAATTGTGAGCGAAGTACGTAGTTTGCCCAACTTATGTCTGACCACATGGTATACAAATACTAACATAAATAACCCCAACAGCCAAAAAAACATCATCTGTGGTTGAACGAGGCTCTAATCGATGCTCCATAATTGCAGCTCGAATTGTTCCGCACAGTCTGCAGCTGCCACATAGGAGTCACTTTTTAAATTCATGCCTTGCTGCACAAAAAGGTGTCACAATCATGATGTGCGACCTAGCCAACTCTCTTAGTTTGTCTTACATAGTGTCGATGAAAGGAAGAGTGACGGCGGTTACCATAAAAGGGATGGTAAGGAGGAGATGTTGTTTGTGCCACACCACCGGCACAACAATCCCCGTTTTCCGTTCGAATCCATTTCCCGATTCGTGCATTGTGTTACTAACATCATAGGTGAAGAATTTGACAAAAGGCTGAAGTTCCACTTTTAAGGAAAAATCAGGGTTTGTAAGACATTATCAACAAGAAAGAAGAAGATATGTGTCTATCTGTGTGGTCATTGCTATACACAACTCCACAAAATAAGCACGACTGTGGCGACTATTTCATCAAACTTTCACCGACTCAACAAGACATTGAACCCCGACAATCTGCCCATGATGCATTTGACTGACAAAAACTGACTCACCATATCGCCCAAAGGTAGTGATGCCCCTGAGAAAAGTGGTAGACGTTACTCACCCCAACCCTGCTATCCTAGGAAACTCTATGTGTGTGTGTGTGTGTGTGTGTGTGTGTGTGTGTGTGTGTGTGTGTGTGTGTGTGTGTGTGTGTGNGAGAGAGAGAGAGAGAGAGAGAGAGAGAGAGAGAGAGAGAGAGAGAGAGAGAGAGAGAGAGAGAGAGAGAGAGAGAACATCACTTTCAAGACACCTTCAGATTGAGATTCATGTTGGTGGAGGAAAGATTATTATCGTTTTGGTTTGTTATATCCCAACATTCTCTTTCTCCCTTTCATCTTCGTCCGCCTCTTCCTCCCTTCATCGTCCATGGTTTTCTCACACAATTGTCTCATGCTGAAGGAGGGGCCGTTCTTCCACATATGTCTCCCTCATTGCCATCTCCATCCTGGTGATGTGTGCATTGTCAGAGTCCATTTCTTTGTGAGCCAGATCAGGTGCTTTTAGACTTCTGTTGCATTGCATTGTTGTTTCTCTCCACTCTGATGATACTTGGGTCAGTACCACGTCTATCAACAACGAGTATGTGACAGAAACGCTCAGGTCAAGAGTTCAGTCTTAGACCATTGTGGAACTCCCTCCTCCTTTTGTCCAGAATTAAACACACTAGAAGTCCTGTTCTGACATCTCCACACCTGCGCGGGCTTCACAGCAGCTTACTAAAAATGGGCAGAATGACGATGAAGAGGGTGTCCATAAGCCATGGCGGGACGGCTACGGTCTTCGGAAAGGGGGTGACCGTGGGTACCCCAAGTAGTGGAGAAACTACGTGCAAGAATGCTATGCGTCAGCAGCATTTACTAGTGCTTAAACCACCACTACCCCTGAAGTCCTAAATTACGGGGGACCGGTAGCACAGGTCCATGAGGGCTAGCTGTAACACAGTGGGGGGAACTGCCGGAGTGACAAAATTGGACAATGCATCAAATTGCCCCTATGACTTATTTCGCAGTTGGAATGGTTTTTATTTTTTTTTCTATTTTCACATTTTTTTGTCAATTTTTCTGAGCGCAAAAAATCACCAAAGTTGGCGCTTGAGAATCCTTTGACCGGGCCCGCCTGCGCCTGCCGGTCGTCGCCCCCCCTAAGAACCCAGTCCGTAAGGCCAGGAAATCGAATTTAGGCCGGCAGGGGTAGTGGTGGTTTAATGTCCCCTTGAGCGGACCAAGGGGTCACTGAGCCGACAACCGGGACGATAGCCCCATTCGTGTTGTCCTCCTTAGCAGGACGGAGAATGTCAATCCCATGCGTGCCACCCTCAACGTACACACGTCCCGCCACCTCGTAGACATGACCCTTCTTTTTCTTTTTTTTCTTTTTTTTCCGGTTTTTAAGATATGACCATTCTTCAGGGTGGCTTGCCAGGTGAACGGACAGGCAGTCAGGATGTCCCTCCATACTCTTCTCCAGGTTATGGGCATCATATGGCAGCCATTTTGCCCCCAGCGAAAGCCCCACCCTTTTCTCGGGGTCTCCGAGATCCCCAACCTTTTTCACGGTCCCAGAGATCCCTAACCTTTCTTGCGGTTCCAGATATCCCCAACCCTGACCGTCTGCCTTACTGCCAAGTTGTCAGCGACCCTTTTCCGATACATGCGTGTCATGCTTGCGGAGGGGCCATGCTAATCTTCTCTCTATCGTCAGCCACTCTCTCTCAAACCTCCTAAGCAACTGTCCAAAGATCCAAAGAGGGAAACTCGTTCTCCTCTTTTTCTTTGTCTGTTGAAAATCTCCGAGCGATAAGAGCATCCTCCTAAAGCGGGCCCATTTTCGGAGGCTCCATCTAGTGGTGGCGAGCGTCACCTGCTGCAGGAAACCGGGTCCAGTGTCCCACACAGTATAAAATCATGCTAACGACATACAAGTTTGTACAAGTGTGATATTGACCATGGTACGCTGTCGGAGGGTGGCTGCTACTTTTCACAGGTGCCTGTTCCCTGCTAAATTGTGCTAATAATAAATTCTCCCTCCATTGTTTACAGACAGCACCTTCTGCCTTCTAGCAGAAGAAAACAGGTACCTGGCTGGGGCAACTCCCAAGTGATTGATTCAGCGTGGTATGTCTGGCTGGCCTGATTTGTGGGGAAAGGTATGGGCAGGGATATGGCAGCACGGGGAACCTAGGACTAGGATGTGGGGAAAGGTATGGGCGGGGGGACATGGCTGAATTGCATCAAATAGGTGTTGTGTTGGGTTACAATCAGGTGGCTCCCTATAACCGAAACGCTTCCACTGTCCTCTATCTAGGCCATCAAGCAAATTTGGGGGCTTGACTGACCTTCGGGGTTGGCCTGGATGAGGGTAGAGGCTACCACCGTCTTCACCCGAATAAAATGCCCGCGGTCATCATAGCCGTATTCTGGGCCAGCTGGCTATCTAGATACAGCGACTACGACCGGGTGTTCCAATAAATTCGGGCAAATACGGTAGCCACTTGGAGGCAGAACATACCTCTGGTTGCGTTCTGATCGCCTCCAACATGCTGACCATGGCCTCGATCTGACTACTACCTTCCTCCGAATAGAACGTACTGTCATTATTGCTGTCTCTAGACTGACAGTTGCCCCAAATGCAGCCATAATGACCGTACAATGATACTACAATCTATTCCGGGGAAGACAGTAATCAGTCTATCCAGCGGACAGCTTAGAGTCGAGATGCAGCAGCGAGGCCCTATCGATGAGTGGTGAACTGAGAACCAAGAAACGGAACTCAGGACTGAAACTGTGAAAACCATGCAAAAAAAAAAAAAAAA
>BFEA01000281.1:1198646-1245024 GCA_003427395.1 Chara braunii | reverse complement strand
GAGAGAGAGAGAGAGAGAGAGAGAGAGAGAGAGAGAGAGAGAGAGAGAGAGAGAGAGAGAGAGAGGAGGAGGAGAGGTGTTGGGGAAAGGCAAGGGATAGGGAATATGTAAAGAAAAATTCGTTCAGCAAATCCTTACCATTCAGAGATTTCAGAACAAAAAACGATGACGAGTCATGAGACACAATGCTTTTGGCAGCTTCATGATGGATTGCAGATCGGCGAGTAGGGAAGTTTCTTGGAAGTGGTGGTCAGAGTGATGGTGAGGCAGCAGGGAGGAGGGGAGAGAAGGTTTTGCAAAATGCAAAATTTGCTGATCGCCAAATAAGGGCCTTTTCTTGCGAATGGTTGTGGTGATGGTGAGGCAGGAGAGAGGAGGGGAGGCAAGGGTGCTACGAAACAACGAAATGAGCGAGAAGGAAGTGGGGGTGGGGATGGGGGGGCGGCGGGGGGAAGGGGAGGGGATCCGAGCATTGCTTGACGGTTACCAATGTTAGTGCGATTAGCAGCACTACAACAATCTGCATGGCCAATGGCAGGGTTTGCACTAAGTATGAACTGAGTTTTTGACTGAGTAAATGCCCCAGAGTCATGTGCCAAGTGCGTGCATGGCATGCTTGTGCTGTTCATTTGCATTCTTTTGCTCTAACCCAGATTCACTTTTTGCTCACTGCAGTTGTCAAAAAAAAAAAAAAAAAAAAAAAAAAAAAAGGAAAACGAGAAAAGCAATGCAGACCTCACCAACCTGAAAATGCGTTCATCGACAGCTCCATACAACCGCTGCAGCCTCTCTTGCATCGCATTCGCACTCCTCTGCAGCACACGTGTGTCGCTCACAATCTTTTCAATATCTGCATTCTGCTTCTTGGTGTTCTTCACAATCTCCAATATCCGTCGGACATAGCTGGAGCGGTTGACGTTTTTGGGCAAACTCTCAAGCTCAGTCATCAAAGCCATCTGCACAGCGAGAGAGAAGCACCGCCCCCCCACTCAGCCACAAGCTCATCGACAGTCTGCAACAAGAAAAAGCCAAAAAAAAACGACAGTCCGTGTGGCTGAATGCCACAGACTTGTGACTGTTAACCGACAGGCCATGTGTTTGAATCCAGATGCAATCAGATGGAGATGGATACAATAAGGGTAAGCGCTACTCCCTTTAAAATAAGGTTAGGGGCTGCTCCCTTTAAAATAAGGTTAGGAGCTGTCCCCTTTCAAAGGGAAATGAACGGGTTCACGCATCTCGGCACCCCTGTTTCGGTCCCAGTCCCGAGTGCCAGGTCCCAGTTCCGGATCCCAGTCCCAGGCCCAGGCCCAAGCCCGAGTCCCAGGACCCAGTCCCATCCCATGTTCCATCAGTGGTTCCGGCCACTTGTACAATATTCACGAACACTCCAGAAGAGTAGTTTTCGTTTGTAGCATGATTATGCATACCTGAGCAGGTTAGTTAAGTAGATAGTGGTAAGACGTCCCTGCTAAATAAAAAGTTATGGGTCGAAGAGTCTATTTTTAGAAGGTACCACGAGCCCTCAGCCAAGATCAGTAAGGTCGTTAGCCCAGGTGTCAGTCCGACCGAGCAGCCAGGTCCAAGGAGAATCCGTAAGCTTCCAGAAACAGCAAACAAGGAAAAGGGGAGCCAACCCATAACCGGCAGAAGCTGCCTGGAAGGCAAACCAGCAAGTATAAAAATTCAGCAGCACCTGGATGTCAACACAGTGTGTATTCGGCACTCAATGCGGAAATTCTGCCGCGGTCTTGTGGGTTTGAGAGGCGACCAAGTCAGTGAGAGTGAGTGTAGCGCCATGTAGTCAATGGCACTGGGCACCATGGTCACAGTTGTAGTGTGAGAGAGAGGAAGACATTCTGAGAGACGAGAGCGAGGACTACAAGGTAAGAGCAAGAGGAAAGAGAGAGAAGAAAGAGAGAATTACCTGCATGCTGAGTTGAGCGGCCATAGCCGCTCATGACAAAGAACACGATCACGTTTGTGTTGATTTCAGAGACTCTTTTGGTTGTCGTGTGCCTCACGTGAGTGCGGCATGATGTGGAACTCGTGTCGAGTGTGCCATGTATGGTGGTCTCAGTTCCAAAAAAGGAAACAAGCAAGTAAATGGGTGCTTCAAGAACCCAAACAAGCAAACAACCAACCAATGAAAGGACTCCCCCCCTCCTTTTAAAAAAAAAAACTCACAAGCGCGTAATGACCATTTTTCCAGAGCTGTCCTTTCAGGACATCCGTTAAAATTGGAACAATACAGAGAAGGGTAATTACTACTTAGCATGGCTCCTGAGCAAGGATGACACCTAAAAAAAGAAAATTTTCAGAGCTATGGATGTACGTAACAGCGATCTCATTAATCTTGCGGTTGATTTAAGAGTCCGCCTACTATAGGGCTCAGGCAGTCGAGTCCACTCAGTCCGGTCCCAGATGAAGTCAGCAGCCCAGGGTCCCAGGGAGGCCCACAAATGTTCCGGAACCGACAAAGGGCAAAAGATCTAAGCCAGCAAGATACAACCGGGTCGGGAGGTCCAAGGGCTGGAAGCTGAATCGTCACATATAAAAGCACAGCAGCTGTCGTCCCAATAATTCACTTGCCCCGTGTTGGCTGTGGGAGCGCTGCTGCGCCCAAGGGCAACCAACTGACAGGCGGGAAAGAGAGAGAGAGGGTAGTCAACAGGCTTTACGCACGATGATGGTGACAGCTGTACTGTACGTAAGAGAGAGTGCATTGAGAGAGAGAGCGAGGAAGGGAGAGAGAGAGAGAGAGGGAGGGAGGGAGAGAGAGAGAGGCCTGAGGTTCGAAGCTTGAGAGTGTTCGTCTTGTTGTTGTTTGGGCCTGGCTGTAGCCGCCAGCCAATCGTACACAAACGTGTTTGTACTCGGTGGATACAGCCACCATACAGGTTTCGCAAGATCGCAGTCCACACACAAAGTATGCAATAGGTATTTTGCAAGATCGGCACTGACCTGTTCAGCTTCCTTGGCACGAATGCTTGCTCTCATCTGTTCCATCTCCTCACGCATGATTCTGATCTGTTCAAGCTTTGACTCAATGTTCTCCCTCCTCGTGCCGGCTTCTGCCTCAAGCTTGGCTTTCTGCTGGATCAGTGGTCGCTCCGCCCCACCTCTGCATAACATCATCAGCAGCAGCATCAGCATCAGCATCAGCATCAGCATCAGGATCAGCATCAGGATCAGCATCATCTTTTTCAGCACCATAATCAAAATCATCATCACCAAGAGAGCACTAATTCATCAAACAAAAAAACACTCCCACCCAAGTGACAATGTCTCCGCAAAACCTAACGGCCAAGAAGAAACGAAGTACCGAACATCTGAAACCTCGCAAACCAACAATAAACACCAAGATCTTTTTTCGGGGGAAAATTTGCCTGGCACCCCTGTATTTTCCATTATTTTGCGTCGCGCCCCTCTGACAGCCGATTTACCCTGTCGCGCCCCTCTGACGGCCGATTTACCCTGTCGTGCCCCTTTGACCACCAGTCAAATTTTCCATAAAACCCGGGTGTCGTTCGGGGCTCATGTGTTTTCGAAGTGCCCCTACCGGTACCCACACCAAATTTGCAGCATGCCCCTACCAGATAGCCATTCAAAAAATTTCGGATATGCCCCTACCGGTACCATCGATCTTTTGAACAGGTAAGTCTCCAACCTCGCGGCTGACCTCATGCTACTTCCATCGCTAGAACATGGAAATATACACTGCCACACTTGCTTGTTTGTTTGTTTGTTTGTGTGTGTGTGTGTGTGTGTGTGTGTGTGTGTGTGTGTGTGTGTGTGTGTGTGTGTGTGTGTGTGTGTGTGTGTGTGCAAGAGAGAGAGAGAGAGAACACGTAAGTCTCCAACCTCGCAGCTGACCTTATGCTACTTCCATCGATAGTATGAGCAAAATCGAATGAATCTACCGCTAGAACATGGAAATATACACTGCCACACTTGTTTGTGTATGTGTGTGTGTGCGTGCGTTTTAGATTTTCCCCACAACAGCCCCAATTCCACCCAGGTGAATAGATTCAGAATCAAAGCAGTCTTTGTCCTATTGCAGACAACGAGAGCATTTGAGATGTCCAACATATTAAAGCAATTTTATAATTAGACAGTTTTTTGGTTGTCCTTGGGGTACCCCTTTCATTGTTCTTGCAGCTCCCCTTTTACTGTGCCTCTTACACGTAAGGCTGCCCACGTTGATTGTGGTTGAGCGGCAGCTGCCCACATCCCCGTGTGCCTTCACGGCCCACTTGCACGTTATTTCAGGAGGCAGAGTAAGAGGGAAGGTATGCTCCTGTGCATCTCTCCAGAGCGTGTGTGTGTGTGTGTGTGTGTGTGTGTGTGTGTGTGTGTGAAAGTTGCGCCCACTACCGACAGGGGCCTGCCAAAAAGATTTTTAGGCCCAGGGGCGTGACAGGGTAAATCGGCCGTCGGAGGGGCGCGACACAAAATACTGGAAAATATAGGGGCGCCAGACAAATGTTCCCTCTTTCTTTTTTTTGGATGATGATCTTGGTGTGCGCACCGCTTCAGCTGCGATTATCGTTATCCCCGGACCATATGGCGGGGCCGCTATAGGTGTGTATTTGGTCCGAAAATTGCCGTAAATACAGCTGCTGGGAAATCATAATCACATATTCCCAGCTGTTTCTCCGTGCGCCTGGGCACAAGTTTTCTGCCCGCACACACGCCAGACTGCCCGGCCGGGTAGGACCCTCGGGCAGCCCGAGCGCAAAAGGAAAGATCAAATTAAAATTAAAAATAAAAATCGGGGGAGAAACTACTTTGTGCAGTATAACACTGCAAACAACTTTTGGCTGAGGGTCACATCAGAATTCCTTACAGGAAATCCGCTAAAAGGATTGGAACGATACACAGAGAGAGAAGATTAGCATGGCCCCTGCGCAAGGATGACACGCATAAATCGAGAAATGGTCCAAATTTTTAATATTAACAAAAATAAAAATTAAAAGACCATAAACAATCAGACTAAGGCACTCCCCTTTAAACCCATTTAAGCCGTTTCAAAGCCCATTTATATTCCCCTCCCGCCCCATCAACGGACAACACTGGAAAAACAAACGAGAGCCCAATTTCCGGCTGCTTTCGGCGGGCACACACAGAAAAGTCAAACCGATGAAAAGGGAAAAATAAAAGAAATCAAATTCTCGGAGTTTCTACATGCCCGGGGTACACCCCGTGCAGGAAACCGGCCAGGCAACTTGCACGGCCGTGCAGGCCTGGTAGCCTAGCAAATACTCCATTAACAAATGTCCGATTATCCAATTTATCACATGTTCAATTAACCATCGAAAATTTAATTATCAAATATTCACTTATCACATATCCATTTATCAAATATTCACTTGTCAAATATCCAATTCTAAAAAATTCCATTGTCAAAGACTGCCTTCATATTCAATCAATACAAATACATACCGTTCTAATTGGAGCTGGGAAATCCTCATTGCTGTTTGATCAACGACTGCCTGCACCTGGACGGCTTTCTGCTCCACGGCGGCGGTAGCTGATTCCCCAACGCCACCACCACCACCACCACCTCCCGTCAACGACAACGCGGCCATTACTCTCTGTAGTACCTCGTGCTCCCGCTCTTTCTCTCTTAGCTGCTTGACAGCCACTCTCACTCTCTCCTTCATTATCTGGACGTCCTCTTCCTTCCACAAAGATGCCTCCTCCTCGTCCAACTAAACATGGCCGGCCCGAAAGGATGATGGCCCAATTCCTCCAATTACGAGATCAATCAATCAATCAATTAATCAACCAAAGAAACGCACCCATCAACCCACACACCCCAAATTTCCGTCCCAATTAGTCCCGCCATCCGCTTGACCCATGGAGCGACAAACATTTAAACAAGGAGGAAAACACCGCCATGCCCACAATTTCTCTTTCTTATTCCCTTTTTTTAATCCACTAGTATAGTAAATTAGCAAGCAATATAGTACTGAAAACCATGACCATTTCTCTCGTCCTGACCCTGGCAGTCCCGACCCTCGCAGTCAATTCCGCCAAAGTCGAAAGCACTCCCTCAACTATTAAATGCACTTTCTCAAAACACCAAGATGACCAACAGGCCTAGCTCAGTTGGAACACCAAATGAACTGTGGAAATACAGACCTCGGTCCGAAAACAAATGTAATCAGAAGAACAGAATGAAACAATTCAGAATTACCTGGGGCTTGGCCAGCTCAAAGATGTTATCTTAAGGGCCTCGCCCTTTTAAACAAGAAAAAAAAAAAAAAAAAAAAAAAAACGATGCAAAACGGAAAGAAAAGGGGGGAAAAAAAAAAAAAAAAAAAAAAAAAAAAAGTAAAAAAGAAAGAAAAAGTTCAAAAAACAGAAAAAAAAAAAAAAAAAACCACCAAAATCGGTAGGACGGAGAGGGAAACAAGGAAAATTTCTCCTCCCGGAAAAGGAGGGGAGCAAAAGGAGGAGGCAAGTTGAAGGAGAAATAAGGGAACGAAGTAGTGAAATGAACACGTGCTGATCATGAAAACATAGATGAATACATACCGCATATATCATCATAGAGAACTGCCTGGTGAACCGAGGGAGAGAGGGAGAAGAGGACAACAAAAGAGAAGAGGCTGTAACACAGAGAGAGAGAGAGAGACGAAAAGCCGGAGAAAGTAGGGGGCAGAACAGGAAAAAAGGGTACTTTTCTCGCCCGATTGGCTAAGTATGATCAAGTGTAGTATCTGCTCTGATCAGTTTAATACCTCGTCCGTGGTCCATGGGGCATTTAACAAAAAGGAAAAAGGACAAAAGAACAGAAAGGAATAGGGAGAGAGAGAGAGACGAAAAATGGGCCATTTAACCAAAAAAAAAAAAAGAACAGAAAGGAATAGCGAGAGAGCGAGCGAGCGAGCGAGCGAGCGAGAGAGAGAGAGAGAGAGTGAGAGAGAGAGAGAGAGAGAGAGAGAGAGACACAGAGAGAGAGAGAGAGAGAGAGAGAGAGAGAGAGNAGAGAGAGAGAGAGAGAGAGAGAGAGAGAGAGAGGGGATCGCCTATCCCGATAGAATTAGGAGGAAAGGGAGGACAATGTAAACGAAGAAAGAGAAGAGGGAAAAGGAGGAAGGAGGAGGAAAAAGGCCGAGGAAAGAGGAGGACAAAGGACGGAGAAGGGAGAAAGACAATGAAGGAGGAGGAGGAGGAGGAGGAAATCGCAGACAGAAGTCGAGGGAGAAACAAAAACGAGGAAGGGGATGGAGAGGGTATCAAATCCTCTTCACGGTTGTCATACACGCCTTTGCAAAACCCTAAAAAGGGAGAAAAAGAAGAAAAAGGGGAACAAGGATGTTGAAGGACGGAGGGGGGGGGGGGGGGGAAGGGGGCAGGGGGCTATGTTCTTATTAGGATATTAGATTATTTACAATTATTGAATTATTGATAACTATTATGTTCCTTATAATTGTCAAAGAACTCTTTTTTGCAAATAATATATAAAAATAAATAAACAATATTCGACAATTAATGAAATGAAAATCTATCATAATGATAAATAATGCAATTGTTGATTTCAAAAAAAAGCGAGGGGTCAAAAAGAGGGGTTTTCTACACAGAAAAAAATGAAAGGAAGAAATTTGTGGGAGGGAACGAGGGAAGAAAAAAAACGGTAAAAAAAGGAATCGTGTAGCAAAATTATGCTTCTGGATCAAGCACCTTATCTGGCCGCAAATCAGCGTCAGATACACGTTCTTGAAGTTCCCGCTGCATCTCCATCTGCTCTTTCTCCTTCTCCTCCCCGCACTCCACCTCCCTTCTCCCATCTTCTTCTGCCCTTCTCATCCCATCACCACCTTCCTCCCTCCCCCCCTCTCTCCCCTCTACCCCCTCGTTCCTCCTCTCTGATCCGTCCTCAGCCGCACGATCTCCCAATGTCCAATCTCCACTCACCATCTCCTCGCTGGTGCTGCCACGTGTCACATCTACACTCGCTCCGTCCTCTCCTGTGGTTGTAGTTATATCATCCTCCCGTTCGTTTGTCTGCTGCTGCCTCTGTGATCGCCACGTGGCCGTCTCCTCCTCCTTCCCCCTCTCTTCCTCGACACCACCTCCCCCCCCAATCCCCCCCTCATCCTCACCTTCCACCCCCTCTTTACCGTGACCATACTTCGTGCCTCCTTGATTACCGTCGAAGCCGCCTCCTCCTCCTCGCCCTGACCTTCTCCCTTGATTGGTCTCTGACAATTTGTCCACTAAAAACCGCAGAAGCTGCCGCGTGTCATCATCGCTCGGATAGAGAAACTTCGGAATAATGACATGCGCGGCGAAATCCACGTGGAGGCACGGCGGCGACGATGGCATACGTGGCAGATCCGACGTGGCACAAGCACAGACGATAAGACGGGATCGGGACACACGGACAAAGCGACAGCTCAGCATGCAAAGAAAATATAACATGGCAGATCCGACGTGGCACAGGCACAGACGATAAGATGGGATCGGGACACAGACAAGTAACGGACAAATACGGACAGCTCAGCAAGCGAAGAAATGTACAGCAGAGTTTTCCAGATTGGATGTTTTTTTTTTTTTTCTTTTCGGTTCTTTTTGTTTTCTCCATTTGCACCGCACGAGACTCCCCCTCGTCCAATCACTCCCGTCTCTCCGTCGACAGATGGCAACCAATGAACCTGGGCGGAAAACAGGGAAGAATGCACCGGGCCCAAAGAAACTGGGTTGTTTTCCATTACCCCCTTAAGCTTCGTGCGGTGGCGGTGGGGTACTACTAGCGTCTTCACCCGAATAGAACGCCCGGTCATTATACCTGCATTTGGAGCAACTTTCCGTCCAGATACTTCGATAATCACCGCGCGTTCTATTCGGGTGAAGACGGTAACGTCTTCATCCAAATAGAACGCCCGGTAATTATCGCTGTATTTTTGGGCCAACTTTCAGTCCAGTTGCAAGCGATACCGACCACAAGTTCCCGGGGGAAAAAAAAAATAAAAATAAAAAGATCGCACGTTCTATTCGGATGAAGACGCCAGTAAGAGTAGCGGTGGGCTCACAGGAATCAATTGTCTGCCTGCAAGTACACATCACATGGTTATCTTTTTCCGCATCAATTGTGCACCAACTCCACCAAGGTAGATGCTTTCCTCTTCTCTAGAGAAAAAAAGCCCGCCTCCTCAAGACGAGAGAGATCGTACAATGCCGGTAGATGCTTCTCTCTCTCTCTCTCTCTCTCAAGACGAGAGAGATCGTACAATGCCGGTGCGCTCCGATTCACAGTGTGACAGTATATAGGGGCGGTGCTTGCATGTGGGACTTGTCATCTGGGATCTGTTTTGTTGCCCCATGTTCTGTAATGTTTGGCTGTTCCCTTCCTCTTTTCTTTGCCTTTTTGCCTTTTGGCTGTGTGCAAGTGGGTCGATATGACACACGGGGGTGGGGGCAGCCGTCGCTCAACCTACATCCACGTGGGCGGCGTTGTACGCAAGAGGTTCTGAACAAGGGGAGTCTTGTAAGGAAGAAGATAAAAAACTGAATTCACTTTTTCCTGTTTTTCTTCTTTTTTTTCTTTCTTTTTTGCGCTCTGAATTTTTGTGACTATTGTGACTATATATATGTATATATCGTCACACAGAACTGCCCGGTAAACCGTCGGCAAAGCTGGAGAAAGGACAACAAACGAGGGAGGGGCTGTGATATATATAATATATATTGCCACGTGATATCAGAGCGCCGAAGCGAAAAACGAAAGAAAACAAGGAAAACAAGAAAAACTTAATTCATTTTTAATAATCTTCTTCCTTACAACTCCCCCTGTTCAGAATATATATCGTCAAACAGAACTGCCTACCGGGGCGAGGTCCCACTAGCAAACGGGATTGGATAAATATCCTGAATCTGGACGTCTTTCCGGCAGACATACAGAAAAGCAGTTCAATCTCGACATTCTGCACCTTTCCACAAACACGTCCCGATTCAGGTCTTCAATCCAATCCTCTTTGCTAGTGGGACCTTGCCCCGGTAAACCGTAAGGCAGAGAGGAGAGGAAGGGAGAAGAGGACAAGCAAACGAGGGAGCGGCTGTGACAAACTGTTTCGTCGGAGTTTCACCTACCTACTCATCAGGAGGCAGAAATATAGACCTATACCTTGCGACACTCGGTAGATTCGAGATCACCTACCAACGGAAGCAACAACCGAAATCGATTTGTTCTGAGAAGAAGCCAAATCTATGTTTCTCTGTTGTTGGTCTTTTTTTTTTTCTTGTGGAAGAGCCACGTGGATGCATCATGGACGAACACCAACACCGGGAGAGAGATACAGAGGGCGTGGTCCCACTAGCAAAGAGGATTCGATCGAATGCCGGAATCTGGACGTGTTTATGGAGAGGTGCAGTAAATTGAGATTGAACTGCTTTTCTGCATCTCTGCATAAATCACATCCAGATTCAGGAGCTTGATTCTATCCCCGCTGCTAGTGGGGTCCTCGGCCCGGGGAAGCATACCCAAACTAGCTTACACTCTTTACCTTACCTTGTGGAAGCTGACGTCACCATTAAATCCCATCTCCTTGATGGTGATGGCGACCTCCGTGCAGAGTCTGTATCGCTCTGAAGTCCGTTCAGGTAACACGAACCTCCCACCAATCCAGCCGCCGCCCCCGCCGCCGCCGCCGCTTCCTTCCTCCCGCCAATGGCCTCCCTCACCTGGCATCATGATCATCATCATCGTACGGTCCTCCTCAGCATCGCGATCAGATCTTCGTTCCCCTCGAATACCGCGGATACACGTCAGACAGATCCCGACAATGGTTCCGGTGCTGAGATCGCCCACACACGTGGCACCCTCTGGGACCACGCATCCCGCCTGTCGTAGTGACGACATCAGAATTTCCTCTGCCTCCTCCATATTTTCCTTGCCTTCACGCCAAAGAAAGACCAACTCCCTTCCTTCTTTCTAAAAAGGAGGGAAAAAGAACAAAAATGCCCGACTCAACCCGCCAAATTGTCCGCGACTTTCTAAACAGGAGGGAAAAAGAACAAAAATGCCCGACTCACCCCGCCAAATTGTCCACATCGCGACCGAAAAAACTCCGCGCCGAAAACAGGGCCGTCAAAAGAAAGAAAAGTTAGAAAACAGAATAATTCCGCGGCAATTGCGCGCGCGGGCGCGATTCAAAACCCCGATACTAGCGCCAACGGACGCGAGAAGCTCCAAGAAAAAAGATATATATAATAAGAATAAGAATAAGAATAAGAAACAGAGAAGGACCCGACGTACCTCCTCGTGCACTGACACGTGTCGTGAGTGTCCGCGACACGAGACTACTCTCCACATGCACAAAAGACCCAAAAAAAAAAAAACAAGTCCGTGTATCTTTCCTTTCTCTAGCGGAAGATTCGTTCTCATTTTGCACATTTGGTGAGTAGCGCAGCGCGCGCCAGCAAATTGGCGGACGGGAGGTCCGACACTTGCCCCAGGGTGTGGGACCCCGCGCCCGACAAATGGGCGGACGGGAGGTCCGGCAAGTGTGTAGGACCGCCGTGCCCGACAACGCAATATGGGACAGGAAGACAAATGAACAATCATCCCCAAGCATGCAAGCACGCAAAGAACCGCTAGAACCAACAGCATCAGGGCCTCGCCACACCACTCTCGAATCTTGAAAATATTCGAGGGCTGTCAGGATTTTTCGAGAGGCCGCTTTTCGAGAGAAAGGGCCTCGTCACACCACTCTCGAATCTCGAAAATATTCGAGAGCTGTCAGGATTTTTTTTATTTTTTATTTTTTATTTTTTTTGAGAGGCCGGTTTTCGAGAGAAAATGGCCCTTAGCCACATAGCACACTAGACCGGCCTCTCGAAATGGACAAACTCGAGCGTGAACGGGCGGGATCACGAAAAACGGCCTGACAACTCTCGAAATGGACGTCGAAGGGGCGGTATCACGGAAACTCCAACGCTGCCGGCTGGTCGAAAACATCGTTTCGAGAGGGCACTCGAAAACGCCTTTCTGACAGCTCTCAAACAGTTTCGAGTTTTTTTTTTCGAGCAATGCTGTGTGGTGGTGCCCGACTCACGAATTTTCGAGATTCGAGAGTGTGGCAAGGCCCAAAATGGCCCTTCGCCACATAGCACACTAGACCGGCCTCTCGAAAATTCATCTAGAACGTGGATGTTATCCGCGGCCCGAGAAAAAGGCCTGACAACTCTCGAAATGGACGTCGAACTCGAGCGCGGACCGGCGGTATCACGAGGTATCACGAAAACTCCAACGCTGCAGGCTGGGCGAAAACATATTTTCGAGAAGGCACTCAAAAACACCTTTCTGACAGTTCTCGTACAATTCCGAGTTTTTTTTTCGAGCGATGCTGTGTGGCGGTGCCCGACTCATGAATTTTCGAGATTCGAGAGTGGTGTGGTGAGGCCCTCAAGCAAACATCCCACAGCCCAAACCCAACATACAACAGCCAAGGGGGTGTGCAGATGGGTATACGTTATGTAAACGTCCGCCGGTGTCCATGCGCATGGGTGCGGAGTTTTGAACCCACCAGTACTTGGCCCGGCTATCAGCCGCGGCGCCTTGAGGGCTTCGGGGTACCGGACCACAATGGCTGGAAGCGCCAGCCAAAAAAAATTGAAACAGTACACTGGCGCTTCGGCAAAAATTGGCGCGCAGGGGCATTCCAGGCTCGGCATTGATAGCTTGAACCACCAGTACTTGGCCTAGCTATCCATGTCGAGCCTGAATATGCCTTGCGCGCCATTTCGCGCCGACCCACCAGCGAAACCAAAAAAGAATTGTTTTGGCTGCCGGCATCAGCCTTTCAGGTCTGGTACCCCGGGCCTCCGAGACTTGCGGGGCGTTAACGACAACGCCCCATGACCAACATATGGGCCAATGCCAAAATGCCCATTTCCAACCGGTGCCCTAACCACTGGGCCACATGCCAACGGCCTATCTCTAGGTGGCAGGCACCAAGCTTGCCCAGGAAGATACATGAGGCCAATGGGGATTGAACCCAAGACCTCCTGAATGCCACTTGCATGCCTTAGCAACCGAGCTAGGCCGCTAGATCTTGCTCGTTTCTAGAGATAGAAGGGAACTGTTTTGAACAAACAAAGCACAAAAAAAAAAAAAAAAAAAGTTGCAGTGGGCGTCGCTCCACTACTTTCCACATACACAAAAGGAAAAAATTATGGCGGTGTATGGGGCTCACCACACAACCTTTTGAATGAAGGTGTTTTCCGAAAGATGTCAGAGTTTTTTTTAAAGGTTGTTCATTGAAAGGAACAACCCCCCCTCACCACACAGACTTTTGAAACATCGAGGTCTTTCTGTATGCACATTAGTGTCTGGCTCCACTGCTCTCGACGCATGTAAAACAAGAGAGTGAATCTTTGCCTAGAACATGGAAAGATACACCGCCATAATTTTTGTCATTTGTGCATGTCGAGAGTAATGGATCCAGGCCCTTGGAATCACCCCCTATTTTTTTCTTTTTTTTATTGCCAATCGACTGTTTCGAGTGGGCCTTTTCACAAGACCACTTAAGGTCTTTTGAGGAAACGATCGTGACAGGCAGGAGGATCTCATCTCTTCGAAATGACTTTCGACGCCGGCCAATCTGACACCTTCCGAAACTTTTTCGAAAGAACTTGTTTCGAAAGGCTGTGTGGCGAAGACCCAACGTCAATTTTGCGCGTTTCGAAAGCCTGTGTGGCGAACCCCTATCTTTCCATGTTCTATCGGACGATTCACTCTCGTTTTGCGCATTTCAGGAGTAGTGGAGTGAGGCCTAGTGACACAGCTGCTACACAATTTTGAGAATAAGGGTCTCATTCTACAACTCACCAAATATGCAAAATACATCATGAATCTTTTGCTAAAACATGAAAACATACATTACTATATTTTTCATCTTTTGTGCACGTGGTGAGTAGTGGAGCGTTACTGACTGCAGGTACACCAAAGGGCCTTGCTGCACTACTCTTCGAATGTGCAAAATGAGACTGAATCCACTAGTATAAATTAAAAGATACATTGCCATTTTTTTTTTTCATTTGCGCATGTGGAGAGTAATGTATCCATGCCCAAAGCCTGTATCATGGACAACAATCACGTCCTGAGAATATATTTTTTTTTCTTTTCTTTTTTTTTATAGAAAAATTGTTTTCTCCTCATTGGGAAACAACTGTAGTAGAAGAGGTTTAACGTGAGTATGTTTTTTCTTGCGAGTATATATGCTTTTGTTTTTCCTTTTTATAAGAGTAGAGGCTCTTCCCGACAACCCGCCTCCTTGCCGTGAAAGGTGGGAAGGAATTCATTCAGTATCTGATCCCATATTCGTTAATAGAAGAACTTTTGAAGAAAAATGGGGATCCCACACGGTTCCCCGTCCTAAGGTTTTTGAAGAAAAACGCCAGTTTCTACTCTTAAGATGGTGCTATTGCAACAGGCACGACCCCGACGCGTGGTGCTGGTGGAATTCCCAGAAGCCCGTTACCCCTACCCATCCCTTTAAAAGTATACATTTTTTCATGAAGTTTTTTTTTTTTCTCACAACGACCTGGTTCTGTGTCCTTGGTCTACCGAATTCTGTGACGGATGCCGCTCTAAAAAACCAAGCCTCTCCGAAGGACCTGTCGACACTCATCCCAAATCGACTAATCAGCCGTAAAAGCCCCACAACGTCCGTCCTTGTGGGATCCATTTTTTTTTACGAATCATAAGGAACGGGCCCGACTTGTAAGGAACTTTTTTGATTTTTTGGTAAAAGTTCGTTGTGGGATCCGCCTCTCAGTCCTCATGCTAGCATTTTGTGAATGGTTTGACTGCAATTACGACAATGTCAGGGGCGCTGTACGAGTGAAAACGAAAAATGGACGGCCTCCTCTTTGGGTCTGGCCACACCACTCTCGAAATATGAAAAAAACAAAAAATATGGCGGGTGCATTTAACCATATTATAGCGGGAAGTTCATTCTCATTTTGCACATTTCGAGAGTGGTGGGGCAATGCCCTTTGTTTCTTATACTGGTAGTATGTCCAACACAGAGGGCGGTACGGGTACCACCTTGAATTTTCCCAGTGGTGGTATCTGTCGCTTGCAGTCTCGACAAGATTCAAATTTAGGCTCGTACATTTAGCCCCAGGTGTACTGGTGGTTTAATGACTCGTCAACTTGTCGATTAACAACAGACGAATCACATTGGAGGTTCGTAAAAAATCAGCATAATTTCTACACAGTCGGTAACTCCATTCCACATCACTCGTTATCAAACTCCTGGTTCTAGCATGCGATGATCAGCGATTGCAAAGATCTCGTTGATCTTACCGTCGTAGTGCACTCCCTTGTCCCTGTAGATGCCCTGCAATTTCGTGGCGTCAAGATCTTTTAGTTTCTTCATCACCAAATCCTGCCCAATCGCTTCAGCACGCCCTTTGTTGTAGGTGTGTGTGTGTGTGTCGAAGTTTTCCTTGCTGACTTTTTCAAGCAGGTCGATAAAGGAGCGTTCACCGAAGACTTTTTATTCCCACCTTCTGTCCTCTTCTCAGTCTTTGACCGAGTAACCCTCGTTCATAGCACAACAGGCTTCAAAATATCCCGTTTCGGGGTGCGCTTTGGAGGCAGGTTCATGGGAGGGTTATCCTCGAAGACGGGTCCATGTCCTCACTTTTTATTCTTGAAGATGCACAACCTCCCCGCTTGTGTACTTAACTCATAGGTAATGTTAGTATCACTATCCTCACCATGCTTGAAAGTAGAGTCACTTGAAGACTCATATGAGACCTCCGTCTTCCCCTTCTTTACAAGTATCTCAGATGGTCTGATTATGTACTCCATCCTTTCAAGAAAATTATCCTCCACTTCGTTCATTCAGATACCGATTTAGATGTTGTTATCCTTCTTCATTTCCACTCTTTATAGTTCGGTCAACTTAAGTTTCTTCTCGGCCTTTTGCTTTGATTTTCTAGCGGTCTTAGCCTTATCTTCCGCTTCCTTTTTCTCAACCGTCTTCTTCTTACGCTTTCGTCGCTCCTCATCCTTTTTCAACTTTTCATCATCGACGAAATACTTCATAGCAGCCACTGATTTACTGATTTCAACAGTGGTACTCCTTATTTTCGCACTCACCCTAGGAGGTGAGTCGTATCTTCGATAATCACACCTTCGTGGCACTCTCGAACTTCGTGAATTCGACAAAGTTGAGGGTCGCACCGAACCATAATGTATTTTTCCCCTGTTGGGGCATTGGTTGACATAATGGTCAGATTCCTATCACACAAAGCAGGCAGGCAGACGATTACGCCTATGCTCCTCGCCCCCAGTTGGGGTTTCATCCTGCTGTTCCGTTCTAAACATCTCCACGCAGAAAGTATTGTTATCCTTCCAATATAGGTCGCTAGTCCAACGATACTCATCACGTAACCCCAACTTCATGATGCAATCTAATCCTCTTAACTTCGCATCTTGACTCTCCAACGAAGTTTCGGCGACCCTTCAAGTAAATAACAGGTAACAGGTAAACATGGTCGCTCAACCCGGCATACTTGGATTTAGGTATGTTCTTACGTGCAGTCCGCAGGTAGAAAAGGTACAAGAGTTAAAACACTTCATGCAAAGTAAAGTACTTCAATAAAATTCAATTGTAAAAATGATTGAAAGAATATATACAGTAGGAATGACGTCTCCAACACTACGTTTCAACGACAGTCATACGGTCATCATCAGGGGGGTTCCGCGTTCGATCCCGTACTAACCAAATGACCTTTAAACCCACTTTCGTCCATTACTCCCGCTAGTTTTCGAACACTAGTAGGCCTTGCTAGCCATCAGTCATGAAGAGGTTTAGCAACTGCATCGTCCAAATACTAACTACTACAAGCAATTGAAAGTTAATAGAGCAAACACACTCGGTCCCGATACCTCCACGGTGGTCAAAAGGTTAGCCTAGAGTTCGATCCCAGTCCCACTGGCAAATCCCAAAGACCTGAATCAGTACCCTGTGGCCCACTAGGTCAACATCCAAATTGGACACATAACCGCATAAGGACGAAGCGTAATAGCCTCAAACACATACTAGAAACCTTGTCTGAATATCGACAGGTCTGATAAAGCTGACAAACACAAATTATGTATACCATACGTAAAACAACCACCACTCGCCACAACATGAATGTCAGAAAACATTTGTGTTTTTTTGTTTTGTTTTTTTTTTGAAAAAGGGAGAGGGTTCTTTTATTGCATTTGAAAAACAAGGAAAACTTGTTGAAATACCCCTTAAAGTTTGAGTATTTGGTCAAATACCCCTAAAAGATATGCGTATGGCGAAATGTCTCTATGACAGTCATAAACTTTGCGAAATACCCACTCCGCATTTGGACCCGCCATCTTTTGCATATACCCCTACTTGGCCCTGTGCAACTTCTCCACATGCCTCTGCATTCTTGGTTGTTGGACCCTTGCCAAAAAAACAAACAAATGCCCTTACCTGTATCAACCAATTTTTTTGTTTGCCCTTGTAGTTGTTGAAGGTCTAAGGTTGTTGATATGCCTCATTTATGCAAATGACCCGCAGGTACTAGGCATCTTTTATGTTCGCCCCTCCACATGTACGAGTCCCATTGAGCCCATTGAGTTGGGGCAGCCTATGGTGAAAAACACAAACGACCATCTGTGACCGCTGCCAGTGCGCCCAGATGAAGGTGGATGAGTTGGATGGTGCTTTCTTTGGGTGGGAGTAACACTTTCTCTCTCTCTCTCTCCACATATGTCACATATGTGTGTTGGATGTGGGTAAAACACATTTACGATTATTTTCAACGTATAACTAAAACGCTTCATACCGCTATTGAACAGCAGGGGGATACCTTCCACTGGTAGAGCATAAAGAAAGATGGATAAGATTTAATGACATTCAACATGCACAACAGTATGACATGGTTCAAAAGACCAATATTGCATGTAACATCAACCAAGGTACCATTCCTCAACTTATTGACACACAAGAAGGGAACATAGATAAACAATCAGATCAATCATCGCAGGGCAAGGTATAAAGATTGACAATGCGCATCATTCTATAAAGCAAAGGAAAAACGAACGATCTGACTGCTTGAAGAGTTGATTTGAGTCATCCTCCATAACAATATAAATTGAAAATACGCCCTTGTCATCATCCCTCTAACTCCTATATTTTGTGCCTCCGGACTATAGCGAAGCTAAATCAGGCAAAACAATTATTAAGTGATGCAAGAATGAGAACAACTCTTTGCTCATCCTTAGTACCTTGAACTATTCATTACTCCGAAACAAAGAAGAAAAAATACATATCGCCTTTCATCACTTCATTAATTTTCATTCAGGCAAATACTAACTTTTACCTCTTTCCCTTACGGATACAACGCTCGTTATTCATTCGAATACATTAACCTACACACTACCTACTTTATGGATTGTTTGTTGCCACCATCCTCAACGCCCCCTCTTAGCGTACATGAGTGCACTCTTACGACTGGCTTAACCCACAATTACCTTAAAAGTTTCGAAATAACAAATTGAATACATGGTATTACATGTCGAATACAATTCACAAAATTATTAAAGCAGTAGAGGCACGTGCAGCAACACAAACCCCACTCCTATCAAACAAAAGAAATCATGAACGCCAAATCAAGTCAAAAAAATTATCATCATCACGGAGATGATGAAGCTGATTCTTGAAGCGTTCGCACCTTATCGTCAATAGTCATAGTCCCCGTTTAGAGCCCTCGTTGCTCTCACCGATTGGTTGGCCACAATTTTCGTACATGCTCCTCCCTTCTCTAAGTTGTTCGTTGTGATCCACGAAGTGCCATCGTTGTCATACTAACGACCCATATTGCTGGGGACGGGGTCGATTGATGTCCAACTTGCAAAATCTCCTCCCGTCAAGGTCTAACTCTGTCTCTAACCCTCAGTATGCACCAAACCAACCTTGCGTTCCTCCAACATTCCTGTTTCACTGCCACCCAACATCGTAGTTACACATTTATGCACAAACAACTACTACACCTCCTCCCAACTCACCTCCCCGTTTTGTTTCATTCCTCCACGTAATCCCCTCTACCTTTGCGTTCCCACAATACAAAGAAAGGTATTTCCCAAGTGAAAGCATCCTTACTATATACAGTTGGAAGACAATACAATCAACCAACACCTAATCCTTCCTCCCCCCAATTCCCTTGTATAAACATTGAGTGTTACTCATGCGGAGGTCCGTATGTGCCTCGCACGATTCCCTTACGACCGCTCTTAATTCAAAACTTGCTCTTATCCCATGAAAGCCTTGAAAAAGACAATCATGTGCACATGACAAAGGTGATCAATAACCAACCATCACAACACAAGTTAGTGAGGGAAGACTGAAGTTCATTTCCTAGGATTGCAAGAATAATTTGAGAAAATAGAAAAAGAAGAGAGGTGTTTTTTTTTCGGTTAGCTATCCGATCATCATTATTCCACACCAAAGGGTAGGTAGATCTTTGAATGATAAACAACAAGGCTATTTCCCAATAAATGTTTTTCGCTATGTTGCTATTAACACACGCTCATCAGGGGGAAATAAAGTACGCACATGCATTAATCATTCCGCCGACAGAGAAGGGACAACAGAGGTGCAGAGGGTGGGGAGTATGGGGGTTGGTGGGTGGGGCAGTAGGATAAGAGTGTATAAATCACTTCACCTCCAGTACATACTCGTCAACGCTCATCTCATCAACATCATATGGGTATTCCATATCCACTTCTCTACCGGGTGAAAAAAAAAAACTTTGGGCCAATCGACAGAGTCAATGTCGGTCTCAAGGAGAGGTCGACGTCCATAAGTGCAAGAAAAAACCGCCAGCCCAAGGTCTATTGAGATAGCAAGAGCGATTGGCAACTTGCATGGAAAAGGAGCAATAGCAAGGCTAACCTTCAACGCATCTCTAGTGGAAAGCAGCGGGGACTAGATACGTAATGCATCCACAGGGAATGCCGAGAAACTCGTAGTGCCTTCACGGGAACTGCCTCCGGACGGACTGCCCCTGACTGGTAGAAGACCTGGATCAGTTACAGCGCCGTGGATCAAAATACCCGAAATGCGTGGAGTGCAAGGATGAGGATTGCTCTTCCTACTTGTCAAATAGTCATTCTCTACTTCTTTTTTCGTAGGGTGTGGTGTTCTCTCCACCCGCAATCCTAAATAGTTTCAGTCTCGTACATGGCAAACCTCTTGTTTTTTCGCTTCAAGGACTGCTCCCTCAATTATCCCCAGTAGAAAATGTAGGGGGGCTTATTATTGGGTTTCCCCAATCCAAATGGACCACTTCGTATTTGCAACTTTTTTTTGTATATCGTATGTCCAGTTTCGACATGTTTGGATCAATAATGAAAACAGTGGCATTTGATTGAATTCGTTGGACACTTCATTTTCACATGGAAAGTGTTTTTGTGTTAGGGTTTTATATTACTTATAATGTTTTTTTGTTTATTTTCTTTGTTTTGTTTCTGTTTTTTATGTTCACACTATGGGCCCATATTGTTTTTGTTTTTTTTTTCTTGCTGAATTTTGCATCAAAATTGTTGGCAAAAAACAACTATTTTTTAGACCTTAGTTAACTATCTCCCGCGATTAACGGGGACCCCCACTTTCAACTCCTAACTAACGGGTCCAAACTGAAGTTAGGGTTTCGGGGTCAAATTTTATGTTTTTTTAGTTGTCTACACTTTTGGGTCTTCGTTAACCGTGTGTGTGTGTGTGTGTGTGTGTGTGTGTGTGTGTGTGTGTGTGTGTGTGTGTGTGTGTGTGTGCTGTCTCTTATACACATCTAGATGTGTATAAGAGACAGGTGTGTGTGTGTGTGTGTGTGTGTGTGTGTGTGTGTGTGTGTGTGTGTGTGAGAGAGAGAGAGAGAGGGAGGGAAGGAGGGAGGGAGGGAGGGAGGGAGGGAGGGAGGGAGAGAGAGGGAGAGAATGGGAGAGAGAGGGAGAGAACGGGAGAGAGAGCAACAAGAAGAGTGATAGGACCCCCAATATAAGACAGCCAGAGGCAGAGCCGAAGAGGCTGGAGCGAACCGCTTTTCCATCCAACGAAAGATTGCCTGAAAAAAAAATAAAAAAATTGAAATGCCCTTTAGACTTCTATTTATTTGCGGTATGCCCCTTCGACGACTGACTTACCCTGTCGTACCTTGGGGCCTCTGAAGTTTCCTGCAGGCCCTTGTCATTGAGGGTAGCAACTTTTCGGGACACCCTTACTGGTCCCGTTTCCCATCATGCCCGTCTGCTATGCCCTCCTGTTGGGCATGCATCTTTCTGAGATGCCCTTCAAAACAGAGGCGCGATGAATTCAACCGCCGCGAAAAAAAAAAATGTTGCACTCCATATTTCGCTGCTGCAATCCGCCACGTTGGAATTTGTTCATCATCATCTGTTGCGACCCGCCTCCTTGGACATCCTTGGAGTTTGTTCGTGAAGGTCCGTGTTTCGCCTGCTCTGCCATGCCTATCTGCCTCTCCTCCCTCCCTCCCTCCCTCCCTCCCTCGTTCAATCGGGTGCGAGGTCAACAGTGGAATCGGCGGTCATGGATGGAGGTAGAAGAAGAAGGACGAAGGAGCTGCTTATATATCCTCTCCCTCTTCTATGCCCATCTGCCTCAGATGCCTAGCCACGAGGCCCAAATCCATGGAAAACAATGGCGGGCGCGACATAAAGATGGCACCAAGGACAAATTTATGATATGCCTCGGTACCTCCCCTCCCAGGTGCAAGGGAACAACCACGACTGCCACCAACGGCCACATGGGCATGTTGAAAAGATGCAAGGTACCGGTAGGGGCATATGAAAAAAAATTGTGCTGGTACTAAACGGATATCTGGTAGGGGCATATTGGAAATTTGGTACGGTACCGGTAGGGGCATATTGTACATATTTCAGGCCCAACCGGCGCCAAGGGTTTTTCAGAAACTTGAATCGTTGTCAGAGGGGCGCGGCAAGGTAAGTCGGTCGGCAAAGAGGCATATACCGCAAATACATGGAAGTCGGAGGACCATTTTAAATTTCCCAAAAAAAAAAAGAAGTCCATGAAGCAAGTAGACACAAACGACATTCATCTTCATCTTCATCTCCATCACCTTCCCTCCTTCTTTTATACTCTCACCTTCCCACTCCCGTCTCCATTGTCTTCCCTCCTCCTCCTCTACTTCCACCTTCCCGCCTCCATCGCTTTACACGTTCCTCCGAATGAGAAACGATGGGAAAGTGTGATGATGGAGGTGGGAAGGTGAGAATGAGACGTAAGAGTTGGAAAACGACAAGTTGTTTGGTAAAAAAGAAGTACTTGTTGTCGGGTAGCTTCTTGATTGCCCATTATCCAAAGATTGGGCCTCTCTCAACTTCCACACGTATCTGGAATCTTTTATGGATCAGATGCGCTCTGACTCATCTAATATTTCGAATGCATTGGGACGACCTCCAACTCCAAATTCATTTAGAATGTACTGCAGACTACAGAATGGGTCCGAAACTGGTCGTGGAGTTACTGGAACGTCATACCCTAACCCTAATCATGTTTGTGTTGTACTAACGCATTTAGCGCATAGATGAACACTACTGGTCAAGCTTGAGAAGGTACTCACACCAGGATATGACCCACGGTGGAGTCAGAAATATTCTCGGTACGCTAGTCCGCCTGGGTGTAATTATGGATCTCGCCACACCACTCCCGAATTCCCCCAAAATATCGGGCACACTCCCGTGTGCTAAAAAATGTGAAACCCTACTGAGAGCATGCTTCGCCACATTGCGCTTTTATATTCAAACGCTCTCATATTTTAAGGTTCGAGAACCATCTTTTGAGAGTGCAATATAGCGAAGCACGCAGTCTTGAATATGAGACAAGGACTGGAGGAGGGACTGTGGTACCAGTAACAAGTATGCAGCTGTCAGGGGGGATCTGGAGGATTGAAAGCACGAAAGGAACCACCGTCTCGCATAAATTCCAGGAAAGGATTGAAATTATCGCCTGAACCTCAACGTGTTTGTGCATAGGGGATTTTCGCACCTCTCCACAAGCATGCCCATGTTCAAGCATTTTTTTAGGTTGAGGTTGGGCCTCCAAGGCAGGTGAGATTGCTAAAAAAGTAACTACCAACAGTAATCGAAATGAATGAATCTGTAGTTGGAGCCACTCCAAACAGTAATCAAAATGAACTTTGAAATTATATTCATTCAAAAAGTACAAGGAGTCGGAACTAGACATCAACAGATTTGATTTCTTTCCCCAAGCTAAACTTAGGATTAAACCTCTACTAGTTGTCCATATTCCTAAGAAAGACGATTACCACTTTGTGACATAATGCATGCAAAATGCACTATCACACGAATACCAATGACTATTGTCCATCAGCTGAAACATACCATTTTGTTGCTCTGGCGATTAAAGAACCACCTCCTACTTCGTCGTTCTTTTACTTTGCTTTGTTGGATGAAGTGACGCTGCTTTTGATGGCTTAGTCTGCGCTCTAAATTGAGGACGATTCAAACCACTTACTATATTGAACTTTGAATTCCCATATACTTATCTTCCTCACTTGTCCATGGTAAAAGAAATTAACATTTTAAATTGCCCAGATCACTCAAGACATTTCGACTATAATCACGGCTGAATGGTTACGTTAACTGCTGCAACGCGAGCTATTCGACTCTACCTTTATCAACTACTTCACTTTTATATAAAACTTTTGTAGTCTATAAAAAAACAAGGAAAAAAAAAACTTATTTTCAAACTAGATCCAAAAAGTATTTGGGTTTCGCAGGGCAAACGCCTCCAGAGGATATAATAAATGTCTTAACATGAAATGCATTGTAACATACTGAAGCATGTCATATTCTAGACGTGGATACAATTTAAATATGACACATGTCATTCGCTTAAATAAATAAAAAATTGAAAGAAGAAAAATTTAAGATACAAAATGTTGCTGGTTTGATATGCTACTCACACGTTTCTTCAGTCGTGGTTGAACGTGACGAAACTTTTACCGAATCAATTGTTAATGTAAATGTAAATTTATTATATAAGACGATTTTCCCATCGTATGATTTTCAACCTTGGGTTATAAGTTAATACCATAAAATCTGATAGCGGGCCGAACACCAAACTGTATATCGCGCATCTAAATAAAAAGGTGGATTTGATGAAAGTAGGTGCGCTCGAGTAAGCAGGCTTCCAGTTCCCGTAGACTCCTCTTGTTCATTTGTCCTTACAAAAAAACGAGCATCTTAAATCATGCAAATGACTATATGTACTTTGGATATAATGAAAGTTGAATGCTTAGACTAACTGCTATAGCGCAAGACTTTACACGATGTAAAACTTGTATAATTCACAAAATAATAAGAAGCGAGAAAACCTCTGTTTGGACTAGATCCAAATGATTGTCGTACTTAGTAGATCAAATAACTCCAAAAATTATGCCTAATATTGTAACACGGAATGCATGTGGTTTTATGTGGTGCTTGTAATACAATGAAGCATGGTAGACTTAAACGGGGATAAACCCAAACATGACACACATCGTCTGATTGCAAAAACAGGTGGGATAAGCAAGATTTCTAAGTCCTACTGGTTAAGTTATTTATATGGCTTAATTTGTTTGAGTAAATGATTACATTACAAACTCAAAAAAACCAAGTTTATAAATCTACCATCTAGTAAACCAAACTACCCATATTTGGCAGATATTGTTGAACATCGCAAAAAATACATTCAATATACTATCAAAATAGTCATACGGAAAACCTATCCACATTTTAATCTTCAACATAACAAAGAAAAATATATTTGCTTCAAGTAAGTTGTTGAGTGCTCTAAGCTGACGAAGAAAAAACAAAATGACCGATATATTTAATTAGTTAAAGCACTAAGAAATAAAATTTTGTAGTCTTTGAAAAAAAAATATTTCCTTATTTTTATATGATACAATACATAGCACCTAAGTTCGCTAGTAAAAAACTTGAATGATACGTCCAAGGTATTAATCGCTTTTAGAGTTAAAAAATTAATAACTTAGTGAATGTATCCATCACCTTGACTTTATAAACAACTGAAGTTGCTCAACATATTTACACCGCCAATTGAATATAACTACTTTAAACAACACTGTCATTTTGCAAGATGTTTAAAAACCAATTTCTGTTGTAGGCACATAGGAGACAAGCAACAATAAAGATGAATATTTTTTTCATTGAAATTCTCATATTTTATCTAGCAAATTTTCCCACAACGAAAACAAATCTAACAAAGCGAGAACAACAATGACACTCAAAAGTTAACTGCAGTTCGAGAGTAACCACTCACCAATTATATCTTTTTTTTTTTTTTCATATACAAAGTTTTAAGAATTTTTTCTCTCATGTGCCACAACTACCCAATCTAATGAACGTTTAATGGATGAATATAGCAAAACTAGAAGATTTTTAAAACATCGTAACTAACAACAACCCCGCTATTTGAAGTAACCAGGGATTTTGCAGTTTTGAGATGTAAAGTGTGAATCATTGAGGAAGGAGAACAATATGCTATTAACTACCTTCGATACAACTCTACATGCACGTGTGGAATGAAACCAAGCGAGAAGGGAATATATGATGTCAATTAAATATGTACTTCCTATAAATCCTTTCTTATTGAATTATGCTTAAGGTTCGAATCCTCCATCAATAAATCTATCTCGTTATTAATAAACAAGATTTTCATGCTTGTCTTCTACTATGGGGCGATAAACAACACTATCTTTATTAGGTGCTCCCTTACGAGAGGTTTTATTTTTTGAAATAAGATTCTATAAAGTATTTTGAAATTTCCTCTCCACCCTACCCCTTATACCATGAGTAGTAGATCAATACTGCAAGTTACACCACGAACGATCAATAGCTTGATCTCTGTCTTCATTCACGTTCAGTAACCCGTATGACTTATTTTGACTAACTCGACCTTTCCCCATTCCGATTGCTTCTCGTGCCTATCTGTTTTGATACTATTTTACTATAAAAATAGAAGAAGATCTTCGCTTAAACCGAACGGTGAAGCTTATGCAACTCCACTTAGTAGTATATAACCAACATTCAATCTTGCTCCCAAATCTCTCTCATAAAATTCTGACAAGTTTTCTCCTTCTTAAAAATCCCAAAGAGAAAGCGTTAATACCCCCAAATCCCCTAGGACCACAAACTTTCTCCACCATTTTTGTTTCCCTGTACTTGCACCTACAATCCTATTCCTCGAACTCTAATCAAACTCTTAAAAAGGTAAACTGAATTTCATTAACTCAAAGCATATTAATCGACAACATTCTACTAATGATGACCACAAGGAATTTTATTATTAGTGGAGCTTAAGAGTTATGGTTAACTAAATTTTGTGTAGTGCAGGACTCAGTTATGGATTAGAACGTGATGCACAAACAAATATAACATATGGTTGCACTTTTATTTGTAAATGGTGAGAAATATTAAAATTATAAATGGATAATAAAAGATGTATCTCGGTACATCTAAGCAAAAAACGTAAAATACCCGTTTTCCTTTTATTACTTGCAATGGGTTTTTATTCCTCAAAACTCTAATCAAACCCTTGGAAAGTAAATTGGATTTCATTAACTCAAGGCAACAATTTTTTTCCCTTCCTTGCCAGGTAAAATCACAACGGACTGATGATCAACAACACGTCGTGTTGGGTCTATTACTAAAATCCTTATGTTGTTTCGAGTATTATATGAAGTGCTACCCACGCTCAGATTTTGCTATCTTCATCTCTCGTATCGTGCACGTTATGCGGGATGGTTTGTGTTGTCTATCTTTTTCTGCCATCCACTCATGACATGATTTATTGCGAATTAACACTTGCAAACATGACGATACTACGATCGTTCTTTCCCTCTCGGGAACACATATGGATGTTTCTCCCTATCTCACTGAAGCACTTGACCGTTTCTCTCTCTATCTCACACACACATGATCCCCAATGTTTTCATTCAAATAGCCAGTCAATTTCTTTTTGGGAGGTTGGGCAAGGCACCCCGCCTTCACCATACACTTCTTTTGCAAATCCTATTTTGTGATTTGCATACTGCATGGTGTAGTGCATCTGGGCTGTGGGATCCACTGGCCACAAACTCAGACCGCATGGGCACTATGTGCAGTACAACTATGATCTTTTCGCATTTGTACCACTATGATAATCTTGCATCTGTACAACTATGACCATTTCGAATCTGATAACCCCCCACACCCTGCAACTTCCCTCAGGACAAAATCATGTGCTGAAACCACTTCAGCTCAAATGGAAGCCCTGGCCAGGCACTGCGTCCCAGTACGGCAACAATTATGGCACGCACACGGCGCTGCAAGTGGAGAAAAGTACTGATTCCTGAAGACCTGACACATCTGGCCAGGAAAAGAGCGAGCATTAGAGCGCAGTCTCACAAAGGGAAGGATCCAATCAAAGTCTCAACTCGAAATAGAATTGGTTCCCATTTCCAACTATTCAGTCAGTCAGCAGTTCAGGATGGATCAACTCAAACATAACAGTCATGTTATCAGGGCCACGGGGCCTGTTGCCCAGCAGGTGATGCTCCCCACCAATTGACAGGCGCCATCGACTAGAGGTTCCCTTTAGCGACGGCTGCTCGTATCACCCCCACTAGTCGCCCCCGTGCAGATGTTTTGTTTAAAATAAAGAACATAATAAAAAAATTAAGGGACAATTTTCGATATGCCCCTGAAAGTTCAATTTATTTGCAGCATGCACCTCTGATGGCCGACTTACCCTGTCGCACCCCTCTGACAACAATTGAAGTTTCCGAAAAACCCCTGGCGCCGTTTTGGTCCTGAAAGATGTTCAATATGCCCCTTCAATGTACCAGTTCCAAATTTCCAATATGCCCTGGCAACTCCCCTTCTATGGGCAGGGGAATGCCTGCGAGTACCACTAATGGCCACAGGGGCATGCTGGAAAGTTGCACCCCTCACTGACAGGGGCCTGCAGGGAAGTTCGGAGGCCCCAGGGGCACGGCACAGTAAGTCGGCCATCGGAGGGGCACAGCGCAAATAAATTGAACTTTTAAGGGGCATATAAAAAATTTTCCCAAAAATGAAATATTTTATTATTTTCGCATCTGATATTCTGGAAATGCCAAATGAGTCCTGTTCATGAGGAATGAGATTTGAGCTTTTAAAGCTTCTGATGCTACAACACCAATTAGATTTCAAATTTCCAACACTAGATAAACAAAAGGAAGGTCAAAAGCGGATCACAAGCTGGTATTTGAAATTGTCCTCTTCTACCTTCTTCCCCCGAATACAACGTACGGTCATTATAGCTGTATTCAGACTGAAAGATACCCCAAATTCAGCTATAACGACCGTACGTTGTATTCGGGGGAAGACTGTAGCCTACCCAAGTTGTTAAGTTAAAATACCGCTAGTAACCAGAGTGGTTTGTTCAGAGCACTTGGCAGGAGTAGGCAGCTGTTGACAAAAAGATGCATTTATTAACCCAGTGGTGTTTCACAAAACTGTCGGCCGACATCAGTTATTAACCAAAATTTTCACTAAGAGTCATAAACTGAAGTTGTTAAGAAACAATACGATGTAGCATTCAACGAATGACAAAAAAAAAGGGCCTAAAACTTCTAAAAGGCCGTCCTGTTCAGATTCGACAGGTAATTGAAGTGGTTGGGCTTAAAGAATTAGCGGATTATTAGCCTTTTAACTTTTTAAGTTTTAAGTTTTAACAAAAAAAAAAGAAAGTTGCTATGCTGATTCATCAACCAAAGCCCCAAAAGTTGCTTTACAAACATTACTACCCATCATTGGCTGTAAACCTTTTTTTTTTTTTTTTTTTTAATAAAACAACCAAAGTGGTTAACCAAGTTACCTACAGGTCAAACAATCTTTTTTTTTTTTTTTTTGTTGAAAAAACCAGTCTTGCTGCTAGGGAGGGTGATACGATTCCCCCCTCCCCTTAGCAGTCATCCTGGATGCTCCAGTCTATTATTGGGGAGCTGCACCTGCTGGAAACGGGGTCCAGCGTCCCATTTTTCATCAACCATCTGAGTCACCATCAGAACTTCCTTGTGCAAAGTGTCATCCTGCCAGCATTGATTGCCCTGATTGCCAGGGGATTGACTGAGGAGGTAGTGATGAGCTTGGGAGAGGCTTGACGATTTGGGAAGTAACGGAGAACATTTGACAAGCTTCACCCCGGAAGGCACTGAGGAGAGGCTTATCGCACGTTTGTCAGGACCGGTCTTGCTGCCTTCTTGTCATGATCCTGTCCTGAAATAATAAACCAAACCTACTCACAAAAAAAATGAAAAAAAATTGTCAATCTACTGACTGGGTTCAGCAGCCAGGCCAAGTTATACCATGAACGAGGCTTACTAACTAACACAAGAGTTGCCGACTACTGTCTTCCCCCGAACATTACACACCCTAAAAATGAATGCATACAAGCTATATTTCCGGCCAGATACAGCCAAAATAAGGGTGCGCGTGTTCGGGGGAAGACGGTAGGTAAAAGCTGGTTTGTCAGCCAGATTTTTGTCAACCAGATTCACACCAGACCGTGTTTGTTGTTGTTGTTGTTGTTGTTGTTGTTGTTGGTTTTTTTTTTTTTTGGGAAGCCTTGGATGTCTACTAGAGGGGATGATACGAGCAGCCCCCACTAGGTAGTAGTAGCGTCCAGCTGCTCCATCTATTGGTCGTCTGGAATAATCATCAACCGGATTTTTCAAACGAATCATCTTTGTCGACTGGAACCATCAGCGGGATTCATCACCAACCAAAACCAAAACCAAAACCAAAGTTGTTAACCAAGGATTGGATTTTGCAGTTAAACTGGCAGTAGGCCCAGTACCTTTCCCCGGCCAAAAAGCAAAACGCCCTTCGGTTAACACGGAGGCTGGCCCTGGCTCAGTGGCGCGCAGGGGCCGTGGCCAATATATACAGGAAAGGTACTGGTGGTTTAAGCAAAGCGTTTTTTCACCAAGTTGCCCACCAGAATTATCGACCGGAACGCTAAATAGTTGCTAAACACACTGGTTGCTTTGCAAAAATTGTTGGCCTAACTTAGGGGATACTTGCACAGGGAAGCTGGTCGGAGTTTCCCAACTGCATGTGGCCATGATGGAAGTCAGATACATGGAGGAATCCCCAGCCAAAATTCTTTTACGTATCATTATAACATCTGCTGATCTACTTCTCAGTTGGGCAGTACCTTCCTCAGGTGTCTTCTCTGACTGGAGGTTAACGACTGAGAGAGAGAGGGATGCTAACCAGAGTGGTTGCCAGTTGGTTAGCAAAGCTTGCTGGAGCATGTGCTATACTTTCGATTCTTTTCGCTATTCAGAATTCGACTATTCTACCACGTCGTCCAGGCTGAGTTTTCAGCAGGAAAGGAACAAGAAGCACAGCTGCTAATGCGCGCGCAGGACCTTTTCGCAGCTCTGAAAATTTTGTCTTTTGGACCATGTCGTCATGGCCGAGTCATCGGCAGGAAAGAAACAAAAGCACAGCAGCTGCTAACGCACCTCTCAACCCAGTGAGCGAGCTGGTACAGTCAGGCCCGATGCTATGTTCCTGCTAGGAAGCACGAAGCCGGACACCTGTTGCATCCAGGTTCATCCTTTCCGAGCACAAAACATAGCGCCGATCCGGCGCTCCCTTTTGCGAAGCACAGAGACTTACGCGACAAAAAAAATCCCCTTTGAAAGACGGTGTGCTCACAAGAGTGCCTCTAGACTTCAAATTTGAATTCAACTGCTTATCATGACTGTATTTGGACCTGAACAAGGGTCATATGCATTCATAATAATAGGGGGTTATCTTCGGGGGATGAAGGTTAGTTTAATGAACCACACGTCGGAATCTTCATCTCGACCGCTCTGTGATCTTTCAGTTTCCGGGCCGCCTTCTACTAGTTGTTGAATGTGAAAATGGCACGTATCTTCCGCTAAAAGGTGGCAAGATACATTCTCTGTTTTCACATCTAACCACTGAGGGCATACTCACAAGGGGCCCTGATGTGACCTTAAATCCCAAAATTTGAGGCAGTTTTCGGGTCATATCGGAGAGGCCCGCTACCCAAATGTACTTTTCGGTGATCCTTTTGTCAGCAGCCTGCGGGGCCGCAGGAGGACCCTTTTTGAGACCACCTCCTGAGGTGGTCTCGAATTACCTTTTCGATTTTTTCTTTCTCGGTGAGGTATTTAAAGAAATTCGCGCATGAGCAAAACAGCCGTGCGTGTTACTTAAGCATTGAAAAATAAAAATAAAAAAATCTATATAGTTTTGGGTGTAACCGAGTGTGACTACGTGCAGTTCCTGTGAGGGACAAATGGCAGGGCGGCGACTCTGTCCTTTCTGGACACACAACGAGCGTGTGACCGCACGGGCACCCAAAGGCACAAATACATGGCACCAAACGCCCCAGATATTTGCGACTTTAGGTCCCCGTGTGAGTATGCGCTGAGGCCCTCTCTTATTGAGTGATTGAAAAAACATGGAGGAAACGTTGCGAATCTGATGCGATCCGATCATCAATGAAATGAGGAACCGAAAAGGGAAGCGTAAAACTAAAAGAGACAAAAAAAGGGGCAGCACCTTATAGCCGGCAGAGTGATGAGATGTTTTGACTGAGGGCATATTACTCACACTGGGATTTTCTGGAGTGAACCTAGCTGTAATTGCAGTCAGATACCTCCAGGAAAGGCCGTCCGGAGAGTACCATGCCCTTGAACTGGAACATATGGAGTCAATCAGCTATCTAAACAGTGTTGGCACTTGTGCCCCAGTGTTCCCGTGGACGTCGACTGCAACATATGGCGAATATCCTCTGCTTGTAAAAGCACGCGGAATCACTCTGTCGCAGAATCTTCCTTCTGCATTCTGCAGGTTGTCTAGCGCCTCTTGAGCTTGTTTCTGCATAGCGTCGCAACTCTCATATGCTGCCGCTTTCTGGGTCTTGACTCTTGACGCTATCCTCCACGCTGCTGGTCTTTTCCGGCTGTTGATTGCGCCTTTCGGGCTTCTGCATTGACAGACTTGGAACTCTCATGAGCTGGGGTATTCTGCGTGTTGATGGGGTCTTCCGAGCGGCTGGCATTTTTTTCTGAGCGTTGACGGTGATTTCCCGGGTGGAGAACGCGATTCGGGGTCTTGACGGCATCCTCCACGTCGCTGGCGTTTTCTGGACGTTGATGGTGCCTTTTGGGCTCCTGCACATACTCGGAACTATAATGCGCTGGCGTTTTCGGCGTGCCGACAGGGTCTTCCGGGTTGCGGGCATTTTCCGAGCTTTGATGGTGTCTTCCAGGGTGGAGAACGCGATTCGGGGTCTTGACGCCGTTGACGGCATCCTTCACGTCGCTGGCATCCTTCACGTCGCTGGCGTTTTCTGGCTGTTGATGGTGCGTTTCAGGCTCCTGCACAGACTCGGAACTATAATGTGCTGGCGTTTTCAGCGTGATGACACGGTCTTCCCGGTTGCCGGCATTTTCCGAGCTTCGATGGTGTCGTCCAGGCTGGAGAAAGCGATCAAACCACTCTGCTGCGGCTTCTTCCATCCCACAGGTTGTTTTGTGCCCAATATCTGCCTCTGCAACGAACTGTCGGAAAAGTTGTGGAAAAGTGCACAACCACAATAAGACGATGTGAGAAAGTGAAAACAACAAAGATTCCAGAAACTCCAGTGGAGAACTCCCTTTCACGGGTTACGTTTACGTTGATCATTCTTTTGGTTGTAGATTTTTACCTGAGGACTGGTAGCTACCTGGTTTCCCCAGGATAAGGCTAAGCTGAGTAATGCTCTCAGTGATCGGGGTTAAATTGTGAGCTCCCCGGCCGCAAAGTATTTTATAAAATTTATGGTATGTGACACTATGTGTTGAAAAAAAGAAAGAGTGAGAACCAAGTTGTTCAAGATGTCAATATGTGATAACAAGAAAAAAAGTTCTTGCTAAACTCACGCAAAACTCTCACTTGCATCAAATGAAGGAGAGTAACCACTCATGGGCAGCCTAAGCAACAGAATTCCGTCACCGAAATTGTAATGGAATCTTCGTTTGTTTGTTTGTTTGTTTGTTTGTTTGTTTGTTTTGTTTTGTTTGTTTGTTTGTTTGTTTGTTTGCTTTTTTTTTTTTTTTTTTTTTGAAAACACACCCCCTGCAATGCTAGTGGTGCTGGTGAGAGCAGACACCACTAGCACCCGTAAGAGAGGCTCCATCAATTGGTGTTCCATCTAGGCTACCAGAGTTGCCCGGGGTCACTTGCCCGGCCAGGCCAAAATAATTAAAATAAATAAAAATAAATAAATATTTTTGAATTTTATTTTTTATTTTGAATTTGGTGAAGAATTTCGATGTGACCCTGAGGCAAAAGTTGTTCAGTTTATTTTTCTGCATAACATAGTTTTTTTTTCAGAATTTTTGGATGTCGTTTTTTTTTTTTGTTTTTTTTTTGCTGGGACCTTACCTGATCCTTGCACGGGCTGGCCACCCGGGACCCGGGCGGCCTGGCTGGTAGCCTAGTGTTCCATCCTATAATGCTGTTTTTATTTTTATTTTTTATATATGAGCAACAGGAGGCCGGGAATCCCTCCACATCTCAACCTGGAGTACTGGGGCCAATACCCAGCTTGGGCTTTTACTGGAAACCGGGCCCAGTGTCCCATGCTTTGGGATTTCCCCAACCTAATCCACAACCAGAATTTTAGAAAATGGACCCCTCAATAATACAACCAGCAAAAGGGGGAGAGAAAAAAATCGATAAAAAGCAGACTAGAGGCTACTTACCCATCCTGAAAACTAAACCCCATTCTTCCCTCTACCTGCTACGTGAACTATGCTTCTCCTATGGGGACCCTCCGGCTGTGTCAAATCTTTTTTCAAAACCCTAAAACCTCTGGGGTCTGGACTATGCCTGCTCCTCTCAGCTGGAAGGCTGTCGGGTTGGTGTATTTGGCAAGAGCGGGGTTACCCATTTGGGGGCTCTAGAATTCTTCCTTCGTTACCCCTCACGTCTTGAGTCCCGTACTTCTGTGGATGTTTCACGCGCTGGTGAGGGTCTGTTCTGCATCTCAGAGTGTTTGAGAGACAGTCGATACGCGGTCGTCGTGGCGTTGTTGATGACTCGTCAGGGTGCCCCAGGCAAGTCTGAGAGTATTACCCGTTATGGTCCCCAGCTTTTGCCATTGCCAAGCACATCTCTTTTGAACTCGTCAATGATGTCGAGTTGTTTAGTTGGGTCTTCGCGGATACGTTTCTTTGTTTTCATTATGATCTCGCACCAACGTGACCTGACTGAAACAACATCGGTGTGATAAAAAAAGAAAAAAAACTTTGGTTACTTTACCAAATAAAAAAAATAAAAAACATCTTTTTCGAGTCTTTTTGGCCCGGCCGGGCAAGTGGCCACGAGTCACTCAGGTAACCTTAAAAAAAGGCAAAAAGCAAAAAAAAAGAAAAGAAAAAGCCAAGAAAAAGCAAGAAAAAGTCCGGAAAACAAGGAAAACAAGGAAAACAAAGAAAAACGAAAAAAAAGAATGAAAAGAAAAAATCGAAAAAAAGCGAAATGCAAGGAATATGAGTGGGAACGATATACAGAAGACCAAGTTGCGAAATCACACAGATGTCCAGGTAGTCGTTTACAAGCAGAGAGCACAAATGCACCGAGATCCCATCCAAATAAGAACAATACAATGAAGTAATGAGCCCATGTTCAAGCCCTCAGGCCACACCAACCCAGTATCCAAAGTCGCTCCTCTCTGTCTGGCGCCCAGCGCCCAGCCTACACTACCTGACTATCCTACCTACATCAGCATTCTCGCAACAGGCTCACTTCGACTCTCGAAGACCAATGTACATGACATCAACACCATAGCCGACCTCTTCCATGTACCAGGTACGTATGTCGTTTCCCCTCATCAGACCCTGTCCACCCACACTCGCCTCCTTCCTGAAGACCACCGATCGCCCGCTCACCCCCTAGCGCCCTGCAACCCGGCTATGGCTGCTTGCGCTCCGCTGCCCAGCAGCGCCCCACCTCACCACACACGCGCCCGCATGCGCTCTGGCCTCAGCGCAGCACACAGCCTCTAACGCAGCAGCGCAGCAGCATGACCGCATTGCCTGCGTGGGCCAGAATGTCCAGGTCCTGGCTGCTCTCCTTCCTATACGGAAGTGGCAGCCCCTGCGTTGCTGCGTGTGGCCTGGTTGGAAGCTTCCAGGTGCTTCCGGTTGGGCTCCACTGCCTGCACCCAGGCTCGAGACTACAGTTGAGGGCCTGAGCCCTTTACAGTTGGGCACGACCTGAGTCTCCAGACTTGGGCCGTTAGCTGCATGTGCACAGGACCCCGGGGTAGGTGCGTCGACAGTACTCCTTTTGCATAGGCCTGCGGCCACTTCATGGTGTGTCAGCCCTGCTTTGTGTGTATGTGCCCAGGCGCAACTGCCAAGGCCTGGGCCAACTGTACGACGCAGCTTAGGGAGGCTCACGCGTCCACTCAACCAACTGGTGGGCTGCAACAGACTGAGTAACCATATATGAAAACGTCGAATTTTGGCCTCTGCTGAATATTCAGGCCCGCCTTCACTTAGGGCGGGCACTCAGCTTGCTGGGGGCCTCTGCCCAGAACATGTGTATGTCTGATATGGGCCCCGTGAGGGATCATTCCTCGCATTCCATCCCCCTTAGCTTTGAAAGTCCGCTGATTCGCTGAGATGCTTCATGCTGGTGCCTTCCCCTTCAGTTTCTTCTCATACTCGGCCACGATCTGAGGATCTGTCTTGACAAGTTCCTCCCTTGTCAACCATCGATCTTCCCTAGGACCCGTATGATGCCTGAACCGTACTCTGTATTCTCTTGCAGGTTTAGGCGGTCTACCCCTGCCAGCTGGCTTGGGAACAGGCATGTTTCTGTGCTCCAGGATATCGTCGACGTCCACGTGGCCATCCATGGTTGGGGGCAGCATAGATCTCCGTGATGGAAACTGTTCTGTCTCAGCGAAAGGTGCGAGCTTTGAGGCGTGAAACACAGGGTAAGTGCGTAGGTGACCACGGATACGAATCACGTACGAGGGACCATCCAAATCATTACCCACAATGTCTAAGACTTCCCAGGGACCGAAATACTGAGGCATTAGTTTTCTAGAGATGCCGAATTCCTGTCCCAACTCACTAGCCTTAACCTAGACACGTTCCCCTACCTGAAATGTGGACTGTCGGCGATGCTTGTCCTCAGAAGCAATCATGGCTTCCTGATTTCTTGATGTGTTCGACAGTTTGCTGCAACAGTTTCCCATACTGGGCACCAAATTCAATGGTTCCAGGAGTTGCAGCAGTCCAGTTTTCCGGCAGGAGGAAGTCTAGAGCAGATCTAGGCTTCCATCCCAGATGCAGCTGATTAGGACTGACGCCGGTGGTGCTGTGTACAACATTGTTGTACAGGCTGGCGATGAGAGGTAGTTTCTCATCCCAGTCATCCTGGCTGGGCTTGATGTAGTGCCTCAGCAGATGTTGCACCACATGGTTAATCTGTTCAGCCTGCCCACTTGCTTCGGGATGATTCCTAGAAGTCATCTGGAGATGGCTGCCCATTTGTTCAGCGGCCTTCTTCCACATCTCACTGGTAAACCGGACATCTCTATCACTAACAATGCTCTTCGGCAGTCCAAAGTCCCGCCCAGTTGTCCATAAACAACTTGATGACGTGCTCAGTCCTGACAGTCTCGAGCATGGCGATTAGTCTACCGCACTTAGTGAACCTATCCACTATGACGAAGATACGCCTTTTGCCATTCTTGCTGGTCACGAGGGTATCCATGGAAACACTTTGTCTCGGGCCAGGAGGAGTGGGTAGGGGCTTCAATAACCCAAGCGGGGCTTGAGTCCGCGGCTTGTCCCGCTGACAGACTTGGCAAGTCTGCATGTAAGTCTTCGCATCGTCAAGCATGTTAGGCCACCAAAAGCGCTGTACTACACAGAAGTCTTCTTGTAGCCAAAATGACCTGTCACATCATGGCACTCACCTAAAAATAAACTACGCAAAATCTCCCTAGATGGAACCGCTAACCTTTTAAATCCTGCCTTCTCAAGAAAAAGCAACCCGTCCACCATCACAAACTCATCAGATGTGGCCTTGTCCTTGGCCTCGACTTTGCGCATGATGTCCATCGTGACAGGGTTTTCCTTGTAGGCCTCCACCAAGGATCGAGTGACATTGTCAGATAAGCCAAACTCAGTAATCAGCGGACCCAGGTAGTCTGCCCTACGTGACAATGCATCAGCGGCCTTGTTATACTCTCCTTTCACGTAGTCTAGCTTGAAGTCATACTGGTGTATGACTTCAATCCAGCGTTTGAGTGTGTCAGAGAGAACAGGCTGTGTCTTGATCCACTTGAGTGTCTGATGGTCATTCCTCAGATAAAAGAACCTTCCCAACAGATAGTGCCTCCAGTGCTAGGCAAGATTTTTGATTGTTTTTCTTGTCAGCATTAAGTATCTCGTCAATCGTGTGTGATCTGCTTAACGGTTTCAGTTTCGCCTTTGGTGGAACCCCCTCTAAGTTTTCCGTTTCCCCTTTGTGTTCTTGATTTGTTCTGATTGTTGGCATTCTGTTTCGTGAGTAGGTTTTCTCGCGGTTGCTGTCTTAGCCGGGCTCTGCTTTAGTTAGTGCTGGACAAGTTCTGCGATGACTGGATTTTGTTGAACACATAGACGCCAGGTCTGCCAATGGGTAAGGGATGGTTATAACTTAGAAGGTAACCGTTAGTACGTCGTTAGTGAAGAGCATTGGCCATGGGGAGCTTAGGACGTTGCACGACTGTCGTTATGTGAAGGGATCACTATGGAGGTCGGTAAGCGTCCTTGTAGGATTTACGGTGGGGTACTGTTTGTGATCTACCTTGAATCGCGGGTGGCAGGTTGGGGTATGGGGTCCGCCGAATGGCGGACGCTGCAGTGCAGGTGGCAGCGTAGCTTCATAGATTGTGGGTAGGGATGACGGGGGAACCTCATTCTGAGAAGGTGTTATCATGGTACGCGGTGAGAGTCCTTGGTAGGGGGTGGACGCAGTCTACAGGTCTGGACCAGCTTTAATTGCCTTGAGGCCCTGCCGTGCGGGTGGAAGGGCGGTACCACTATATTTAGGGTGGATGCTTCGAGGGACTCATAGGGTCGTCTGATTGTCCCTTTTGCTGGTTTGGTAAACTACCGTATAGTTGGTAAGCCCATTACATCAGGCTGCTGCATTCACTGTTGGTTTTGGTATTGTCTTTTTGCATTCACTGTTGGTTTCAGTATTGTTTCTTGTTTGGGGAAATTGAGGGTGTGACACACTTTTTAGTTTGAAATAGGCAAGAAAAGACAAAGTGACGCTGGTGTCATGGTGTGAGTTTTGAAACGTGCAAATTTAGCGGGGGTCTAAAACTGCACCAGTCATTACCGGCAGTGGCGCTTGGCAGATTTACGGTCGCCTTTTTTGCTCCACTTCGGGAACTGCTAAAGTTTGCTATTCTGAACGTTGGGTGGGACTCCAACAATGTACTCGCCCCCCCTTTTTTTCTTTAGGTTTTCCGATGTTTCTTTCTATGTGTTTGCTCCTTTGATGAAGGTGGTGGTCTCCGACCTCGGTAATTTCGCTGCTGTTTTCCGGGATGAAGGTGGCTGTTTACGGTGACATTAAGTTAGATTAGGTTTTTGTGGTGGGTCACTTAGTTGTTGTTGTTGTTGTTGTTGTTGTTGTTGTTTTTTAGAACAAGCTCCATTCTATTGGTGTGGAGCGGCACTTGCTGGAAAGCGGGTCCAGCGTCCCATATACAAAAATTGTTTGAGAAATAAACCTGAGTAAAAAGAGAGCACTGCCTCTTCAGCCCAATCAAGGCCGCCAAGTAATCATACTAATGCTAGCAGCAGTAATCCCTATAACACAGATCATTGTAATTCTGACTAGTCTTTTAGTTCAATCAATCAAGGCATATACCATTGGAGATCAACCATTGCCAATTCCGAGGGTGGGAAGGGATCAGGGAAACATTCTGGGGCTCAATTACGTTTTTGTTGTGGCTCAATTAGGGTTTTGTTGTGGCTCAATTAGGGTTTTGTTGTTAATTTTTCTGCTCTTTTGGTTTTAGGATGTTGGCGGGTGTTGCCACTCTCCACGACGACGTGTTGGGCTTGTCTGGAGTGCCTTGCCCAGCCCAGTTGGTCGTCCCTTTTTGTAAGGGAGGCCGGGCCTGTTTCCTGGCTGGATTAATCCAGCCCTGAGCACTGGGCCCGTTTGTCCGGGAAAAAAAAGAGAAAAAAAAGCCAAATTATTGAAATTAAGAAAAAATAATAACATTTTCTTTTCTTTTTAGTTTTTTAATTCATTTTTGACCCGGCCGGGCAAGTGGTCCCAGGCCACACTGGTATCGTAGATGATGAGAAATATCTGCTAAAGGTGTACAGGTACTTGATATCATACCTTGAAATGATGTGGGACACCAGCTTCTTGATAAGCAGCTTCTGTTGCTTCAAGCACCTGGCGAAGCCCTGCAATGGGGCAGCGTGCATCATCAGCAGCTGCTAGGACAGACATGGCAACAAGAAAGAGCAGACCCGCAGGATGTCAGAAGTCATGTCAGTACAAAGAGGGCTTGGCTTGCCTTTCACCCCACCTTGTGTCCGAATCGTACACCTTCGTAGGTGTTAACAAACACATCATAAGTTCAAGGGATAATTTGCAAAATACCCTCATAAGTTGAGATATATGCCAAAATGGCCCTGAATTATGTGGGTAGAACGGAAATGCCCTTTTGGGCCGAGAACTTTGTGTTGTGCCCCTGTCAGGAGGGTGTGCAACTTTGCAATCTGGACCTCCCCGTTTGGGCCTTGGCCTTTTTTGCAATAGCGCCTAGGAGAAGTTGGCAAGTACTGGGGCATTTTGCAAATCTGGACGGGGTATATTGCAAAGATGGGGGTCCATCCGACAGCAGGGGTATTTCACAAAATATTTATTTTGTCAGAGGGACATTCCGCTCTACCCACATCTTTTAGGGGCATTTTGGCATATATCTCAACTTACGGGGGTATTTTACAAATTATCCCTAAGTTCAAATCCTGATACATACAACAATGCCAGGGACCAACCCTCTTGGAAGGAGTTGGGTATGCCTTCACTTGAGGCTTGCCATCAGTGCATAAGTCCTACCCAGTGAAGGTGGACCAGAAAAAGGATTGCAAAAAGACTAAAAAGCCAGAAGGTGGTTTGTATTCGGTTTGTCGGTATGAGCATTTTTCAAATACTCTCCATTGTCGGTTCAGTGACAATCTAGTGATGTATCCAAATCAGGACTTGGCCTAAAATAAGATGGAAAGGAACCATAGTTACGATACCTGGCACTAGTTATTCCCTCCCCTTACCCTTCCCCCTCCTATTATGCCAGACCATAACTATCACCCTCGTTTTACTTCTACTACCCCCGGTCATTCTCCTCCGCCTGTGGACCCCACCTTCCACTTCTCATGTCCTTCCTACCCCCTCCCTCCTTCCCCTAGGGAGCTCAGAGGCCCTTAGCTGCAGATATCAGTCCCYCCCCCCCCCCTTCCCCCCCCCCCCCCCCTCCGCCCCCTCCCCCTCCCACTTTGGACTGTTGACATGTTCTCTTGAGTTTGTCATAAACTCATCACAATTCTTGCACAGTCCTACGATCTCCATTTCAGTCGTAGTTTGTGTGCCGGTGGTTACGTCAGCACAATTTGAGTGTTACAGCGCCGACCGCCGCCCCGCCCCCTTCCTCCTACGAACAAACTCATTGACGAGGTACTGTTCACAAAGGCTTGACCTTTGGTGACTTTCAATTCTGATTTACAGCGACAAATTCTGACTCTCAATTCTGATTTCCAGGAACCAAGCGGGGTACCGGGGGCATGTGCTGAATCCTGAGTACCCCAACTTTGGTGACTTTTCAATTCAGATTTCCGGCGACAAATAATTCTGAAAACGAACACGGATGTAGATCAGGTCACGCCCCATCAGCAGATGAAAAATAATAATAATAATAAAAAATTGGTTTAGGCCCTTTAACCACCAACCAGTACACGCCTCACATCAGCCATGGGCCCTTGTCAGAGGCTGAAATGCCACGACGGCCGCCGATTTATTTTATCGGCGGCGTGGCAGCGCCGATCCTTTCGGGCCAGGCGACGAAACATTTTCAGCAAGGCTGGGGCCGTGTACAGGCGGTTTTAAGCCACCAGTACCTTTCCCATATACCAGCCGTGGGCAGAAAAAAAAGGCCCAAAATGGAAAACGGGCCGCTGATCAAATTTATCAACGTTGGCCTGATCACGCTTGGCTTCCGAATATACCGGCGCCTATTTGATTCTCAAGCGGGGAAAGGTCCTGGTGGTTTAAAACTTAAAACTTGATTTTTAAAAATTTACAAACCGTTCTCTGATGAGTCTGATCTCCATTTCAGCTTCAACTTATGTGGCCTTGAGGTCATCTTGAGGTCTCGATGATGATATCGGCACAATTTGAGTCTTTTTGAAGGCTGTGTTGTTTGACTGCCGTCTCAGTTCACAGTGTGTGTGCCAGCCGATCTTTGGCTACCATCTTCTTCCCCCGAATAGAATGCCCCGGTCATTATAGCTGCATCAAGTTGCCTCAAATACAGTTATAATGACCGGGCATTGTATATGCGCGAAGACAGCGGTGAGCTGCGGCACTCGGGAGGCGTCTACGCCCATTGCTTGCCATGGCGATTCCGATGTTACCGACAGAATTGTAGTTGGAATACAAACCGTATTTCGATATTGCAGTGACCCGCCTCATATGCCTCGTGGAATATCTCAGGGCCTGGCCAGGCCACAACTCGGCCTCAGGTTGAAAGGGTAAAAGACCCCCGAAGTGGTACCAGGGCCTGAGCGGCCGACAGTTGACTTTAGTCAACTGCTTGAGGCCCTACAGTCAAAGTCAACAGGGACCCAGCCCAGGCCGCCGGTCAGACACACACACTTGTTGTATGCAGGTACCAAGACAGCATTCGGAGCACGTGGAAGTCTGCAACTGTATGCGATCCAGGCCCTCAGCTGTGAGTCAATCTGAGCCACCGTGAGTGGGAGACCGGAGGCAGGTCAACTCGGTCTATCGCTACATAAGACCCTGCCTCCAGGGAGTCAACATTCAGTCTTGCTATGCTGCCTTGACGCTGGCTTGATGCTAGCTGGACGCTGGCTTGACGCTGGCTGGACGTTGGCTTGACGCTGGTTTTACGCTGGCTGTACGCTGGCACTGTGGACGACGACACGAGACTGCTGTTACACGCTGGCGCCTTCCTGCTCTGGCGCCAGCCTATGCTGACATGGTGCAAGGCCACGCTGTCTTCGACATTGCTGACGTGGCGCATGCCACTCTGTCCTCATTGCTGACTTGGCATTTGCCACACTGTCTACATTGCTGAGTTGGACGCGACAAGGAGGGAGATCGGGATCTGTGGATGATTGAGAGGGATCGGGATACTTACCTGAGGTTGATGTCGATACTGTGCGCTTCTGATTGTCTCCAACGTCTTCACGAGAGAACTGTGCCACGTATCACTTAGATGTGATCAGGACCTGTCAGGCTCGATACTGGATACTGTTTTGCTGATGTGGAGGCGAGGGGAAGCCCGAAGGAGGAGTGGGAAATGTTGGGCTACTCTCTTGGTGGTCATTGATGGTTACTATCTCTTCCACCCTCTAATCTGTCTATTCCCCCTCCACTCTCTTCGTCTACTGGAAACAAGACATGGTATCAGAGATCACATTTATGACTATTGGAGACATTGTTCAGAGTTGAGTTACTTGTATTTCTACATCTGGGGAGTATCTCACAGACAGGGTTCATTGCAGTATTCCGTTTATGCTTGAACGAAAAAAAACTGAACAGAGGAGATTAGGGGATCTTGACAGCGGTTCGCTTGCTTTGAAAGAACGATAAAAAAAAGGGAAAAAAGAATCATGCTGCAAGTAGAATAAATTAGGCAAGTAGTATCTGTTCTGATCATTCTTCTAATATCGGGGGGGAGGGAAACAAAATGGCAAAATGCACATCGTATGAGGCTTTAGGCCCTTTAGGCGCTCACTCCATTACTCTCCACATGCACACAAGACAAAAAATATGAACGTGCTTCAGGACACACGTTGAAATTGGAACAATACAGAACTCCACAGCTAGGAGTGTATGCACGTGTTAAAAATGCACATCATATGAGGCTTTAGGCCCTTTAACATGGCCCCTGCGCGCGCATGTCTAAAAAAAAAAAAAAAAAAAGGTTAGCAGAGAACATACCATTCAAGACGAGCAGCGGCCTCGGCGCAATCCCTGGAAGTGTGTTTGGAGCATCAAACACATCCATCAGACCTGGTGCGATCCTACTCCACACCTAGGAGTGTACACGCGGACAACACAGAATTCCACAGACGTCAAGAGCAAACCAAAATTTCGCTCTCTCTTTGTTTGCCTCCGTTCAAATTTCCTTCCGCGCCGGTATCAACATTTTTTTTCAACAGAATTAATTTTGTTAAACGTAGTTTCAAACAGAACTAATCCTCCAAGAGTAAGGGCGTCGCCACACCACTCCAGAAATGTGAAAAAGACCAAAATGTGGTGGATGCATCTGGCCATGTTCTAGCGGGAAGTTCATTCTCATTTTGCACATTTGAAGAGTGGCGTGGCGATGCCGTTACTCCAAGAGTCCAACACATTCTGTTAGCGAGTTTTCAATGCAATTGAAATTTGAAAATCCAAACGGTTCGTTTGCAGGGTTTTATACTTTAATTGGATTCAAGTTCATTCAACCAAAAATGTTTCCTTTCCTCGTTTCAAATTTGAATGCAATTGAAGTTAAGTAAGGTTTGTGGTTGTGTTCATTAGCCCCTCTAAATTTAGTCATACATAGGATGTGTGGTTTGTCTCACCAGAGTCATTAACCCCTCAGTCTTCTAGAACTTCTCAAATAGTTCTCTGTGTTTCTCAGCTGAAGCTGGGTATTGGCCCCGGTCTTTCAATGTTTATATCTCCATATGCGACGCTGGGCCCAGTTCCAGCACGTGGGGGGCTCCCCACAAATAGACTGGAGCATTTGTCAAACCCGCCGGCCCCCCCCCCCTCCCTGCCACCGCCGAAAAAAAAAAAAAAAGTCTTCTGCAGTGAACTTGGCTACATATGACCACAGTCTCATTATCTAGGATTAAATGACTTTTCGACAGTTCGTACAAAAGAGGTGGGAGAGACTGCCCATTAGTTGATACTGACTCGATAATATAGTAAATATACTCATGTACATCATAACTGAGGTTCAAACTTCAAAGAGTTGGAACTAAGGTTCAATTTTCAAATGAAGGTTCAAAATGAGGTTCAATTTTCAAACGAAGGTTCAAACTAAGGTTCAATTTTTAAATGAAGGCTCAAATTTTCAAACTGAGGTTCAATTTCCAAATGAAGGTTCAAACCGAGGTTCAATTTTCAAATGAAGGTTCAAACTTCAAAGTTCAAACTGAGGTTCAATTTTCAAATGAAGGTTCAAACCATGGCTATGCCGGACCCGGACCCGGACATTTCCGGACATGGAACCAGACAGGTGTCCGGTAGTTTCTGGCCGTCCGGAGTTCCGGACATTTCCGGAACCGGACGGTCCGGATGTTTGGACAGGTCCGGAAATGTCCGGACCATTAAAGAAAATAAAAAATAAAAAAATCTGAAAAAAAAGTATGTTATGCAGAATAACAATGCAAACCACTTTTGCCTCAGAGTCATGTCAGAATTCCTAACCAAACTTGAGTTAAAAGTAAAAAACTATAAAAAATCTTAGAAAAAGACTTAAAAAACTAATAAAAGGTAATGAATTATTAATAATTAAAAAATTGGGGTTGTCTAATAAATTGTTAATTTGTTATAGAGAGAGAGCATGTCCAGACCCCCAAAAAATCATAAATGGGCCTGAAAAACCCCCAAAACAATTTTGGGGGCTTGGCTCCTCAATGGGGAAGGGTCCTGGACCGTTTTTTTTTCTAGAAATTTTGGCAGATCCGGACCTTCCAGACCGGACGTCTGGAGTCCGGACTGAATCCAGACCTTCTGGACGGCGGTCCGGACGTCCGGATCGTAGCCATGGTTCACACTGAGGTTCAATTTTCAAATCAAGGTTCAAACGGAGGCTCAAACTAAAGTTCAAAACCTTGACTGTGAATTGCGCAATTTCACCAAACCTGCCACCGTGCCCCACTTCCCACCCACCCTAAACATAAAACTGGATGGATTCTAAAAATATCTCTGCTTACCGCTGCGACAGTCTCCGAGTCAACAGCATCCTTGCCCAGATCTTTTGCTGCAACTGATGGACAATGCCACCATCCTCTTCCCCCCACCCAACCCCCACCACCAGACCCCAATCCCCAACACAGTACAAACAACACCACCCTCCTCCCCCTTCCAACCAACCCCCATCACCTTCATCACCCCCAGCACCCCCAGCACCCCCAGCACAACAACAACCCCAGCACCCCCAGCACAACAAACATGCTTCAGCTCCACTCAAAAATAAACCGCAGGAACTGCTTGAATCAATGGAGTAGACTTCAAAAGGAGTTCAAGTTGTTTAACATGGTACGGCAAAAATCAGCTCTCTTTGCAAGGGAAAATCATTTCCCTTATAAAAAAATAAAAAATAAAAATAAAAAACCATTTCTCTCAAACCTATTTGCGAACGTTTCCTTCATTGACGTTCATTCACTGGTTCGTATTTACTTCATTCACAATGGGACGCATGCGATTGTAAAGCTGTACGGGTGTCCATGGTGTATCTTCGTGTGGCGTAGACACGATCTATCATTTCATCCTTCCATTCGCATGCATCTTCACCACCTCTCTCACAATCTGCTGGGAGCAACACTCAAGACTGTGAGCAAGGCCTGCTCTCCACCCTGATTACTAGAAAATCTTCACCAGTGATGACTATTTGAGCCCCCGGATCGTCAGCCCTGCATTGACCTTAGGCCCCCAATTTTCCTGAATGGTCACCGTATGGCCACGGTGAATTTTAGTAATTTAAAACTGCATACGTTTTCCAACAGCCCATGTCCCATACTGAGCTAAGAATCCTAATATATACTCAGTTTTAGACATTTTACTATTTTTTTAGTAGAACTCAGCAGCTTTTTCGCAGAATATATATATATTATATATATATATATATATATATATATATATCGTCACAAACAGAACTGCCCGGTAAAACCGTAGGCAGAGAGAGAGAAGAGGACAACAAACGAGGGGCTGTGACAAACT
>BFEA01000281.1:1137305-1147628 GCA_003427395.1 Chara braunii | reverse complement strand
GTATAAACAAACATGTCATATGTATCTCACCTCGTCATCTCGTCCCCCCCCACCCGACCAAATCAGAAGCTACATCGAAGTTTTATATATCAGAGATAATACCTAACTTTTTTTTTTTTTTTTTAATGCAGCTGCACACGAYTGAGATAATTAAAGGCAAAAGAAACAAGTTTGATCATGATGAAACATGTTGAGACAAATTGAGACATATTGAAACATATTGAAACAAGTTTAATCATATTGATAAAACATGAAAAAATTTGTTGAGACATATTGAAACATATTGAAACAAGTTTAATCATATTGATAAACATGAAAAAACTTACCCCTATAATTTTAATCACAAATTAATCTGTTTAAAACCAGATTAAATTATGCTCTCAGTAAATTAGTGATTATGCCAAATTATAAACGTGTCCATCTTGTCGACTTTTTTTCAGTTGAAGACAAGGGATGGCAAGGTATCTATCTATGATCTTGCTGGAGATTCACCCTTTTTCAATTAACGATCGAGAGAGTCTACTATAGTGCCCACAATGAATGTGACGGTGTACTTTTCCATGCTCTAACTGAAAATTCATTCGTAATTTTTCCCTCCACCTGACGCGCCGACGAGCGGCTCGCGAAGGTTAAAGCGCCTTATCTTCCCATGATTAGATGATGATGAACTCCGTTTTCCTCGTTCAGCCCGCAGTACAAGAACCTCTAGCCAACAGAACAACATACGCACTACTCGTGAGAGCAGCGGCGCGGAGATAATAAATAGAGAGTGTGATGCTTGCTGCAGGGGTTTGGCCACACACTTGTGGCGCAGAGCAGAGACAACACACGTTCGGAGGATGAAAGTGCATGGACCTGGACACATGTTTAGGCTAAATTCATGCACAAAAATGGGCGGCATATGAGTGATTAAGGAAATTCAGATATGTAATAGACCCGCTAACGCGGAGAGCCAAAAATCCAATATAGGATGGAAGGTGGAGTGCCCTTTGGTCTGATCGCTGCCTATTGGCAGATCGGGTGCTCCCTGATGGTTTTGTGAACAAAAACTTGATTGTGGTTGCTGGCCAATCACATGCTAGTACAAAGATCGAAAGACAATTCAAGCGCACGCATTCACGCAAAGCCATATGGCAAAAGATCACGAGAATGAACTTGGACGTGGCTGTGCGATAGGTTCGTTCATTATTCATGGCTCATTTAAGTGGATGAGTGGACTCCATCTGTGTATGAGTATGTGTGTGTGTGTGTGTGTGTGTGTGTGTGTGTGTGTGTGTGTGTGTGTGTGTGTGTGTGTGTGTGTGTGAGAGAGATAGATAGATAGATAGATAGATAGATAGATAGATAGATAGATAGATAGATAGATAGAGATAGATAAATAGATAGATAGATAGATAGATAGAGAGAGAGAGAGAGAGAGAGAGAGAGGGAGAGAGAGAGAGAGATCCGTAGAGAGGGGACGAACTTGGGCCACCCTGTGGACCAAACTTGTTCAACCATAAGGTGTTGTCGTACCAAATACCCTTACAAGGGTATTTGGCGTGCTTTCTGCGAGTCATGCAAGTGAGGCCTCGCCCGTCCGACGGCGTGCACTCGAGAGAAAGCTCAGGTCCTCGCAAGGGTGAGCGGCGCGCGTGGGGTATTGATGGCAAGGTGCAACCATGCGCAGCCTGGGTGTGTGCGGCGTCGCGGATCAGCAGGACACGCGACGTTTATTTTTATTTTTATTGTTTATTTATTTATCCGCCTTTATTTTTTGTTTGCTATAGTCCTTTAGTTTAGTGATCGATTCCGAGGCCGACGTCGAGACTGACGGCCTGGCTCAACTATTAGATTGTCGGACACGGGAAGTCGTCGCGGCCACCGGGGACCTTGAGCGCGCGCCTCGTTCGACGGGTCCGCCTGTTCGGGATGCCGACGAAAGTCCTCTACCACACCGTTGCTGAGAACAGGGCGCGGTCAAGGCTTGAGTTCGTAGTTGCATTTGAGGTAAAGGGGCAGGTAATGGTGAATGCATATGGCCTACGTTGTGGGTCCGCTGAGGTCGCGTGGGGGTGTGTTGCATTCGCGGGATTGCCTGAAAAGGCGTCTGCGAACTGTTTTCGTGGCTACACCGAAGTTATCCCTTTGTAGTATTACGGGGGAACCACGTAGCAGCCACACTCGGCCTCAGGCTTCAAACAAGAGGGGCATGCGGGAGCTGCACCCCACCAGCAGGTGTGATACCTGCCGCAGTTGGTGGGCGATACCAGCTAGGGGCCAGCCGGCAGCATCAAGTCCGAGCTTCTTCGATTGATCCGTTACTTTGCCTCCATCGGTCCCCTCCCCCTATGAGAATCAGCAGTCTCTGCTGAGACAGGGTCGACGGGCGGACCGCTGCAGAGCGACTAGCAACAACGGGGCAGCGTTAGGGAAACACGGCAAGGCGGGGCAGCGGAGACACATGCGTTGAGGCGGTGGACTGGCAGGTGATAAGGCAGTAAACAGGGTGAGTGAACCCTGGGTGCACTTAGGCGAAGGTGGAAATGGCGGAGAGGGAACATGTGTGATGAGGCAGCGGATCAAACGGGCACTGAGGCTGTGGGGCGAGATAGCGAGGGAGGCTGGGCGCATCGACGGGGGTGAGGGATAAAAGTGGCGAGATGTACCCAGCGCGGTTTCACGTCAGATGCGTCCAGAAATCGAAATGGTGAATAGCGAGCCCGGGCGCAGCAAAGGGAGGATAGCATACATGATACTTCACGTAAACCGGCGGGAAAAGATGCTACGTAGAGGTTCTCGATCATTGTGAACCCAATGGTGCTGTTAGTTTCAGTTAAAAGTTAGTAGAGATGGAGGTAGGAAGAAAAACGGTGCGAGGAGGGGATGGTGGAAGGATGAGTCGGGTGCAACCAGGATGGCCTAGCTCTCTCGATCCCTGGTGGAATCGAGAGAGGTAAGAGGCGATCGCGGGGTTCTGGCCCTGGGTGAAGCGATTGGTGAGGTCAGTTTGGCCGTTGGGTTAGTAAGATAGGGGGGTAGCGAGATAGAGGGTGCGCCGGGAGATGGCGGAAGGAGGGAAGGAAGAAGAGGAAACGGGTATATCTCGCCCGATTCCCAACGAATTTGGGCAAGGGAAGATCCTAATCGGGGGTTTGTCGACCGGGCAAGCCCGATGGCGATGCTAGTTTTGAATGTGAGTCAGAAGATTGAGAGTTAGTAAAGGAGAGCACCGCGCGGAAATGTTAGAGAAAACTAGACATGACCGATGAAAGAATCGATTATCTTGCCCGATTCTTCACGGAATCGGCCGAGGTAAAGCGTTAGTTCGGGGGTTTCTGATAGGGCGATTCCGGTGGTGTTGTTAGTTTTGGGACTAGTTGAGTAGGATTAGAGGTAGATTGAAGAGGCATTGCGTGGAGCTATGGGGAACTAAGAAGAAGGGAAGAATGTGGATGTGAGGTGGTGTCAGGTGCATACAGAGAAGCGGGAAGGAGAGGCGAAGGAAAGAGATACGTACCTGACCTCCTTCTCGGAGAGGATTCACTCTCATTTGGTAAATAGGGGGAGTGGCAGAGCGGGGCGCATGACCGGGCTCTCCCATTCATGATTTGCACTATCGCCAATCCCGCTGTACTTAGTCGGGGTACTCATATCCGTGGAGACCGCCCCTCTCTGCTCCCTCATTCACGTGGTCGACCTCTTCATACTGCGGCCACCTTCCTCGTAGTACCTTTGTTGTTATTGCAGCCCACCACGGTCTGCCTGCGTCCGCGTCATAGCAGTGTTTCATTCGATCGAACAATCTGCATCATTTCATGACTGCAGTAGGCCGTTCCTTTTGGCCGCGTGTATGAAATCAGAACTACGGATGTTGTGTCATTATGGCATGATAGTTATTGAGGTGAGGGGAGAGTTACCTGCTGGTGGACTGGTATTTAGCTTGAGGAGTGAAGTTGCAACCGACCAACCCCGTTTCTGTGGAGGTTGCAAGTTTGCCTGTTTCGGCCTACAGTATCAAGTGAAGAGGCGGGAGGTCATCTGTGCGACTGCAGACCGGTCTGTTGACTAGTGTGTACGCAAGGAAGCCAGCCAAGGACCGCAGGCTTGTCTGATGCCTATGAGTATTGCGCAACCGTCGATTAAAGGGTTGCGAGACGAGATGCAGAATTGGAGATTAACCTGTTGACCAGAGCGCTGCCCACTCTGTAGGCCGAAGTGGCGAACAGGCCAGCAGGGCGTAGACCGGCTACCAGTTGGAACGATGTTCATTCTACCAGGCCGAATAACATGAAGTAAGCCACGAGGTTGCAAGCTCGCAGAGGGGCCAAAATCATGGAGTTGAGTGAGGGGGGTTATTACCATGAGGTAGAGGATCGTTAGAAAGTCAGCAACTAATGATTTGGCTTCAGTCTGACCGGACTTGCTGCGCATTGGCCATCATTGCGGGACCCTCAGGCGATGGAAGGTAACAAGGCCCTCTCCTGGGAGTTGAGTCTATCCCCCTCTTGTATCTCGAGCGTCTTAAACCACTCCTTCTGCCCTTCTTACTCTAAGTCTAGTCCAGTTCTTAGAGGAAGGTGGCATGCAGGATTGCAACCCGTAGGACCGCAGTAAGACTCTGTGGGGAGTCAGCCCACCGATTTCGGGAGCTCTGCCGGAACTCACGAGGAATTCTGGAGGCAGGGAACCGAGAGGTAAATGTTTCCTCCTCCTTGTATGAACCTAGTTATAACCCTTATCTGTATTCCTTGTTACATTTTGACTGAGTATACTGCACGCCCCTTTACTTTGACTTTCGGTTTGACTTTCAGGACACAATCCAGACTGAGTAAAGAATGATTGTGCAAATTCAGTTTCAGTTTTTGTTGTTTGATTGAAAGCAGATTGTGGGATTGCATCTGGAGGAAAGGTGAGAGGAAGGTAGTAATGCATATTTGACTGGGTCCACCAAAGGCTGGGAGGGTCTCCATAAGTTTGGAGCACCCAGTGCTATGTTTATTTTTGATTGCCTGAAGGACCAGACAGGTTCTCATAAGTTTGGGTGGTCTTGTTGCTCTGATTTGTGAGGGCTGACTGTGAATGACTTCTTAGGGACCAAGCATGTTTCATAAGTTTGGGTGGCTTAGTCGCCTTGTTTAACTTGGGTTTTCTTCAGTTTCTTTAGTTTCTGAACGAGGAGGTCTGAGCATGTTCCATAAGTTTGGGTAGCTCATCCTCTTCCTGCTTTGGTTTTAAGAGAATAAACCAGGCTGAGGACCAGACAGGTTCCCATAAGTTTGGGTGGTCTTGGTCCAATGCCACGCACACGCTTGCACCAAAATGATATAAATTGGCTATATTTTACTATTATTCTATTTATGAACAGGCTAGTCAGACAGGTTTCCATAAGTTTGGGTGGTCTGGCTATAGCTTATCACCAACTGAAGAGAGTACTAATTAAGAATAAAATTATGGTACGAAGGGGCAGATTGAATCTTGAGCTGAAGATGGTCGGTTCAGTTATATGCTACCTCAAAAGACTAAGTGCAAATAATTGTATAAATTTTGGATACTGAAACAGTTCAGGGCGACTAGGGTGGCCTAGTCATATGTCCAAAGAAAAGAAAAGTTGTTGTGTCATGTGTTTGTGTATATTCTATGGCTAAGCTAGGCAGGTTCTCATAAGTTTGGGTGGTCTAGCTTTATGCCTTATGTAAGTTGTGTATAAAGGGATAAGTCATTGAAAGACTACGAACTATTGTTTGATAAGTTGACGTTGGGTTGGTGAGAGTACTTACCTTTGTGGTCTGGCTTGCATGTGGCTGAGTTGGATCACTACTTAGTTTAAGTTTCAGTTGATAGGTAGTTGTTTTAGTTGCTCGCCACGTGCTAGAGCCATAAGAGTTAGTTTCAATTCATGCATTTTCTTAGCTAAGTTTATTTTACTTAGATCAATTTCTGCATTTTCTGGGATCTTTTATTATACTTGGTCTTGTATAAATCTTGGTAAGCCTCTTTCTCTACAGGAAGCGCTGCTGAAATTTCTACAAAACCAAGGAGTTAGACAAACTTTGTATTTTTCAGGGTTCAACTTTTCTGTTTTTTTGACTTAGTAAAAATCTGGAGAGTCCCCCTTTCTAAAGGGAGTGCTGCCAAAATTTTTGCTAAATCAGGGAGTTAGGTAAAATTGGACATTGAGAAGTCAAAGTCATTTTAAATTCTGACTTAGCTTTGTATAAATTTTGGTAAATTACTTTCTCTACAGGAAGCGCTCCCGAAATTTTTGCAAATCTAAGGAGTTAGTAAAAATTTGACTTTTAAAAGTTTAATTTGTCTAATTTTTATCTATGACTTAGTAAAAATCTGGGAAGTGTCCCTTTCTAAAGGAAGTGCTGCCCAAATTTTTGCTAATTCAAGGAGTTAGACAAAATTTGACTTTTGAAAGTTGAAGATTATTTCAGTTTTCATATTTAGGCTGATATAAATTATGAGACGACACTTTTCCTACGGGAAGTGCTGTCGAAATTTTCCTAGTTTGGAGGAGATAAATTATATTTTGACAAGTGACGACCCTGGCGATCCACTCTGTATGGGGGAGATTTTGCCATAGGTCTACCTTTCTTTGGACACTAGCTTAGAAATAGACATAGGCTTGGCTATCAGGAGAGTCTTGAGTGAGAACGTGTTATGGGGATTTGATCTCCATACATTGACGATTTAGCTTGGATATTGACCTGTCGTATGATACAGGTTTTTTTTGAACATTCGATACAGGATTGGGACTAGAGTCAGCTTGATCTTGCGAGGATCATCTTCTGTTTTATTTGATAACAGGTCGGTTGGTTGATCGTCGACTTGTCGGCTCACGACACAACTTTGCTTACACCTGTCTCTCAACTTGGTTGCCTTAGCCCTGTGATTTCATATGTTTCTTTGAGGGTGTAAATGACCATTATAAAGAACTTATGAGATTTATGGAAAGTTTGACTATGACTGGGGCTTGAGTGTGTGACGCGTGGTATGAGTTACAGGAAACAGTAAAGTTGACCACATTGGTGTATGGCAATGTGACTATTGTGTGTGCCTGTGTTTTATGCAGGTTAGTATTTTGGAGTTTGGTATATGGACCATACTTTGGAGGCAGTGAGAATGGCAACCATATGACGTACGATCTGCATACCTGATGGGTTTATGTTTTCCCTTCTTTTATTTTATCTCGAGTCCTGATTTGATATATGAGTGTTGAAATGTTTATTTATTTGTTGATTGATTTTGCTTGTTAATTTTTATAGTTGGACGTGGTAATCCGTGACAGCCGTCAAAGTCAAACCTCTTGATTTCTTTATAGATCCTGGATGATAGAGCTGGTCTCCATGGCAATGAGAGACGATTGTCACCGCAGGTATGAACCTGTGTACCACCCACTCTCCGCAAGGTGCAGAAGAGGGTGTGGTTTTCAACCGCACTTGGCGGTTGTCCAACATCGAGGGATCATTCCCTCAAGGCGCGTGTCACCCGACACTTGAGTGTCGGATGCGACCCTCGAGACTAACGAAGACTGCATAAGTATGGGTACTACATAGTACGCCATCATTGCGAGTCAATATAAGTTAGTTTTGCGTTCATGCAGTTTTATACTAAGTCTCGCGCGAGACGCCTATCCGATTTCCGCATTTGAGAGTTATGAGATGGCTACTAAGGGACTAGGAGTGTTGCTGCGTTGTTTGTTTTGTGTCGTTTTGTATATGTACGTTTATGTATGTATGTGTTTTTATTTTTATGTTCTTTATAGCGGTGTGCGCGTGGCGTGGGGGATGCGTCCTAGTCGACCGGCGATGAGTCGCGCTTGGGACCTCATCCCCCCAAGATGTTGGTTCGCGTGCGGGTTCGATAGAGGTGTAATACTGCACGTACCCCCTATGCTACAACGAACGAGAAACGTCATCGGCTGGTCCACCTGTGCGATTGCAGCTGATTAGCTTTTGTACTATGGACTGGTAGCTTGGCGGGGATATGCCCACCGAAGGGAGGTAACAACGCCCGTAAGGTGGAGATAAGTCGTGCCTCGCGTAGGCCCTATCCTGTCGTAGGGGCTCGCGAGAGGTATGGCTGGCGCACTCGGCCGAAGCGGCTTGCGGAAGCTCCATATGTATTCGCGACAAGGATTTAGACCAACTCCTGCGTGACGCGGCCGGGAGGGTCCGGCACTGCCTTGTGCGGTGTCGGACCGATGCGCTCGACACCGCGACCGAGATCGGGTGTGCTTGCATTCTTTCTTCCACCCACTGTAGATCCCTCAGGATGTCTGCCTCTTCTTTCTTCCTGTTTGTTGCCAAGATCCGGGAGAAGAAATTCAAGTGATTGCCTACAATGGCAGTTCCGACGTCCCACCAGTCGCCTGCGGATTGAAAGTGCTTCTGGGCTTTGGGCCATGTACTAAAGAATTTCTCTACCCAGGCCGAGAGGCCTGGGTCCTTGAGATTCTGAACGTTCAGGCGAAAAAAAAAAACACTCCCTTTATCTGCAAGGTCCATCAACTGGAAAGTCATCCTAACCGGGTAATGATCAGACATTGGATGGCGAATCACTTCGATATTGGTTACCGCCTCCCACCAGGCTGGGCTCAAAAACCCATAGTCCAACCTCCTTAGGCATCATGTTGCTTTTCCTTCTGAAGCTGGAGAACCCCAAGTGCAACCCGGTTCTGACTGATGGATGATTATGAAAGCATCACAAAGTTCTAACTCAGCCATGTAATCAGTGAGTGCGTGCAGATCCAGGGGACCTGCAGAAGAGTTTGGCACATTGTCTAATGAAATATTCCAATCCCCGACCACCATCAAATTATCCACATTTGGAGTAAATGAAATCAGATCCTGAAAGAATTTAACCATTTTCGCTCTTTCTGTCGGGGCATATACCGTCATTACTGCCCACTCAGATCCAAAGGCAGAGAATTTAATCCAAGCCCATCGGCCCCACATGTCTGCTGCCTGGTCTAAAATCTGAATGAGTAGGTCTTTGTGGACTAAAATGCCTACCCCGCCCCTGGTTTGCGAGGGACCAGAGTTGGGGCCCGTCCCACCAGGCGCCCAGTTCCTTGATCTTCTTTTCATCTAACTTCGTTTCTTGGACACAAATCACATGAATCTTCTTCTCATGAATCCAGGATTTTAATCTTGCCCGTTTGCTTTTCTTGGAAGTATCTCCAAACCCCTTGAGGTCCAAGATTTTAATCTTGTCCGTTTGCTTTTCTTGGAAGTATCTCCCAACCCCCTGAAGTATCCATACATGTTTACATTCAGTGCCCTTGATTGGATGGGGACACCTCCTGTGTATGTGGGTGGTTCATTGCCTGGCTGAATCTTGAAGGAAGAGCGGGGAGTAGATCCTGTGATTGGGGCCCATTTCTGGGCTAGGATGTTTTTCACATACAAGGATTGCAACATCTTGTTTTTTGACAATTTCCCATTCAATTCACTAAGGACCCCCGCATCCGAGATATGTTGTATCCACATCTGTTGGAGAGACTCCGCATCCTCTTCAATGAACAGAGTGAGTGGGATCAGTCTCAAGCCCTCCAAGAGGAGGGCATCCAATTTTTATTGAGCAATCAACGCATCCAATACTGGGACGAAGATCTTACACGTTTTGCCCTCCTGCTCCTGGTACAGCCTGGGTAGTGCCATATCCGGTACTATCCTTAGTGGGAATCTGTCTCCGAACATGTGTTTGACAGTAGTCATAATCGTTTGTGGAGTGATCGGTTCTTCCGTTTGCTGTGTTAAGAACATAGTTTTCGAATCCATAGGTTGCCAAACGATAATGTGGACTGCTCCGTTCACCAGTGTACAGATCAGTGGCACCCGAGTGAACGGTTGCCGTTCACCAGTGTACAGATCAGCGGCACCCGTTCACTAGTGTACAGATCTCACGCGGTCTTCGGCTGGTCGGCTGCAGCGACGCGGATCTGATGGTAACCGCTACGAAGATCAATCTTCGTAAAGAAGCGGTTGCCTGGTAGGCGGTCGAACAGCTCATCGGAACGAGGCATGAGGTAGCTGTTCTTAACCGTGTAGCGGTTAAGGCCGCGGTAGTCGATGCAGAGACGAAGAGTTCCATCCGCTTTGCGAGCAAAGAGGACGGGTGCACCCCACGGGGAGTTGTTGGGTTTAATAAAACCCAGTCTCAGGAGCTCCTCAAGCTGACGCTTGAGTTCGGTGGCCTCGGGGATCGAGAGTCTGTAGGGTGCCTGGTGGTGAATACGATAGTCAGGCACGAGTTGAATGGAGTGCTCGACGTCACGCATCGGTGGGATGCCGGCGTACGAGAACGACGATGGGAAAACGTCGTGGTACTCTC
>BFEA01000281.1:1076545-1092447 GCA_003427395.1 Chara braunii | reverse complement strand
AGGGAGGCAGGGAGGCAGGCAGGCAGGCAGGCAGGCAGGCAGGTAGGCAGGCAGGCAGGTAGGAAGGTAGGTAGGTAGGTAGGTAGGTAGGCAGGCAGGTAGCCTATCTACTTACCTACCTGCGAACCCCTGAAGGATCAGTCCAAAAATCATCGGGTGAAGACGTCCCAACATATCATAGACTATTTAGTCAAAGAAGATAAACATCAATCACACTCTAGAATGGCACTCAGCTGAAGCCTAGCAGAATACAGAACCGGAGAGGAGATCAGAGAAAGGGTTCAAGGGAGGCGGGGAGGGGAGGGGGAAAGGGGTCGGGTGATGGGGGAAGGATAGATCCTGGCAATTGCCTGGGGTGAGGATGTAATGTGTTGTAGCGTATACATGTCAGAGAGTCAAAACTTCCATCTCACTAATTTGCTTGAAGTGGCAAATGTAATTGAAACCTTGTAGTTCGCATGGGATCAGAGGACAAGTAGGGCTCTGGAGGAGCTACCGTCTCTCCTCTCCCCTCCCCTCCCCCCCCCCCACGCCCCCCGAACACAATGCACCCTCATCTTGACTGTACCGAACCAGAAAGATACCTTGTATACATTCATAATGAGGGTGCATTGTGTTCGGGGGGAAGGGGAAAGGGGACGCAAATGAAAGGGTAAGGAATGCATCGCTGGGCACTGAATGCATCCTAATCCTTCAAGATTTACTGCTCAACCCTTGCACACCATGGTGTATGTTAGATCATATTGTCAACGTTAGATCAAGGAGTGGGTCGACGACGATGTCCAGACTGATCTTGCTGCCCATAAATGGGCTAATTGCATATCTCCTCGTGTATTTTTATTTATTTATTTGAAAGGGTGGTGGCCTTGAGATATCATCTTCGAGCTGACTGGCTCCAGGTTGATTCAGAGTTGTTTTATGCAACTGCTGCCATCTGGATTAGAACTGTGGTCTGTGGCTCAGCATTTGCATTGGTGTACCAAGCAAAGCGTGTTCTGAACCATGGTTCCTGTGAGCTCACCTCCTTGCCTCGATCCTAACTTTTCTCTCATGACTGGTCCCAGGTTAATTCAGAGTGGTTTTACCATGGTAACCGTGGACCTGGACACCGGACACTTCCGGTCTGTCTTCCAGACTAGCGTCTGGACCGGTCCGGACTGTCTGGTGATCCGGACATCATTGGACCCGGACATTCCGGACCGGTGACAGGGGGTACAAAATGTCTGGACCCAAAAAAAAACAAAAAAAGAAACGGTGGGTGGGTGGGTGGGTGGGTGGGGGTGTTGGCAGGCACTCACCTCCTTCGCAGTTTGTAGTTCGGGCAGCAGAGCACCTGTCTTGCAGCACATTCAACTAGCATACATGCAGAGTTGCAAACAGAGAAAAACAAATTGAAAAAGTATGATTAACTTTGAAATTTGAATAAAGTAATTTAAATTGCTAATGAAGCAGTTTCACCCAGTTCGTGCGACAGCGCAATTCTTAGGGCTCAATCCCTAGACCTACCCGTACGCCTTGTATAGCTACCCGTTGACTCTGTGTGCCTCGACCCCACGACCTAACCCTCAAAACGTAGGTTTGTCTTATGTCCGTTAGTTGGGTCATAGGGACTTGAACTGTAGATCATAGGATTCACAGTCTTAAGGTCAGTCCGGCAGGTTAGCTCTAAGTACAGCGAAAGGTCAGTCTACGTTAGCCTAGGACCTTCTAGAAGTCGGTAATTGACTCTTCGGGACGTTAGAAGTCAGTCGTCCGTAGCTGAGTCAGCAAAGCGCAGTCCAGTCCCAGTCTCAGTCCCAGTCTGTAGTACCAGGTGGGGCTGCACATACTTGGGCCTGAGACCAGAGGCCAGCCAGACCATCATCGAAACAGTATAAATAAGGAGGCAGTGCTCAACCATTCATTGATTCGCCTGTGAGCCATGCGGAAGCGCTGCTGGTGCGACTTGTGCAAGGTCTGCAGGTGCCCAAAGACGAAGTGGGCAGAGGAGGACGACGACCGCCATAGCTGCCAAGCTGCCGACATCAACAGAGAGCGTAGAGTAGGAGTTCATGTGTGCGTGGGACATTCAGGGTAGATCCTAGTACGTGCGTGCATGAGTGCAAGTGTGTCGGAAGATCCTGTTGTCAGTACCCTCGCAGACAACCGCACAATGCGGGTCGAAGAATATGTAGAGGGAGTCCAGGCGTACTTTCCCCTAGAGCAAGGGGGCAAGGCAGAGAAAGTCCTTCACTCCCCGACTCTCCTCATAGAAGAGAACACCCATTTGATGTAGTTCTTGGAACAAATTGGGGAGAGGCAGCCGAGCCACATTGCACCTTAGAGAGCACGAGTGTAGGCTCCCTACTCCGCCAGGTGGGGTCAAGAAAGCCCGCCTATTCCATGCGTCAGGAGTTGACAACTCTCTGGCGCATTGCTACCTCAGCGCTCCTACGTTTCTGAGACTCGTCAAGGAGGAGCAGTTGGAGGAACAAGTGTTCGTAGCTTATGTCAAATCAGTTTCTGACCGGCCAAAGGAAGAGAAGGAGATTTATCCTACTATTGCCAGTTTGCTGGAAGAATACAAAAATTTATCTGAAGCACCTTCAGGGGTAGTACCAAGACCCATCCAACACCGCATAGAAATAGAGCCTGGCAGTAGAACACCAAAAGTGGCAGTCTACAAAATGTCTCCTAAGGAATTAGAGGAGTTGCACAAGCAATTAGACGATCTCCTAGAAAAGGATGGATTAGACCGAGTTCATATCCTTTTGGCGCACCTATCCTATTTATCCCCAAGAAAGGGGGGGAGTTAAGAATGTGCATACACTATAGAAGTCTGAACGCCATAATAGTCAAGAATGCAGAACCATTGCCCCGTATAGATGATCTATAGGATTGGGTACAAGGCTGCAAGTATTTCACAAAGATAGATTTGAAGTCGGGATACTACAAGATAGAGGTACACCCTGACGCAATACAAGACAGTGTTCCGAACTAGATACGGGTGTTACGAGTTCATAGTGACGCCTTTCGGACTAACGCACCAGCCACATTCCAACGATGTATGAACGACCTTTTTAGACCGTGGCTAGATAAATTTGTCGTAGTCTACTTAGATGATGTCCTTGTATTCAGCAAGTCCTTCGAGAAACATGAGGGTTATTTGAGGCAGATCTTGGAGAAGTTGCGAGAGGCTAACTTCAAGATCAACGCAACGAAGTGCGAGTAGGCCAAGACAAAAGTTCTTTACTTAGGCCATGTATTAGATGGAGACGACATTAGACCAAAGAATGGCAAGATCACAACGATCAGAGACTGGCCAACTCCTCGCACTCTGACTGAGTTGAGGTCGTTTCTAGGACTAACCAACTACTACATAAATTTTGTAAGGAACTTCTCTGCTATCGCTGCTCCCCTTCGCAGACTCCTAAAGAAGGAGGCAATCTGGAAGTGAGACCAAGATTGCACCTTGACCTTGAAGAAGTTGAAAAAGGCAAGTCAGTATGGCATAGGTGTTGTGCTACAGCAAGATGACGGCAATGGCTATAGACCTGTAGAGTTCATGTCAGTTAGGCTGCCTTCAGAAAAGGTAGCAGCCTCTACATATGAGAGGGAATTCTACCCTCTCAGGCAGGCCTTAGATCATTGGAGGCATTACCTGCTTGGGAGGCACTTCAAAGTATATTCAGACCACGAGACACTAAGGTGGTTGAAAACACAAGCCAAGATGATGCCCAAGTTGACTAGATGGGCAACTGAAATAGACCAATTTGACTTTGAGCTGAAGCCCCGTAAAGGTAAGTACAATGTGGTAGCTGATGCTCTCGAGTAGAGGGGCAGATTACTTTGGGCTGATAGTACACTATCTGGACATAGGGGTGAATCTGCAGCAAAGGATAAAGGATGCATGTGCACAGAATCCAATCTATGGCGATTTACTAAGGAGAGTGAAAGAAACCCTTGATAGCGAGCCTAATTATCTCACCATGAACGAGATCCTCTTTGAGAAGACTAACGTCATTGATAGACTCTGCGTCCCCGACAGTGAAGAGATCCGTAGTTTGATCCTAGGGGAATGCCATGATACAGAGGGACACTTTGGTTGGCAAAAGACTTTGGCCAACCTCATGATATCGTACACATGGCTTGACATGAAGATAGACTGTATAAAGTATATTCGTAGTTGTAAAGTCCGCCAACACAACAAAACAACGACACGAGCACCGTCAGGACTTCTCAGACCCTTGCCTATCCCAGCAGGACCCGGAGAATCAGTTTCCATCGACTTCATGGACACCGGAGTCAGGGGTAAGCATAACAAAAGCCAAGTCATGGTCATAGTAGACCGTTTTAGCGAATACGCGGTTTTCATTCCATTGCCTTCATAGGCAAGAACCGACTTAGTAATAGAGATTTTTTTTAACTTCTGGGTAAGCGAACATGGCGTACCACTGTCCATAGTTAGTGATCGAGACACGAGGTTCACCAGTCAAAACTGGCAAGATCTTATGAAAGTTTACGGCTCTAGGTTGTTGATGTCGTCAGGTCGTCATCCAGAGACGAACGACCAGACATAACAAATGAATAAGATGTTGCAACAACTACTCAGAATGTATATTAGAACAGAGAGAGGGCAGCCAGACCACCCTCCGCATGGCTGGTGCGACGCGTGCAAGGTCTGCAGGTGCCCGAAGACGAAGTGGGCAGAGGAGGACGGCGGCGGCCATAGCCACCTAGGGAGGAAGACAACGGCGGCCATATCCACCAAGCTGCTGACGTCGATAAAGAGTGTAGAGTAGGAGTGCATGTGTGTTGGATGGTGAATGCAGTGTACGGGTTGGCCTTCGGACAAACGATCAGACGCCATAGCTGCAAGCTGTAACGAGTTGGACTATATTGAGTTTCTGGCCAAGGGCGTGTGGGCGTTGTGCGCCATGTCACTTTTGTTGTTGATTCCACTATTTGAAAGTTCCTCTTCCATCGACATCTGTATGCATGCATGTTGGAAGCGAAGTTGAAGTCGAGTCTGATTTCACTGGTATCAGAGCTAGAGTAGGGGTCCTTATAGACAGTGGGGCCACAAGGAGTTATATCAGCCGTAAAGCGCTGAAGCAGTTGAGGCTAGGCCTCAAGGTCCAAAAATGTGAGCACATCCAAGACGAAGTAAAAATGTGATGATGATGATGATGATTGTGATGATGATGATTGTGATGATGACAAGCATGATGATGATGATGGCCATGATAATGATGATGATTTGGGGGCTTAACCAAGAGAGAGAATGACCGTGTTTCTGAATGCTACCGTCTTCACCTGAATAGAACGCCCAGCCATTATAGCTGTATTTGGGGTAACTTTCAGTCTGGATGCAGCCAGAATGACCGGGTGTTCTACTCGGGTGGAGTCGGCAGCGAAGTGATATGGATGATGTTATCAGAAAAGGACTGTGGATGATGAGGATGGTGAACACCACCGTTTCAGGGATTTGGAAAAAATATATTAAAAAGATGGATATATCGTCAAACAGAGCTGCCCGGTAAAACCGTAGGCAGAGAGGGAGAAGAGGACAACAAACGAGGGGCTGTGACAAACTGTTTCGTCAGAGTTTCACCAACTATATAGCGATGGTATTGGTATTGATGATGATGATGATGACGATGATGATGACGATGATGATGACGATGATGATGACGATGATGATGACATTGATTATGATGATGATGATGATGGCCATGACGATGACGATGATTACGATGATCACGATGATCACGATGATGGCTATGACGACAACGGTGATGATGATGATGATGATGACGATGATGATGATGATAATGACGATTGAAAGCACGACATAGCATCTTGGCTAAGAAGATTAAAAAATGTTGGGGTAATAAACTGTGGTTGAGGTTTGACCTGATGGGCATATGCACCTGTGTTGGTCTCGGTCATGTGTATGTACTCTATGAACCTGAGCATACAACTGGGGGCAGTACCGCAACTTTGGTAATTTGTAGAAGTCAAGGTGTCTAAGCCTCATTATGACAGTGAATTGCTATTCTTGTGGTTGTGAGCAATAGGGTTGTTGAATGGCCAAGTTATGGCATCGAAGTTAAGGTATCAAAGTTAAGGTATTGAAGCCTCGTTGTGACAGTGAATTGCATATCGTGTTGGTGTTTGGCTTGTGCCCTTCGCCCTTTTCAAGCCAAGGGTAACATACTGGGAGTCTGGCTATTGCTGAAAGTTAAGGGATCTAGCTGATTGGCAATTCGTCTGGTTATCTGTGGCCAGGGTGTTGACTGCCCAAGGCAAGCGTAACATGATCCGTCCCCGTTGAATCTGGGCGTTGCCTGTGTGCTCAGAACCGCTCTCTGCCAGAGACTTATGCTTGGTCCTTACTTAGAAGGGGGGAGCCCTGAATGGCTGCAGCAGGGTGTGACAGCAGTTGTAAATACATCATGAAGTAGCAAGTGCCAGTCTGTTGAAGGCCGGTGGCGACATTATTGCCGAACAGTGGCCGGTGAACAACAACTGCCCTGCAGCCTGTTGAGTCTCGGCTGCAGTGGTTAAGGCATCCGGTTGTTGAACCAGAGATGGGAGATCGCTGGTTTGATTCTGTGCCAGGTCAGATCATAACCGAAGTACTGAACACTGCCCTCAACTGCCCTGCGGCCTGTTGAGTCTCGGCTGCAGTGGTCAAGGCATCCTGTTGTTGAGCCAGAGATCGCTGGTTTGATTCTGTGCGAGGTTGGATCGTAACATACGTAGTAAGTACAGAACACTACCCTCAACTGCCCTCTAGCCTTTTGAGCCTCGGCTGCAGTGGTTAAGGCATCTGGTTGCTGAGTCAGAGATCGTGGGTTCGATTCTGTGCCAGGGCAGATCGTAACATAAGTGCTGAACACTTCCCTGAGCTTCCCTGCAGCCTGTTGAGCCTTGGCTGCAGTGGTTAAAGCGTCCGGCTTTTGAGCCAGAGATCGCTGGTTCGATTCTGTGCCAGGGCGGATCATAACTTAAGCACTGAAGACTGCCCTCGACTGCCCTGCAGCCTGTTGAGCCTCGGCTGTAGTGGTTAAGGCATCTGGTTGTTGAGCCAGATATTGCTGGTTCAGTTCTGTGCCAGGGCGGATCGTAACAGAAGTACCGAACACTGCCCTTTCACCCTGTTTTCACTTGGCGGCGGGTGTGCATGTCAGTGTGCGATTTGTAACATGCACAGAAATAACTGCGAACTGGCGTGATTGCCTGGTTGTGTGAGATGGCGGCGAATTACTGGGCGTCATCTCATTACAAGCAGCTGTTGGATAAAGAGGATGTCGGTCATCTCCATCCTGCAGACCAAGAATTAGGACTCACTACAGAGGAGGTAAAGATACTGAAAATAACGCAATCGATGTACATCAAGCAACTTGGGATTTACTTGAAGGCAAGGCAGCGTGTGGTTGCGACAGCAACGTACTACTTCCGGAAATTCTATGTAAAGAAATCATTCGCAGAGTACGATCCTCGACTGATGGCGACAACGTGTCTGTACCTTGCCGCAAAAGCGGAGGAGAGCTCAGTGCAGGCAAAGGTCATCGTGTACTTTGTCAAGAGCAAGATCTGGACGAAGGCGGAGGCGAAGCCTTACCGGTTTGGAGAGAAAGATATTCTTGAAATGGAAATGCGACTTCTGGAAGGCCTCGACTACTATCTTGTCGTCTACCATCCGTATCGCCCGCTCGTGCATTTCCTAAATGATGCAGGAATGAGTGGCTTCATGGTCCCCACATGGTCACTTCTGAATGACATGTACTATACCGATATCTGCCTGACGAACCCACCATACATGATTGCGCTCGCTAGCATTTACTTGGTGAGCTCGCTTCTGAAAGAAGACATATCACAATGGTTCTCGGACCTGAAGGTGGACACAAATCAGGTCAAGAACATAATCATGGAAATGTTGGATTTCTACGACAATTATCGAGCTATTCCGGACGAGGTGGTGAATGCAGTGCTTGCCAAGTTGCCGAGCCGCACGTAGAAAAGTGACTTTGAAAGCAAGAGAGGAAGGGAGGGCCGGTCACTCCTTGGAATCCCCTGGGACGATTTGTTGAACGCATAGCATGGCTGCGGACCCGAACACCGACAGACGATTCTCACTGGACTGTGTCTCCAAGGTTCACACCTCAAACCGGGGAGTCCCAAGGTCCCCCATGCGAAAGCAACACCTAAGGAAAGATGTGCATGATGGAAGAAGACGAGTCGTGTGTGTAGCAGGGGCAGCAACGCGGTCTGATGGTGACCCATGTCCTGACACAATGGTTGTTGCAGGGTTCTTCGCAAAAGGAGTGCATGCAAGCATGCACACGGAAGAGAAAGAGAGAGGACGTAAGGGGCTGTCTGCTAGTGAACGATGTCTGGCACAGTCACTGCCAACCCCATGACATTGTGTGAACGAAGTCTTACTACCGTCTTCACCCGAATAGAACGCCCGGTCGTTTTAGCCGTATCTGGACTGGAAACTGCACCAAATACGGCTATAATGACCGGGTTCGGGTGAAGACGGTAGGCTTATAGCAGAGGCAGGAGGGCTAGTAGCTTTTCTGGAATGAAGGGCCTCACTCCACAACTCGCCAAAGGAAACGTGAAAAAGACTCGAAAAGACTCGAAAAGATGAAATAATGGCGAGCGTATCTTTCCCCCTTTCAGCTGAAGACCTATGCTTGCCATTTTACAAATTTGGTGAGCAGTACAGCGAGGCTCGAGCTTGGGGCTGGGAGAGGGATCCGCTTCTTCGTCTCACAACTTCTGTAAGTGTTTCCAGCGGCGATGAAACTCCTCTCAAAGGCACCAACCCCGCTCGGCCATCAATTTCGGTTTTTGTTTTTTCTTTTCCCTTTTCTTTTGGATGTCTGTCCTGCCTGTCCACCTACATCTTTTGTGAGTAGAATTCGTGAGAATTCAGCTCCAGATGCATGGTTGTCATGATATCACACATGATCCTGAGAATTTGCGAAAGGCCGGTGAAAATTCAATTCCAGACAAGGCTGGGCCAGCAACCGGCCAGATCACCTGCCCCGGTCCAACCGGGGCCGGACCGGTCCACGGGGGGTGGAACGGCAAAACCGGATGCCCCTAAAATATGTCCAGGTTGTTTTGTTTATTTTTTCTACTTGCGGCATCCGTCTGCGCTCGCTGAGATCTGTCGGATTCTGCATTAAAACTTGCAAAGTCATGATTTTTTGGGGGGGTGGGGGGGGGGGTATGGCGCTGGGTGCGTTTCATGGGTGTGCAGGCCCGTAAGCAGCAGCAGGAGGAGGAGGAGGAGGAGGACAGGAAGAAGAAGAAAAAGAAAAAGAAGAAGAAGAAGAAGAAGAAGAGGAGGAGGAGGAGGAGGAGGAGGAGAAGAAGAAGAATCTGATACGAAAGATGAAAAAACAAAAACAAATCGCTATGGCTATGGCTATGGCTCAACCGGGAGAGAAGCGGAGGAGGAGGAGGAGGAGGAGGAGAGGAAGAAGAAGAAGAAGAAGAAGAAGAAGAAGAAGAAGAAGAAGAAGAGGAGGAGGGAAAAAGATGAAGAAGAAGAGGACGAGAAGGAGAACAAGAAGAAGAGGAGGAAAAGGAGGAAGGGGAGGGAAAAAGATGATGAGGACGAGGACAAGGAGGAAGAGAAGAAGAAGAAGAGGAGGAAGGAGGAGGAGGAGAAGACGAGGACGACGACTGCGACGACGACGACGACGAAGAAGAAGAAGAAGTAGAAGAAGAAGAAGAAGAAGAAGAGGAGGAGGAGGAGGAGGAGGAGGAGGAGAGGGCGGTGTAAAAGAAAACCACGAAGAAGAAGACGAGAGAAGTAGTAGTAGAAGAAGAAGAAGAAGAAGAAGAAGAAGAAGAAGAAGAAGAAGAAGAAGAACGTCAAGAAAAGAGATGATATGTGAACAGCAGGGCAGGGTTTGAACTTAGCCAGTCTAGAATGCGTTGCTGCGATGACTGGAAGAAGAGGAGAGCAGACCGTCCAGAAGCGAGGTGAGGGACAAGAATGTCACCAAGGCCTCCTCAGTTGCAGCTACCAAGCATGGAACCTGGGATAGGGTATATATGTGGGTGAAACCGAACAAATAAAAGAGGGGATTGCTTCCACGGACGAGCAGGGCATTGCATTTTGCTTCGTGCTGTTGATAGTAAAACTGCTGCAAAACGGGCATTTTTTTCCCTGCGAAGCAGGCATTTTTTTCTTGCTGTAAAACCGCCATTATTTTTTGTACCTCTACTTGTATTGTAGACTACTTGTTCATATCGCCGCATCTGGACTGACAGCTGGCCCCAATGCGGTTGGTGGTTGGGATGCTGCGAGGGATCCTATCTTCCGGGACGCAGAATACCTATAAGACATTTAGGGAGGGCTGTGAGGTGGCTGGCGTACAATCGAATCAGCTGGGTGTCCGGGGGCGTGGCGGTTCAAGTCCTGCCCTCACAGATAGATAAGGCTAGAGAAAGGGGACCTGGAGAAAAGGCTTGGATTGCATGGCAACTACAGCTGTATTTTGGCCAATATTCAGTCTAGAATCTAGATACAGCGACAATGGCCATACATTTTGTTTGGGAGAAGGGAGACGGCCTCGAGATATTTACCATTGAACTGACCGGTAGGAAGTGATTCAGAATTAGTTGGTTCTGTTCATCAAGGATTCAAACTGAGGTCTGTATTGCAACAGTTCATGTGTACCAAGTTACCAACTGAGCTGTTCATCGTCGACCGCTCTTTCTTTCCGAATCAGACGGAGATCGGAGGTGGATGGGTCTGTGTACAGTCGCGTGGTGGACATGACGGACCTGGTGTTGGCTGTAATCTCAGTTTCTGCACCATTGGCATGACATCTATTTGATGTTCAGAGAGAGGAATGTTCAGAGAGAGAGCTTCGAAGATTCGCTTTTCACAACTTGGATTTCATGGCTGTGCCTCTGTAGTCATCTGGTGCAATAGGGGAGAGAGGCTCGCATGTTGCTGTGGCCGATGTGTTAGCTGCTGAGGAGGAGGAGGAGGAGGAGGAGGAGGAGGTTCATGTCCTTGGGCTCACCGGGTCACGGTGCTCAGGTGATTGTGCGAGCAAGAAAAATACCTCCCACTGTGACTCATTTGACTGCACCTGGTCGTATGTCCTGTCGGAGTACATCCAGGACAACCCTAGTTTGAGCATGCCCATAGTTGTGCTGACTGTGCTTGTGGTGCTGCGCAATGTCTCGCTTAAACTGTCACTGATCGATAGATAATTGTCATATTTTGTTCTCCAGGGTGTCTGTCTTTTAGCCTTTTCACAAGAGCATTCATCCTCATCTTCATCCTCTACATGACCGCCGCTGGACGTAATTCCTGTCAGGTACATCCACGAAAATCTTAGTTTGAACATACATCCCCATAGTTCTCCTGGCTGTGCTTGTGTTGCTGTGCAATGTCGGGTAACTGTCGCTCATTGACAGATCATCGTCGATTTTGGTCTCCAAACGAACTATCCGATCAGCTGGATGCCTTTTCGCCTCTGTTCACAAGAGCAACTATCCCCTCTTCTCCAGGCGAACCCGCTGTCTACCGCAGGTCCTTTACGCAAGAACCAATAGAAGTCAGTAGTCTGCAAGGGACTGAAGGAATTTTGTTATTATCATTTTTTTTTGGTTGCCACAACTTGCAGGTGGTTTATGGTCTGTGACGAGGAGATAACTCTACAACACACCTGTGGACATGCTTCAAGAAACTGAGAAACTGCTGTGTGTGAATCTAAAAGATGTTTGAAACTTCCCACGAATAGATTGGTTTATGGTCTGTACTGCAGTGACGTGAGTAGACAGCGGTTGTGGGTTACCAGTGCTGGATGGGAGCAATTTGTTGTTGCACGGGCCTCGTCGTATAGGTTGCTGGATGGGAGCACCCTTTCAGCCCTATCAGCCCTAATTAGGGCATGTTGTTGCACGGGCCTCGTGGTATAGGTACCTCGGGAGCTACCGTCTTCACCCAAATAGAACGCCCCATCATTATAGCTGTATTTGGGGCAACATTCAGTCTAGATATAGCCATAACGACTGGGCGGTTTATTTGGGTGAAGACGGTATTTGCGTGCCCCAGCTCTTGTATCCTTATCCCGCAGCTGACGTCCTTATCCATCTTCCTTGTCTACCATCTTCACCCAAATAGGACACCCAGTCATTATAGCCGTATCTGGACTGAAAAGTGCGCCAATACGGCTATAATTACCGGGCGTTCTATTCAGGTGAAGACGGTAATAGCTCCTGCAAACAAAAAAAAAAAAAACTTTTCAAAACAACTTGCTTCAGGCAGCGGACTTCCTTATCCAATTTTCCTTGTGTCTAGTAATTCCTGCAAACAAGAAAGAAAATTTCAAAACAAAGGGGCTCGCTCCACTACTCACCAAATGCACAAAAGTCAAAAAGTATGGTAAGGTATCTTCCCATATTCTAGCAGAAGAATATGGTGATGTATCTTCACATATTCTAGCAGAAGAATATGGTGATGTATCTTCAAATATTCTAGCAGAGGATTCATTCTCATTTTACACATTTGAGAACAATGTAATAACCCCTCTTCGGATGCTTCTCCTTCCCTCTTCATCTTGAATCTCGCACCCCTGGATCAAACCAGCACTGAGTGCCTCTTGAGGATCTGCAAGTTAAGAAGGCACTGCTGGTACCAGCGGACAACGTCTGGAGGCCCACACACAAAAGTATAGTGCGGGCGTCAACAAAGTAGAAGGCCCACACGCTTGACGTATAGTGCGGGCCTCGATCTTCAGGAAGTACTGGTGATTTAAGCATGAGAGAGAGAGAGAGAGAGAGAGAGAGAGAGAGAGAGAGAGAGAGAGAGAGAGAGAGAGAGAGAGAGAGAGAGAGAGAGAGAGAGAGNGAGAGAGAGAGAGAGAGAGAGAGAGAGAGAGAGAGAGAGAGAGAGAGAGAGAGAGAGAGAGAGAGAGAGAGAGAGAGAGAGGCCTATTCATCCACACATCCTCCCACGAGGGCTGATACAAATAGCAGACGCTAATTTTGGCCATAACCCATCCATTCCAGAATATGGCCGATAGGAAGGCCAACTGGGGAGGCACAATGTACTTCTTGTGAGGCAAGAGCTGAGATGCTGCATGAATGACATGATGTGATACGAAGGTGAGGGGGCACTCCCACAGTCTCCCAAATTGACGACGGTTCGTGACACAAAGGCAGTCGTTTGCAAGCAATGTCCTGATTTCTAATAAAACTGAAACGTGTTCACCAACTTCACTCAAACGAGGCCACAACCGCTTGAAAAGTACACTGATTCTGATGTTGATGCTTGTAAGCATACTTGCAAGCGGACGCCGTCCGCGTGGTTCCTCTTGTGCGGCGGACCGCCGGACCGGACCTGCACGGCGGACGAATGTGCGCCCGACGACCAGTTACACCCCCCTTCCCCCCCCCAAAAAAAAAGAAACGGCCCCGTCCGGTCCGGTCCGGGTCCATCCGGTCCGGGAGGAGGGTGCCGCACGCGGCAAAGCGGAGCGGACCGGACGCTCGTCCGGTCCGTCCGCTTGCAAGTATGCTTGTAAGTGTTATTAGTGATCTCTCTGCTGTTAGTAGCCTGTTACCACGACACGTCTGAAGCAGCAGCATTAAAGTCACCCGCATTCGCAACTCCTCGGCAGAAGGCTCCAATGCCAGTGATACCTTGGGACTAAGGAAATCAGGAGGAGTGTTGATTTGCTTGATTGATTTGCGACCGAAAGTGAAATGTCATTGGAAGTGAAATTGACGAACGAACGGATGGTGTCTGATTGGTTGACTGGGAAGTGCCTACGGCGCCTACACATTCCATTCACAAAATGCATGCTTGCTTTTCATGTGCGATTGTGCGAATAAACATGGGTTAATAACACATGCATGTGCATTACGGTATCATTCCTGTGGTTAGTTACAGAGGGAAGGGACAGAGAAGAGGGAGCACCAGAGGAGGGAGAAGAGAGAGAGGACAAAGGCGGAGTAACGCCATCAAAACCGTCGATATACACCAGCACAATGAACAAGACTCGCCGTCCATGCCTGATGAGGCAGTCACTGCATGCTCGTTTAACCATACTGGCCGTGCATGCAAATTATTCCCACCGTCATGCTAAAGGCTAAACCATCAGCGACATCAGCGAACTCAAGTACGCAGGCGAAGTCTAACACTAAGCCAGCCGTATACAGGCATGATGATGACGGACGGGGCAAGAGTGGCTTGTGTGTTGTCTATGAAGCATGGCAGTAGTTAAGGCTAGCACATCAGCACGCATGAGGCGCAGTCGATCACTAAGTCTGTTGTAGAGAGGCATCATTACTGGTAGGACGCTGAGTGGTTCGGGTCCATCGTCCATGCATGAAATCAGTGATCTGAGCAGGCAGTGTTTCAACAGAAGAGCTGAATGTCCATTTCACAAGCAACACGACTTCCACATGCAAGCAGCATTGAGGCATGCCAGTGACAAGTGGACATAAACTGTCAGTCAAGCCCTCCTTGACATAGGGGAGATGGCATTGGGAGGTGGGAGGCAAGTGTAAGAAAAGAGCATGCAATCAAAAGCCCGCCTCGTCTATTGCCCGGCCATCATGGAGGCACAAATGGCACACAGGTCCTGCAAGCGACTAGCGCACTTCCAACAGTCCAACAGGATCTGTGATCGGGACAGGTCGAAGGCAAGAATCGAGACACTGAGTAGTGCCCAGACGTTGCCAAAACTGGGTCTTTTGTTTTGTCTTTTTTGGGGGGTAGTGGGGGGGGTTGGTGGGGGTTTTATGAGCTTTTTCCTATTTGCCAGTTTTCCACCCGCAGACAGTGGCGCCTCAGTCTGTTTTTCTGTAGAAAATAAAAGGAAAAAAGAGCTGCCTCGCTGTTTCTATGGTAGATTGAACAAGGAAAAGAATGTTGCTTATGTGGAGTGGCTTCTCAGATCCAAGCAAGGCAAGGCAAGGCGAGGCGAGGTGGCATGAGGTGAGACCAAGCTAGGTGGTTGACATGACTTATCATTTGTCTGGTGTGGACAGAGGACATCAGCAACCAGTTTGGCTGGAGGGGGGCGAAGAGGACCAGTTTGGGTAAGGAGAGTGATGGCAGCGTGAATGATACATGCAGTACAGGCACATACTGTCGATAACTGCGTCCCAAAAATAGTGTGAGAGGTCTCATACTTTCGCCATCCATAGATAAGTGGGAAAAAAAAAGGGCAATGCTCCCTACACTTTTGTGGTTGAAAGGGAAGTCCCCACACACAAAGTCACTTGATGTATTTATTTTCCTCAATTCTATGGACTGCATGCTCTCTCGAGATTAACTTATTAAACTTCATATCTTGATCGACTTCTATCTCCCATCCCTCATACTTGTCTTTGTTGATCTTGCATTTCATCACTAAAATTTCCTCGTCTCTCATGATCACTCTCCTTCTCTGACGATTTGATTCCTTCAACATAGGACAGGCAGGAAGGGGGGGAATGACTCTTTACCATGAGCTTAATATATAGCAAATTTTAGCCTCATTCACTCAAACTCTTCATATAGCAACATTGTCAATAATCCCGGTTCAAATACTGTGCGGGATAATGTAAAGTGCCACCATGTCGGTAAGATGTGTAGGTCAGTCGTATTCATGCTACCAGATCAAGTTCTACACATTGCAGAGTTTGATTTGACTCCAGATCAAAATATTGCTCGAGTAGTTATGTTGTTTTCGGAATTGTTTGAAAACTTTGTTCTTTTTTTTTTTTTTTTTTTTTTTTTGGTCCGCGTTCGACCCGAACGGCCGAATGCATCCCCAAGGGGTCCCGCACGTTCGGGCATTCGGGTTCGAGCGTTCGGCCCGTCCCGAACGCCGGCAACCCTTGGATGTAATGCTCAGGCAAATCTTGTTTAATTTATTTTTTTT
>BFEA01000281.1:1055900-1075342 GCA_003427395.1 Chara braunii | reverse complement strand
AATAAAAATAAAAACAAATAAAAAAAGAATTAAATGTAGTGAGTGCGCGAGCACGTTTTCAACACCGCCATCTTTGGCGATTTTTCATTTTTTTTTGGCATAGCTAAATGCCCTGAAAATTTACAGATGTGAACTTCACATAATGCAAAACCCACTAAAAACGTTTCAAAAAATAATAAAATTGTTTAGACCCCGAACTCAAGTGAAAAACAATGTGGGCGAGCACTTTTTGACACCGCCATCTTTGGGGATTTTTAATTCTTATTTGGCTGAGCCAAATGACTTGAACATTTATAAGTATGTACCTAACGTCATATAGAACTCATAAAAACAAATTCAGGAAAAACAAAATATTTTTAGGCCCCGAAATATTTTTTGGCGGGGGCCGAACGTCGTCGGGTATGGACCCCGTACGGGACCCCGAACGCCCGTCCATACGGAGGTCTGCTCGGGGACCTCCGTACGTACGGGCTGGCGACCCTGTATATATATATATATATGACGATATATATATATATATATATATATATATTTTTGACCCGCCATTAATGGTAGATTGGGGTTGGTTGGTGGATTAGGGGGAGATGATGATCTGCATTTCCGACAGATTTAGTGGCTTGATAAGTAAAAGAGGGGAGTAAAGTTAGAAGGTGGGATGAGATTGTCTGTAAATAGTCAAGGAATTGTGGTGGGTGCTTAGAATGGTACTTAAAATTGCTTTCTGCTCGTCTTGACCTTCTAATCGTCTTACATTTGCCCTTATAGTTTTCATCTCTCTTCGTCTTTCCCTTCCTACTCTCTCTTTTTTTTTTTTTTTTTTTTTTTTGGGGGGGGGTGGGTGTCATCTATGAGAGGCAGGCTTGGTTCAGTTTGGTCCTTTACGATTGGTTGGTGAGATACTATGATTGCCTGATTGAGCTCTTAGCAGTCCTTGAAGAGGTGGGGGTTGGTCACACCAACGGTCGCTACTAAGCCCCCTCTTCTTCCTTTTTTTTTTTTTTTTTTTTTGGCCTGAGATGAGCCTGAATTAGTTGGTTGGCGGTTTTGCTGTGGGATTTCTTACTCTGACCGTGGTCGATTGATGGACTGAATACTTGCCTATCATTGCTCAGTTCTATGCTTCTCCAATCTAAGTTATTCCTGCGTCCAGCCTTCCTTGAGTTATTGAAGGATGCGTGAATTGGTAGGGTGCATGTGCCCAGTTTACCCAAGTTGCGGCTTCTCTTAACCAGATGAATGCGTCGTTTCTCTGCTCCAGCTCTGCCGTCCTTTCTTCCTCCGGCATCTTCGTTCACCTCTTCTTCCTCACTTCGCTTTCCTCCTTCGTTTTGTTTTTGTTTTTTTTTGGCGAAATGCTTTTTCCTGTTTTCTTCCCTCTTCTTTCGCTTCTTTCCTCTTTCTCTCTCCCTCCCTTCTTTTTTCTCACTGCTCTTTCTTTTTTTTTTTTTCTTTTTTTTTTTTTTGGAAAATATTAAGGAGGGTTGGACGATCAAGCGGCTGAGTGATTGGTCCGCCTTAGGCAGTCCGCCAATCAATCGGTCACTTGATTCGATGGTGGTTGCATTTGGTCAGATTGCAGGGAAGACAGAGATGCGATAAGCGAGATTCACAAAGATACAACACACAATCCTTCCTGGTTTAGGCGAGCGGAAGGGCTTTCCCCCCCTTTTTCGATGCAATGCGTAGTAAGAGCGAGCAAAGATTTCCGGACCATTGATTGGTTGGTCCTTTGGTTTGCATATAAGTTATGAATTAGGCTCTTACGAGCTGCTAAAGACAACATTATGGTCGATCAAACTATCTTTTAGGGAAGTTCCAGGTAAGACACCCTTCGGGGCAGGAGGGGTTGGGCGATCGAGCGGCCAAGTGATTGATCCGCGCTTGTCAGTCCGCTAATCAGTCGGTCGCTTGATTCGATGGAGGTTGCATCCTGATCGGGTTCCGTGGACAAGGGATTTAGTTTGAAGGTTCCAAAAATATTTTTCCTCCTTTTTTTTTTTGGTTGAGATAAAAGATGTGATAAGCGAGATTCATAGGCATGCAATACACAATCCTTCCTGGTTCAGCGGGGAGGTTTTTCCCTCTCTTCGATGTAATGCGCAGTAAAGGCAAACAAAGGTTTTTGGACCATTGAATTTTGCTTTAAACTTAGAACATGCGTTGAACCTTTAAACCAAAAAACTTGCATTAAAGATTAAGAATTAAGGTTCTTACGAGCTGCTGAAGAGCGTAAGGACATCATCACAATTGATCGAGCTATGATCAAGTTAGCAGGGAAGTTCATGCTTCGGATCTGCAGTGGGGGGGGGTAGGGGTTGCTAGAGAGGAGGAAGAAGAAGATAAGAAAAACCAAAAGAAACAGTAGGATGATGCATGAGAGGAAGAAATAGTCAAGCCCCCTAAAAATCTTAGGTCCTCTTCGAGTTCTAACCGTTTTGGTGACAAGGGAGTTGGTGGGATTGCTAGTCGGATTCCTGACTACGGGCTGCTGCTGTTGCGGTACTAGTAAGAATTGATGTACTGGCACGGGGCGGTTGGCATGCGGCGAGTCAAAGTCCGATACATAATCGGACGATCTTCTCTGCAGTCTTCTCCCAAGGAGATGATCCTCCTGCTTCCTCTTCAGTGGCATCTCCGCCTGCTTGGAACTGACGGTTGAGAAGGGAAGGAGGTTTCTCTGGGAAAGTCTGGTGTTGCCTTGTAAGCAACCTGAGTTCCGTAAGCCTGGTCAGTGAGCTGCTGGAACCACAGTCCTGGTCCTTGCCTCAGAAGCCGCTGGAAAAGTAGGTGTGAGGTGTCCGACTTGGCAAGCTGCTGGAAGAAACCCTGGAAGAAGGCGATCGGGGCGACGAAGCCTAGAAGTCTGCTGATAGAGGGGAGGTTCTCGATGAGGCTGAGTAGACCGCTGTTGACCCAGAATCTCGAGGGGCTGTCCTTGGCGGAAGCTAGGCACAGAGCGAAGCAATAAAATGGTATGCGCAAGTTATGAGCGTGCTTCTCCTTGAAATCCGCTAGCTCCGCGCTGACCTGGTTCCGCTCCTGCTACGTTAGAAGGTTGAGGCTGCGAGTACCGTAGGAGATGAGGGAGAGGATGGGATTCAAGTAGAGAGAGTGTGAGAGCAACTTTGCCGCCTAGTCTCGTTTCAGAAAGAAGAAGGAGCGCGCCATCCTGTAAAGTGAAGGAGGCGGCGTGCTCAACGTACTCTAAGAGGTCGGAGGCAACCAAGCTTGAACCGAAAGTTATCTCGACCACGTTGCGCTAGAGCGGTGCGACTGGGGAGGGAAGGACAAAAGGAAGGAGAAAGAGATGGAGGGGAAGGAGGGAGGCGGTCGGTGGGTCTAAGACGAAAATTTGCCAAATGGTTTCGTTGGCTGAAGTAGGTGGTAGGGACAGGGAGGAGGCAAGTGGAGTGATGAGGGAAGAAAAGATGGAAAAAAGCTGCTCAGTAGGGACTTCTCCGTGAGATTGAATAGTGAGATTAGAAGGGAAAAAAGAGAGTAGGAAAGGGTCGAAGAGAGGGGATGAGGTGGATGCGAGGGAATCGAATGAGGAAGACGTGGAGTGAGTCCTGGGGTTCGGGTTTGGCGGTTGGGGAAGGGGGGGAGGTTGGTCTGCGATCCGACAAGCAGATAGGTTCATGATGAGGAGAGTGAGGGACTGACGACTGACTTACCGGAACGACTAGGACAGACGGGGGAGGACTGACCGGGGGATCACTGTCTTGAATGACGACGAAAAACTGACCGGGGCACCACTGCCTTGAACGACGATGAGACCGTTATCGAGCGCATCAGTCCAGCACCGCACGTGGCAGCGCGGGACCCTCTCGGTCGCGTCACGTAGGAGTTGGACTAACCTTGTCGCGAACACACAAATGGAGTTTCCTTGGGCCGCTCCAGCCGAGTGCGCCAGCCATACCTCTCGCGAGCCCCTACGACAGGATAGGGCCTACGCGAGGCACAACTTACCTCCACCTTACGGGAGTTATCACCTCCCTTCGGTGGGCGTATCCCCGTCGAGCTACTAGTCCACAGTACGAAAGCTACTCGGTTGCAATTGCAGAGGTAGACCAGCCGAGGGCGTTTCTCGTTCGCTGTAGCATACGGGGTACGCGCGGTAATACGCCTGTCGGGCCCGCACGCAAACCGACATCTTGGGGGGCTGAAGTCCCAAGTGCGGCTCGACGTCGGTCGACTAGGACGCATTCCACACACCACGAGCACACTTACTTTACGACACAAAAATTAAACACACACACACACGAAAACGACACAACACAAACACGTGACAACGCTCCTAGCCCCTCGGTAACCAACCCATAACCTTCCGACGCACAAATCGGATAGGCGTCGCGCGCGAGTCTAAGTATAAAACCGCGCAGACGCACGGCTAACTCATATTGACTCGCAATGCAAGCGTATGCAAGCAGTCACAATGATGGCGTACTATATAGTACCCATACTCACGCGGTCCCCGTTAATCGCGAGGGTCGCATTCGACACTCTCAAGTGTCGGCTGATACGCGCCTTGAAGGTTAGTCTCTCGGCGCTGGACAACCGCCATGCGTGGTTGAAGACTACACCCTCTTCAGCACCCTGTGCAGAGGGGTTGAGTAGACAGCTTTAGGCAGTCGTGGCGGTTGAGCATCAAGGGCTTTGACTTTGACGGCCGCCACGGACTATAACGTCCAACCATAAAAACGCAAAAAGGAAACTCACTCCAACCCCCATTAGCTGATGGTCCTCCTAAAATGGAAAGGGGGTGGATAAGCCCAAACGATGCGCGCGCGGAGGAGGTCCGGTATCCTACCCATAGGCTACCTGGCGTTCGGGATAATGAGGCCCATACACGGACTCCCAAAGGTTGACCGGGACTAGTCCTCCGCCCACGTGCCGCTTCATGTCATCAAGACCACAAGTTTACTGGCCGTGACGCGCTCGTGGTCTCGCCGCCTGACCCATAACTCTTTTAGTGCGGGATGCGACGAGTGTCGCACGCGAGCCTAGTATAAGATCGCAAGGGTGCTGGACTTACACATACTATCTCGCTATGCAATGATGGCGTATTATGTAGTGCCCACACCCAAACGGCCTACTCTGAGCCCGAGGGTCATCTTTCGACGCTCAGGCGTGGGCTGAAGCGCGAGCCAATGGGGGTAACCCTTTAGCGCGTGCAAAACCGGCCTGAGGGCCTTTCCGTCTTCTGCACCCTGAGGTGTCCCAACGGGTGTGGGGCAAGACGATCCCTAGGGCAAGAGGGAGCTTGGAGCTGTGGTGAGTTGTCGGGCGCATCACCAGCGACACGCTGACCCCTCCGCTCAAACTCTATCGTTCCACCAAGATGAATCGCAACAAGGAAAATAAACAGGAATTGGCGAGGGATATCCCCTCCCTTCTATTCACCCCAACCTTCGACTGACCCTTAGTACGCGGGCACTTTAGGTCACGCTAGCAAAATATAGCCAAAATTTAACCCTTTGGGTTTCAGCATGTGCGAGGCATTGGGCCAGACCGTCCAATCCTATGGAACTGGTCTGGTCCTCTGCCAGGTTCGTTTCTCTCTGACCCAACTGTGTACAGCATGAGTCCAAGGCCGTCCAATCTTATGGACATGCCCTGCCCTCAGCAAGAATTATCCCCTCAGAATAAAACAAGAAGGGGGGCTGGGCCGTCCAATCTTATGGAATTGCTCAGACCTCCTTGATCAGAAACAAAAGAAACATAACAAAACCCAATCAAACATGGCAACCAAACCCTCCAATCTTATGGTACAGGTTTGGCCCCCGAAAAGTCAGTCACAGTCATACCCTCACAATTCAGAGCAATCAAGCCGTTCAATCTTATGAAACTGGTCTGACTCTCCATGCAATTCAAAAATAAAACACAGCGGTCAGGTCGTCCAATCTTATGGAACCGGTCTGATCCCATAGGACCCACTCACGCTTAGGCAAAACCACCTTTCACCCACCCTTCCCCCAGATGCAACCCCTTTTATTTGCAATCTGCCTTCAGGCAATCAACAAAACTGAAACTGAGATTGCAAAGACATTCCTTTACTTAGTCTGACTTATGTCCTACAAGTCAAACTTAAGTCAAAATAAGGGCGCATGCAACATACTAAGTCAAACATAACAAGATGTACAGGTAGGGGTTATATCAGGGTATATAAAGGGGAAGGAATGGTTACCTCTCAATTCCCTGCCTCCAGAGCCTCGCCTAGGCTCCGGCAGAGCTCCCACAATCGGTGGGGCAACCTCCCACAAAGGCCTTGGCGCGGATTACGGGTTGCAATCCCGCCTGCCGCCTTCCTCTCAGAACCAACAGACTAGACTTAGAGGAAAAAGGGCATAAGTAAATAACTTTGAGACTTTCAGATCCAAGAGAGGTGCACTCAGACTCGCAGGAGAGGGCCTTGATACCTTCGATCGCCTGAGGGCCCCGCAATGATGGCCAAGCGTAATAGCTCGGTCACAGCGTAGTCAACCCACCGAAGTAGAACCCCTGACGGCCCTCCAGATCGCAACAATAACCCCTCTTACTCGTCCTCCCTGACCACCCCTCTAAGCCTCAACACCTCTCCAAGTCACTTCGCGCGGCCGCACAAGAACCTGAAACAGTTACCAACAGCACCCGTTCACCACGGTTAGCAGCGATGTGCAGCGTTCTGCCGCAGCAAGTAGTCTGCGAACCGCAGTCCGTAACCTGGTCTTCAATCTGCCCCACAAGGACTGCTGCTAGCCGCCTTCTCAATCAGCCGCGGACAGCCTGCCCCTTTGCGAGCTCGCCAGCCAACGGATTGGCCTGCAGCCTGCACTCCTTGCTCCACCAGCTGATCCCCACCCTCGCCAGCAGGCGGCTCTCTTCCCCTTACTCCCACAACTCTCGAGCCCTGCCCGTTCGCCCGCTGTCGTCGCTCAGTCCCCAATGGCTGGCAGACAGTGGTATCCCTCCCTGCTCGGTGCTCAAGGACGTGACCTTTCTCTCTCTCTCTCTTACCTGTGCGACACTCCAATTCACCCGTCTGCTCGCTGCCTCCCCACTACTTCTCTCTTGAAGTCGAATGGATCTATTGGCCAGGCCAGGCCAGATGCATTGTACCCAAGACGCAAAACTCGGTGCGGCTCCTACTCACACACGCAGACCAACAAGTATATCCCAAAACCTCCCGCGACTAATTCCCTATTACTGCTCCATGGAAACGAACAAAATCGAATGATCTTCTCCGTTGGGTCACGGAAAGTTACACTGTTAAATTTCGAATTCTGCTTCCTCACCCACTCCCCCTGTTTCCAACCTCACCGCTGTCTTCGTGGCCTCCCGTTGTTCGCTTTAGTAAGGATTGAATGAACCCACCACTAGGACGTGGACGGATACACCCTCCCGCTAAAACGCTCTCCTTCCTCACACAGCCTCTGCGCAACGCCCCGCCATCTACACTGCTCCAACTCCTAATCTGCCTTCGCCCCCATACTTGCCTCACCCCAAAGCCTTGGTATAGGGTCTTCTCACGTCGGAATCGGCCAGATGGCGACCGAAATCCCGTCATTCCCACCTTCCTCCGCCATAGCTCGACGCCCCCCCCTTTCTCTTTTTTCGCCTAACCGCTAATTCTAGCATTGAATCTGACCCGGCTATCACACTCGCATGCCCACAAATCCCCCAAACAGCCACTTTCCCAGCTTGATTCCGTCACGGATCGAGCGGGCTGAGCAACTGCGCCCTCCTCCATCCTCCCGTAACTCCGCATTCACCAGATCGCGACCCCCGTCACCCCTTTCCTTCACCTCCGAATGTACCCGACATGATTCGCCGTTCGGGTTCATCCCCGTTCCTTACTGTGTTGCCGCCAACAAAAACCCGACACCGTGCTGCCTGGCACCGCCCGATTCCCGCACACACAAAAAAACTCCCAACCACCGAAGCTGCCCTTACTTATGCGGCCCGCCCGCCCGCCCGGGCCACACTACCTTCCCCGACGTTGTCCGATCTCCCACCAACACCCCAATGATACAGCCGGGGCGATGCCCCGTAGCGGTAGTAAAAGCCGCCCGGCCTCCTCGATCTCGGCCTGCTAGTGGGTGGGGGGTGGGGCGGACACCGTCCCCCCCCTTTTTGCACGCAGCTTTCCCCATCTACGTCCGGGTTCGTCCCCGGCCTCTCGACGTCACCTCGGCTTTATACACATCGTCTTCGCTTAGGAGTCGGGCCGACCTTCTCTGTATCATTCTGATTCTAACGGATGTCGCGACGGACCCGGCCGCGGTAATGCCCCGCCGCGGTCCCAAAGGCCGTTTCGCCTCCCTAACCCCCGCTCTGTCGGCATGAGAGGGTGTGGTCACTGCCCTTTTTGCTTTCCACCCGCATCTGGCCCCATTGGCGGTTCACCCTCCGGCCTCCCACACCGCGCCGTGTAACGGCATCCGCCACTCCGACAGCCCCCAGCCGCGGCCCCGCCCCCACTCCGATCTACACATATCCTCTGCTTACGGGGCCGTGCTAACACTCCCCTGCGGCTCACCAGGGTCTGAACTACCAGTCGCGGTATCACGCCCTAAGCCCAAAACGGGCCCACGAATAAAAAGGAAAGACAAAAATAAAACAAAATATCTTAAACAAAACCCCCACTAACAAAACCAGAGGGGGATAGCCCGAACGGGCCCTCAACCCCTCGTTTTCCTCCACCGCCACTGCTGTTGCACTGACGTCCGCTGGCCTCGATCCTTGAATCCCCATAGTAGTAGCCCACCACCGTAACCTATAGGGCTATGCCCCAGCCTGGTGCCATGAAGCGCGAACTTCGATATGAAGTGATACCGCGCCGTGCCTAGGCCTGGAAACAGCAGCCTGGGCCTTCCTCTCCTACCCGCGACCGGCGTGCCAATGCCAGGCACCCGCGCCGGCTTACTTGGACCCCGTTGTGGCCGCCCCGTATGCCTACCGGCGTGCCAGTCCTACCATCGGTCGCGCACGCCAACAAAACCAAGTCTTCACCCCCTAAACAACCCGTAGCACGGTCCAGGTCGGTCGACTAGACCGGCCGCTCACTCAATCAGAAAAATCACACGCGCGCCTTAAAACTGCGTGCCCACATACCCCCTTACTTAGTCGGGGCGGGCCCCGAACGCGGTCGTGCCTCGCACGGCTTACTTCAACCAAACCCATTTTTTCTGTCACTTGCGAAAACCAGGGCGGATACCCTTGTAAGGGTATTCGCGCCGACACCGTGGTGACGGGGACCTTGACTTGCAGCCCTGACGGACGTAGAAAGACGACCAGAGTTTTCGGGTGACTTGGACTGATGACCGTGACGTATCGCAGCCCTGAATCCAGAGTGACCGAGAGAAAAAAAATTGGCCTAGCCGACTAGTTGGGCCCTTGAGGGTCCTTTGGCAAGGGAAAAAGACTTGACCTCAGAGGGACCTGACTCCTGTGTGGCGTGGGCGCAGGTTTGCGTTCACGATGAATGCTGCGAGCAGCCGGGGCCTGGAAGGTGCAGCGCGGGAAGGCACACAAGCTATTGTGACCGGTCAGACGCCTGTTACTTATACAGTCGCAGGACAGGGCAGCGGGCCCGGGAGGGCCAGCGAGGCCGTGCTTCAGCCCGGGTAAGTTGCGATACTTGGTCCAATTGCCCAAATGCCCCTTAGGCCCTGATGACTGCACACCTTAGATTGTGTGGATCAATGGATGGCGATCGAGCTGGAGTTGGAACTGAAAAACCAACCCCCTCCTCAGCTGGTCCCAACCGAGCTAACTGTTGCTGTTGCTGTTATAGGCCGAGGATCCCCTCCGAATGCATCTGAATTGTAGAAGTTGCTTTCAACGTCAAGGTAGAAAACAGGCATAATGTAAGGGCGGGGTTTACAAGACCAGATTGCCCGCCCTAGCTTTTGTTATTGTTGGAAAGTGGAACGGGTTTGAGCGCAGGATCTGTCTATCAGCCATTACGTCCTTTTTTTTTTTTTTTTGTGCAGGGGTCATGCTAATCTGCTCTGTGGACCTTTTTGAAATACCATACGTTCTATTCGTGGGAAGACTTTTTTTTTTTTTTTTTTTTTTTTTTTTTTTTGCGCAGGGGTCATGCTAATCTGCTCTGTATCGGGGACGAGGAGGGGAAGTGTTATAAGTTGATGAGTTGGGATGAAGAGGAGCTGGGCAAATGTCACATGGATGAGTTTATTAAACTGGACTCGTTTGGAGATAAGATGACATGCTCTCAATCGATTGTACGACGGGGTCTGGGGGGATTACAGGAAGTAAGGGTGAGGGCATGCCCATCTGATAGCAGGCAGAGGGAAGAGAGTTTTAAGTTAATAGCAGGAGGAACCCCCGTTCAGGAACTGAAAATTGATCCTAATCAGTGGGGCTGGCAGGTGGGAAGCGAGGTAGTAAAATATTTGTGTAACTTAAGCCCAGCGCTTGTTATCAAAAGGAAAGCAGGAAGGAGGAAGCTGATGGATAAACTGATCCCCCGCTGGGAAAAAGCTCAGCCTTGTCTCCCAACACCAACGGGTACGCAGTTTACCCGGCTGTGGAAGCAGCTAGCGGATATCCCGTCACAAAAGATCGCATCCTTGGTGTGGCTGCAGTCTCATCTTTCGGTCCCTACGGCCAAATGGTTAGGGGACAGAGGTATGCAGGTGACGTTGGACTGTGACAGATGTGTGTGCCCTGTTGAGACAATGACCCACATGTGGTGGGATTGCCCCCGCTCGAGGAAGTGGTGGACTTGGTGGTTCAGACACTGGGAGAAGATGTCAGGAAGAAAAGTGGAACAGGAGATGGCGTGGGTCCTACAAGGTTTTCGGGGGCAAGGGGAAAGGTGGGACAAAGGTTGGGGGTACATAGCCCAGGTCAGCCGGGCAGTGATGATGTGGGTGATATGGTTGGACAGGAACGGCAGAAGATTTCAGAATGAAGGGCTGCAGGAAGTCCAGGCGGAGAAACTGTTCAAATCAATGCCGAAAATGGAAATCAGAGCCGATTGGAGAAAGAGAGTAACACAGGGGAACAGACTGGTTGGCCTGAGGTGGTTTTGTGAGACCTGGGCAGAGCCTGGCTCCCTGGCAGAAGTAAGGAATGGGAAGCTGAAAACGGCTCCTTGGTTGGACAGATAAGTCAGAGAAAGAGGAGAGGTGGATGAGGGGGACCAGGTTTTAGGAAGGGGGACTGGTTACGGTTGGGTAGGTAGCGGGGGGGAGGGTAGAGTAGGTCAGTAGGAGTCAGAGTGTTTTGGGGAGGGATTAGTAATAAGGGGGTGGAGTAGGATAGCAGCCTGGGCGCTCGGCTGTGTTAAAGGGGATGGTCACAGTAGACTAAAGGGTCAGGGAGCGTCAGTTAAACGAGGAACGGGGTTCCGTCGGCCGTGTTAGGTGGACGTCTGACCGGGTTAGGTCAGGTTTAGTTAGTTAAGGGGTAGGAGGTAGAGTAGAATAGGGGCTAGTAAGGTAGCAGGTGGGGCAGGGACGAGATGGGTTAGGGAATGTAACAGGCCGTTGGTCAATAGTAGGATCTTGCATATGTTCGGGAAGTTGGTACGGAATTGGATGAGTATAAGCTAAACCGGCTGATGCTGCCGGGAAAACTCCGGGTGGATTTGTGAGGTCCCCGGCCTCAGCTCATTGATTGATGAATATAACTTTTTAAAAAAAAAAAAAAAAAAAAAAAATCTGCTCTGTATCGTTCCAATTATAACAGATGTCCCTAGGGACTGTGGAGCAATTCTACCTTTCTCCTTTTTTGGTCTTTTTTTGGTTAGTCAGGGGAGCTTCCCTATTCTCCGTAACTCACGGATTCAGATGAATGGCTACGATCGGGACTGAATTTGTGAGACAGTTGATATGTCAGGCAGGTCAGTGCTGGTGCCGTCTTCTCAGAATAGAACGCATGCTCATTATAGCCGTACTTGGGCGAGTTTCCTGTCCAGATACGGCGAGAATCACCGTGGACTGTATTTGGGGGAATACGGTAGAATTTGACTGGGGCTTGCTGTGGGCTTGCTGCGGGCTTGCGGTGGGCTTGCTCACGCCTCTCCCGCCTTTTTCCTACCAGTGGCGCCCTCCTCCGAGTAGAACGTTGGGTCATTACCGCTGCATCTAGACTGAAAGGTGGTTCAAATACGACTATAATGACCCCCTGTTCTATTCGTGAGAAATGAGAGAAAATGGTCGTTCTAATCTGGGACTAAGTGACCTTCTACTTCCCTGACTACAGTCCTCCCCCGAACACAAAGCACCCTTATGTTGGCTGTATCTGGCCGGAAATATAGCTTGTATACATTCATTTTTAGGGTGCGTTATGTTCGGGGGAAGACGATAGGCTGACTGGACGTGACTGAACTGGGCAACGGCCTTGATTTTCATATTTGAAACTGACTGATGGGCCCCATGGAGACTCAGAGATTTTTTTACTCAAATGATTTCACGGATTCGAACTCGGCTCGGTGTTTCAACAGTTCAAGGGTGCACCAACTGAGGGAAGCTTTTCCCCCGAATACAACGGATGGTCATTATAGCTGAATTTGAGGCATATTTCAGTCTAGATACAGCTATAATGACCGTACGTTCTATTCGGGGGAAGAAGGTAGACCGTTTGGTACTCCACCGGGTTTTAAACAGGCTTGCGGAGGGGGGCAGGCGGAGAGAGAGAGGGGGGCAGCTTTTTCTGGACTCCACCGGGGGCAAAGAGGAAGGCGGGGGAACCGGGCGGGGGTCGCTCTCTCCGGGCGGGGTTCCATTCACCCGCTCTTATTGCTGGCCGGTCAATTCTCGAAATCAACGGTCAAAAAAACAAATTAGAAAAGAAAAATATTTGGAATCGACGGGCTAAAAAAAAAACAAAAAAAAAAAACAATCCAGCGCGTACTCACACCAGGACTTTCCTGGATGAAACCGATTGACTTCCTTGGATGAATCTGATCGACAATGCGGTCTCGGATGCATCTGACACCGCCAGAATTTTGGCTGCACCAGACCGGAAATACATCTTGTATACATTCGTCATCAGTGTGCGTTGTGCTCGGCGGAGGCTTAGATGGGTACGCTATAAGTAAGTGGGAGGTATGGGAGGTAGACTGGACGGGGGCTAGGTCCCACTTGCACGAATTAAGAGATACTGACCGTAGATAGCGAAGATCAACGGCCCTAATCTCCTAATTTGCTCAAGTGGGACCTTGCCCCTGGCTATCGGGCGGAAATTGGCAATTTTTTAGTAATAAGTGGGACCCACCCCGCGGCATGAAATTCGTTCGACCTTCCGCCGTTCCAGCACCGCAGGCATGGATAAGTTTTTGAAGTGAAAGGCCTATGGCCAAGAGCAGGGGCGTGGTCCCACGAGCAAGAAGGATCGGATCGAATGCCTGAATCTGGAAGAGTTTATGGAGATGTGCAGGCAATCGAGATTGAACTGCTTTTCGGCATCTGTGCTTAGAACACTTCCATATTCAGGAGCTCGATCCTATCCTCTTTGCTACAGGTAGTGGGACCTCGGCCCAGGAGCACTCACGAAAAGTGGCGCAGGGAGTGTGAATTTCGCGGGAGAAAATGGAGAGATGCAATACACCCCCCATAATTTTTCGTTTTTGGTTTTTGGTCGTTTTCGTATTTGGTGATGGGCGCCGCCCCGCCGTGAAAAGAAGTGAAATTCTTTTCACTCTTAGCGGGCGCGCGCAGACGAGACGGTAGCCCGCGCGATTGTTTGGCTTGGCGTCCCCTTGGGGTCTCGGTCGCCAGTTTGTGTCGCGCGAGTCTCAATCAATCAGCCGACCTCTGCAGCGCCTTGTGGTGGGCCTGGGGCAAAGTCGCACTCGCACGGATTACGAGATTCTGACCGTTGATCTCTGCTATCTACGGTCAATATCTCTTAATTCGTGTAAGTGGGACCTAGCCCCTGGTCTGGAGTCGACGACGTTCATCAAATGCACACCCATCCATATCGTGCTCTTAGCTTAGCACTCACCGGTATCATAGCGTGCAGTCGAAGGGCGAGAGACACAGCCGTGCGCGCGAGGCTATCTTGCTCACCGAGTCTCTCGCCAAGGAGAGAGAGAGAGAGAGAGAGAGAGAGAGAGAGAGAGAGAGAGAGAGAGAGAGACATCAAGCTGCTTGAGGTGAGTCCTAGTTTATGGCGGCTTGCACTCCTTGGCGTGCGGCAACATTCCTCCTCTCTCCCCCCTCCTCCCTCCTCCCTCCTCCCTCCTCCCTCCCTGGTCAGCTTTGAGCTTGTCATTTCCGACTTCCTTCTCCATCTTGTCGTTCTCCCCTCTCACCTTCGTCGAGTCGGCATCGTCTCTCTGGGGGCATGCTCGCTCTAGGACTTTTTCAACTGAGCTGTGCGCGGCCAAATGGACCCGGCTCTGGGCGTAATAGCGGTCAGATACATGTAGAAAATTGCTAGTGTAAGTATGGAGTTGGACACTCAGACATAAGTAGTTCCCCGTAGCACTTGACACTCAGAGCTGAGCTTACTCCTCAAGCACTACCCAAATGAGGACTGATCTGTCAGGTTGAGGCAAAGATGGCCGAGAGAGGAGGCCGGGATTGTACACAACGGAATTCTACAGCATGAACAAGCTAAAGAACTCTTTTTGCATTTTTGCTTTCTTTCTCGCTGGCCATTTTAGCTGGCTTCTGGATTCCTGGCACTATCACAAAACGCGGACAAAAAGGTTTCTTGAGTACGATCACATGATAGGCTTAAAATTTCGACCTCCTCCTCCTCCTCCTCTCCTCTTCTTGTGCACTTCCTTCGTCACTAACTCCTCCCCCTATTCCTCAAAGTTCCACTTCTCGTCTTGGCGTGCATTGTCACACGTCTTTCTCCCCTCCGCTGCCACTCACCTTCTCTTCTTTCTCCCGTCAGCGTTCGTCTTCCCTTCCTTCTTGTCCTCCTACTCCTCTTCTTCCTCGCGCACATTGTCCATCACGACCTCCTCCTCCTCGGTAGCGTTCCTCTTCCAATCCTAGCGTTCTTTTCGACGAGTCGCTAACTGTGGCCCCCGCTGTGCCATGATGCCTCCCTCCTTCTCCTCTTCCTCCTCCTCCTCCTCCACTTGCATCTCCTCCACCTCCTCCTCCTCCTCCTCCACCTCCTCCTCCTCCGCCTCGTCCTCCTCCATCTGCATCTCTTACACCCTCTCCTCGTCGTCCTCCTCCTCCTCGACCTGCATCTCTTCCACCCTGTCCTCCTCCTCCGCGTCCTCCACAATTCCTCCTGCTCGACCTTCACCTTCCATTCCTTCTTTCTCTCGATTCATCTCCTCCTCTCTCTCCTTGCCCTTGTCTCTTTCTCCTGAATGCCTGCGTTCACTCTGCTTCGTGCTCCTCGATATGCATAGCGGTCTTTTACGACTTGACATTCTGCTTGCCTCCTCCTCGTCCTCCACCTCTTCCCCCTCCTACGCCTCTTCATCTTCTAGACCTGCTCGCCATCGTCGTCCTCTTTTTCCTTCTCATCATGAACTCTCCTCCTGTTTTCTCTTCTCTCCTTCTTCCTCCTCTTCTCTCCGTCTTCCTCACTCCTAGTCCATTCTCAAGCACATGCACGCACGAGCCCGGGACCTGGCAAGCCACGTGGAGATGAACTCATCTCTCCTCCTTCGAGCCTGTTCAGAATGCCCTGAATGTAGTCCATTCGTCCTTCGGTTCCTCCGTTCCCGCCACGTGTCCCTGCTCCTTGTCATCGTTTTCCTCCTACACCGCCTTGCCCCCCCTCTTCCGCCGCTCCCTCCCGTTCCTCATCGGCATAGCCGCATTCCGCTGTCTACCCCCTCCTCTCTCACCCCTTTTCCCCTTATACAACGCCCCCCAATAGACAGCGCAGCGCGCGTGGACGCGATTGCCTCACATGTCCAATAAATACTAAAATGCAGAATTCTTAATACATAAAATTCAGAGTATTCGGCTCCTGTCAAGGGCAATGCTGCTGTCGCAGTTGAAAGGCGCACGCACGTACACAGTCGAATGTTCTTTTTGGCACTCTGGCTTTTTCCCCCTCTGTTTTTTTTGGCACTCTGGAGCTATGCAGTATTGCCATTATTGCGCATTGAATTTTATCATCACCGTTTTTTTTTTTTTTTTTTACTTTGAGAAGATATGATTATTAGACGCCGTTTACGGTTTTTTTCACACTCGTCGTGTAAGTTTGCTTCTCCGTTGTGGTACATATTTTTGTTTTTATGTTTTCATTTTGGAATCTTTCCAGGATCTGGAAATAGGACAATGTGCGCTTCGTCGCCAAGACCTACGGTTTTACCGGGCAGTTCTGTTTGTGACGATATATATCATAACATGTATATATGTATGTATGTATGTACGTATGTATGTATATACATGTATGTATATACATGTATGTATGTATGCGTACATACCTGTATTTACATATGTATGGGCTCAGCCCCCTGATGAGACGGTGAAACTCCGACGAAACAGTTTTTCACAGCCCCTCCCTCGTTTGTTGTTCTCTTCTCCCTCCCTCTCTCTGCCTGCGGCTTACCGGGCAGCTCTGTTTGACTATATATGTATATATCTGCCGACGGTTTACGGGGCAGTTCTGTTTATGACGATATATATACTACGGTAGCAGTTTTATATAATGCATATATTTCACTATGTATTATTAATGTTTCGGTACGTTTTTGTAAAAATGGGGAGTAACAAAAATAACGAAAAAAAGCGCACCGCGACCGATCGTTTTAGCCCATTCTCACTGAACTATCAGAAGCCTATGTATATATACGTCATAGAGAACTGTCTATGGTGAACCGTATGCACAGAGGGAGAAGAGGACAACAAACGAGGGGATATGACCGCGGTTCGCCCTCTCTCTCTCTCTCCCCTTCTCCCACTCTCCCACTCTCCCACTCTCCCCCTCTTCCGGTCCCTGTCCCCCTGTCTCCCCGTCCCCTCCCTCCGCCCCTCCCACCCTCCCCTCCCTCCCCTCCCTCCCCTCCCTCCCTACCTTATCTCTCCCCCTGCCTTCACCCTCTCCACGTGTCGCCTTCCTTCCCTTCTCCTCTCGCCATTCTCCCTGCGCGTTTATCAGACACATTTTCGTCTCTGCCCACATCCCGCCAAAACCCTTCGTCCCTAAACCCTATCCTTCCCCTTTCTCTTCCCCTCCAAAATACATCCGCACCCGCAATCCCACCCACACCCACACCCACACCCACACCCACATGTAAGCCCGTTAACCTCCTTCTTCTCTTTTAAAGCTGCATGACCTTTCGTCCGACCCATCCCCGCAACCTGGGCCTTTAGTATCTTTCTCGTCTCCCTATGGCCACCGTTACGCATTGCATCACAACTACAGTTGCCGATATCAGTCCCCTTCCTCCCCGCCCACCCCGCCTCAGGCCTGTGCTCTGCTCAGCCCAGGCAGTCTGTCATTCCCATTTATCTCGCACTTGCGCTTCCGCACCTTGCTTTCTGTTCTCTCTCACACTCTCGCTCCCTCCCTCTGCTCCATCCTTCTTTCTCTCCCCATGTTCGTCATGGGAGAAGAAGGAACGTCAATGTGGCACTTCTATCCCCTCTCTCCGTCTCTCTCTCCATCTCTCTCTCCCTCTCTCCCTCTCTCCCTCTCTCCGTCTCTCCGTCTCTCTCGGTTTACGCAGCCATAATCTCGGTTTACGCACCGATAATCGGCGCGCTTTGTATGTCATAACGAGCACGGACTAAACCCATGAAAAGCAGATAGAAAGACCGAGTATGGACTAAACCCATAAACCCTACCGTCTTCAGCCGAATAGAACGCCCGGTCATTACGAATGTTTCTGGATGGAAAGTTGCCCCAAATACAGCTATAATGACTGGGCGTTCTATTCTGGCGAAGACCGCAGGTCAATCCAAAGTACACTTAAGGGGGGGGGAAAAGGAGATCAATGCTATTTGGCGGGAATAGCAAAACAATTTCACTTCTTGTAATCTTCATATATAACCCTCTCCTGCCTTCCCCTCCATAAAGAAGAATAGAAAAACCACTCGTCTGTGTTCGTTCCCTTAGCCGCTTGGTCGACTGTGCAACTGCTATGTGACCGATCACGTGTTCGATTCTTGAGATCATCGGATCACGAACGAAATACGAAATATGTAAAAGTGCAATTCCTTTCCTCCTCATCTGGCCGGGAAGGGTTTTTTTTTTTTTTTTTTTTTTTTTTTTTGTGGTTTCAAATTTTTTTTTTCTTTTTTTTTCCTTTTTTGGCTGGGGGGTTTTTTTTTTTTTTTTTTTCTGTGGTTGCAAAGACTCGCTGCTTGGACTGCGGTTGTCTTTCGCTAGAATAAGGAAAGATACATCGCCATTGCTTTTGTCATTTTCACAGTTGGTGAGCAAATGATGCGGCGATGCCCATAGAGTGTGATCCTGGTTTCATACAGCTGAAATATGAGATGGCCATCTGCACCTATTTGTTGCTTTTCTTAATTTTTATACTACTTTTGAGCAACCGAATAGAACGCCCGGTGATTATAGCTGTATTTGGCACAACTTTCAGCCCAGATACGGCGATAATTACCGGGCGTTCTATTCGGGTGAAGATGGTAGTTCAGAGCGACCGAAGTTGTAGTTTACCTGGCGGTTGAACGGCGCATACGGAAAAAAAAAAACGAACTGGAGCAAGGGGTTGGGTAGGGCCTCGCCGCCATATTCGCCAAATGCGCAAACTGGAGCATGCATCTTCGCCTAAAGCGCGGAAAGATGCACCCGCTACAGCTTCTGTTTTTTTTTTTTACATTTGGCGAGTGGTGCGGGCACAGTACTCCCGAAACAGAAAATTACAATGTGCATCTTGCCAAGGAAAGTGGCAGAATTCATCCTTTACTATTTCATAGTAGTCCATTATTGCGATTCATAGTAACACATTTATCCCTCCTGATGACTCGGTGAAACTCCGACGAAACAGTTCGTCACAGCCCCTCGTTTGTTGTCCTCTTCTCCCTCTGTACCCGGGCAGCTCTGTTTGACGATATATAGATCTATATATCTATATATATCTATATTGTCGTCACAAACAGAACTGGCCGGTAAAACCGTAGGCAGAGAGAGAGAAGAGGACAACAAACGAGGGGCTGTGACAAACTGTTTCGTCGGAGTTTCACCGACTCATCAGGATATCTATATATATCTATATATATCTATATATATCTAAATATATATAATTTGGAACCATCCTTGCTCAGGGGCCGTGCCAATCTTCTTCTCTGTATCGTTCCAGTTTTAACGGATGCTCCGAAGGACTAAGGGATGTATATTTCCTCGCTCCGGGAATATACACTTTTTTGTTTTGTGATTCGTTTGCCGAGGCCCTTAGTATATTTATTTTGTAGCGAAGTGGATAGATTGCAGCTAGGTATACGTGTCATCGCCAGCGTGTCAATGCACATAGCAGGCCACGTGGACATGCTTTTTAATTTTCGCTTTCTGTTTTTTTTTTTTTTTTTTTTGGTTTT
>BFEA01000281.1:1021936-1039924 GCA_003427395.1 Chara braunii | reverse complement strand
GGCGACCCAGGTGGTGAGGGGCATCGCCTGGAAGGCTAAGGTGTAAATATTGGGTGTTCGCAGTGTGATGAGAACTATCTGTTGGGTGATTGAGGTTGAGGTGGAACGACGGAATGCTGGTTGTGCCGATGCTGTGACTGGTCATCACAATCATCTTCAGGTCATCTGGTGAGACTATCTCTATGGTTGGGGGCAGCATGAACGAGGTACGTTGCTCTTAACCTTACCTACCCTCTTCATCACTTCTTATCGAGCCCACCGCCGATTCATTTTGTCTACGGCACTCGGCCTCTTAAATTTTTGGAGAGGCTCAAATAGGTTCTCCAGTTGCCTGGGGCCATGTACTTGTGGTTTAAACTCTAGTTGACTGGGGCCATGTACTGGTGGTTTAAACTGCAAGTAAATGGCCCCATCCTTGCAGAAAGTTTTTGACGCCACGAGCAAAACTCAGAGGGGCCACGAGGCGTGGGGTGCCGTTGAGAAAAACAAATCGGTGCCCTCCGAAGCGGTGCGGGTTTTGTGATGACCCCTGCGGGCTGATGTGTGGTGTACTGACATTTTGATGACATCCTTATAGGTGCATGCTGAGCATCTAAAGATGTGGTTTTAGATCTCCTTCGGAAGAACCAGCACATGATCTTGTTAAGAAATGTGAGTTTAGATGGACAAGAGTTTTGTAGTTTGGTCATGAGATATCTACGGACAGTTTGTTTGGAGGCTAAAGGATGCAAGAGCAGAACCTTAGCCGTATGGTCAGTCCGTTGACTGTACTCGACCAATACATGTTTGGGAAGATCATTCTAAGAACTTCTTGTACGATCTGTCCTGGAAGCATGATACTCCTAGTGGACGCTTTTCGTTCTTCCCAAGTGGTAAACTCATTGCCATGTCAGACTAGTAATCTCTGACCTTATTACTTCACTATATGCGGGAAAGTCCTAACCTATTGATGTGGCTCAGTGGTTAGAGCACCGGTTGGAAATGCGCATTGTGGTATAAGGTTCCGGGTTCAAAAACTCAATTGCAGCCTTGCGCATGGACACCATTAGGGCGTTAGATTGACGCACGGCTGGACATACACTCCCTTGGGCTGACGCATGGTACTATTACCGACACTGCGTGTGCACCACCCAAGGGCTGTTCATGGTGTTGTATTGTGGTTCTGGGTTTCACATGGGCTGCTTGGGGGGCGTTGGTCTTGGGTGTTCTGTCGATCTCCCCAGTCAGGCATATCACATGTTTGTGCCATGTCCGCTAGTTATTCACATGGTACACTCGTTCGACATGCTACAAGGTCACGGGCTCGAGCTTGGTCCGGACCTTGGGGGGGTTCTTGTCCAGCTTACCCCGTTCTCGCTTCGAAATACACATATGATGCTGCCTATGCATATCGATACATTATTTCACAGAGCACACACGGCCGTCAGGCATATTATCAGGCTTAGACCCTAGGGTAAAGGGCAGGATGGAAATAAGTCGCTTTGGCGCCTACGGTGTCTGGACCTAGGGTCTATAGTCTCTTGGGGTGACTGGGGGGATGTAGTCACTGGGTGGGGTCTAGTATCTGTAGTAGGTACAGGTAAGGGTCTTCTGAGTCCCCCTGATATTCGAGCTTACCCTGTTCTCGGTTTGAAATACGTCCATGATGCTACATTGATCACATAGTACACACAGCCTTCGGGCATATTATAAGGCTTAGACCCTAGGGTAAGGGCAGGACGAAAATAAGTCGCTTCGGCGCCTGCGGTATCTGCACCTAGGAACTAGAGTCTCTTGGGGTGACTGAGGGGGTCTAAGATAAGGGTCGTCGGAGTCCCGCCTGATATTCGGATAGAACTGTCTGGTGGCTATATAAGGTTTAGACCCTAGGGGAAGGGCAGGACGGAAATAAGTCGCTTCGGCGCCTACGATATCTGAACTTAGGGTCTAGAGTCTCTTGGGGTGTGTGGTAGATTGTCTGGGCCTGGCGTCCGAAGTTCCCGTTCGACAAGGCTCGTTCGACTCCGCTTCCACCACGGCTGGGTAACCTATCAGCCCTGGTGCTTATCACTGTTGTTCGGTCCAAGTTACCTGCCCATTGGTAGGGTAATAGTCCTGAGTGCTGGTCACACTGAGGTAGGATAGTGGGATAGGGGGTGCGGTGGTCCCATAGTTCAGGACACCCACGGCCTACTACTCTAGGTGATCACTGTGTACTCAGTGATTGGCCTCTACAACACCATGGACTTTAAGAAATAAGAAAAAAAAAAAATGTGAGCGCGCGTGCAATTGAAGATTGCTCTCACTGACTGCCTTGTTCTAAAAATTGCAGAACTCAACAAGTCATTTATCATAAACACTAAATCCAGCCTGTATGGGATAGGCGCAGTGCTACGGCAAACCAAAGGTAGTAAGTTGAGACCAGTAGAGTAAATGTTTGAAAAGTTGCCATCTGAGAAGCTAGCATCTTCCACCCATTAGAGCAAGTTCTACACGCTTTATATGGCCCTGAGGCACTGGAAGCATTACCTTTGTGGCAAACATTTTGAAGCGAGGTCTGACCATGAGACACTCTAGGGTTGGATGTACTGTATTGTTACGATCCTGGCCAATTTCAAAGTGCAAAATCATGAGAAAGTATAATGCCGTCCAATTGCAAAAGAAATGAATGAAGTTCAGAGGAGAGAGGGAAAGAAGAAGGAACGAAGAAAAAGATGTACACCAGCAAAGACCAATGATAATCCCCCTTCTCATTGCCAACCAACTCCTCCTTTTCTCCTCCCCTCTTATTCAAGCAATACTCCTCCTTTTCTCCTCCCCTCTTATTCAAGCAATACTCCTCCTTTTCTCCTCCCCTCTTATTCAAGCAATAAATTATTATCACAATGATGAATGCTGGAACCAGAATGGCCTGAATCCCTCTCGTACTGCCAGGACAACTTTAGGTCCACCATAGCCATGGCCACCCTTCTTTCCTTCCTTTTCATAGGCTGAGGCTTTGGTGGACTACTAGGGCTCTGCCTTGATGTGCAAAAGACAACAAAAGCAGCTATGGCTGCTTCCACTCAGGCTGCCATGCCCGACTCTCCCTCACAGCTTTTTGGTGTAGCTCTGCCCCAAGGGGGCCTTCCAGATGCTGCACCCACCAAGGTGATGAAGATTGTGTCCACCATAGCCAGGCAAGTACCCCTGGTGCTCCCTTGCGCTAGTCCCCTTCTTCCTCCTGCCCGAGCTCCTCCACCATAGCCAAGGTGGGGATTTGGGCGCCCTTCTTCCCCACACAGCACTGCACACTAGTGCTGCTCCTCCAGCGCTCCACCACTGATGTCCAAACTTGCACGCAGCAAATGAGCACTTCGCTTCTCCTGGAGATATAGCGGCCAACTTGCCTATTGGGCGGTGTTTTCCAGGCCGCGCGGCCTCCAAGCAACCGGTACCTCCTCCTTTCGGAGGGAAACATCATTGCCAACGTTGATATCGCCCGTACAGGGCCTAGCCTACAACTACTGGGCCTCTGAAAGTGCCAACTTTTTGTCTTCTTCTGCTCAGCGTCCAGTCCCCGAGACATCTACCGCTGCTTGAGTGGTACCAGCCTTCCTGCTACTTTTTTGTTTTTCCTGTTGGTGCCTCTTCCCGCTTTTTGAGTGTTTTTCCTGCCGCAACCCTCAATGTCCACACTGAAGTACTGGCTCGATAGGGCCTCCCGAGCAAGTACCCTTGTGGTTCACACACACACTCTGACCGTCAAGCACTCAAAGAGGCGCGCAGACCAGCAAGCTCGTACACACACAGACTTAGTAGAAAGCGGAAATCTCAGCAAGGCATGCATTCCAGCGGCAAAACTCAGAAATCAGCTGTGTTCTCAATTCGTGTTTGGGCAGGTCCTTACAGTATAGGCGATGTAGTGTCATCTTGCTTTTCCTCTCAGCCTCAGCCTTGCTTGGACTCTTGGATCTACAAGAAACCAACAGCCTCAGAAGGTATAATCGGGATCAGCAAACCTCTGTTGCTGGTCCCACGAATGCTGATGCTGATCTTTCCTCTTTTTCGTGTGGGAGAGCTCCAATCTATTACCTTCTGGCCCATATTGTCTTAAAGTCTTCATGATTGCACGGGACGACGATGTAGTGTCAACTTGCTTTTCCTCTCAGCCTCAGCCTTGCTTGGACTCCTGGATCTACAAGAAACCAACAGCCTCAGAAGGTATAATTGGGATCAGCAAACCTCTGTTGCTGGTCCCACGAATGCTGATGCTGATGCTGATCTTTCCTCTTTTTCGTGTGGGAGAGCTCCAATCTATTACCTTCTGGCCCATATTGTCTTAAAGTCTTCATGATTGCACGGGACGGGCAAGGCATCCAAATTTTGTGAGTTCTTCTACCAGATATTCTGTCCGTGAATGATTGCCACTTCGCCTCTGACTGCCACGTCCTGTTGGAATTTTGCGATGACAATGATTTCTTCGTCAGGGTTGAGTTCGATCAGATTTTTCATCGGTCCTCATTTCATGCGCGTTCTTTTCTTTTTCTGATGATCCTGTAATGTGCGTTGTAAAATGTCATTCTTGCGCAGTTCGAGTGTCTGAGCCTGATACAGATGCGCTCCATGTTGGCTGGCTCGGTACTGTGTTTGTGTGCTGGTGGTTTTGTTTTTGCTTGCAGCTCCTTGACGTGTTGTTAGCTTGCACGAGGAGGAAGCCATGGCGGATGATCCTTGTGACATTCTTCGCCAAAATCTTCCTTTTACCTCGGTCCCTTGGGAGGGTGATGGACTTGTCGTTCTCTCCCTGTGTGACGGTATTGGAGGGTGTTGGAAAGCTCTCGAGTATTTGGGAGTTCCAGTGAGAAAGAGATACAGCTGTGAGACGGTAAGTTACTATTTGGTGTGGTTTGTGCGAGCCCACAATAGTCCACCCTAGATGTTTTAGCCACAAGGAGGTGGTGTGATGTTGACCGTATTCATGAATACTTTGGCATGCAATCTCTCATGAGCTGGTGGTTTGCTGGAAGTTGTAACATCTCTGAGCAACCTACATTTGCTGTACATTTCTAACACTGCATTCTCATCACGATTGTACCTGACTGTAAGGATACCTTGTATACACACATGATCAGGGTGCGTCTCTGCGTCTTTCGCGTGCAAAAAATAGAATACTCATGATCCGTGTGCGTCTCTACGTTTCTCACGTGCGAAAACATAAATTGTTGTACGTGCATTGTACTCCTTTGCACGGGTGCTGTACTCCGTGTTGTACTCTACCCGCACCACCACTTTAATGATAAAGAAGTTTTCAATGTATTCTGAAGAAAAAAGTGATGGAAGATATTATTGTGAACAAATTTTGTTGTCGATGAAAGGTGAAATCAGCAACATAGTTTGAGAGGAAAATTCAAATTCGAAAAAGCATCTGTATTGCGCACAGATGTACGAAAAGAAGATCTATCTTGTATGGGTGTTGTGCATGTACTTGCATAGATAGCGTGCAATGTGATGCACTGGGCTGCGCTGTGTTCGGGCAAACACTCACTGGTGTTGAAGAGTGCCTCACCAGTTATTTAACCCCTCCCCCTCCGTCGGTGAGCACCGAGCGACAGGACAGCAGCAGGTGGGCTGCTATTTGCCCCACCCCCTCCCCTCGCGTCATGGTTGCTGCTGCTGCCTGCGCACGTGGCCATCTGCAGTGCCACGTGGCAACTTGCTTGCTGAGGATTTTGAAGACCCTCTTGGCCAGGCGGTTGCACTACAATGGGATGTGGGTGGCTGATCAAAATCTTAGTACACCCAAATTATTATTATTATTATTATTTTCTACTACTGCAGCAGCAGCTTGGCAGCAGTTGAAGATCCCCCTAGCTATGTGGCTGGGCTATTGTGGAATCGGGGTCGCTGATCGAGGTCTCAACCAACCCTATATTATTATCATCATTATTTGTTTTATTGCTGCGGTACCAGGCCGCTAGCACCTTGAAAGCCAAGATCCTACGGAACTTGGTAGTTTTATCTGCTCATGACCAACGAAGAGCTTGGTATCACCTCTCTTTCACTAGCCCACTCGCCCTCTCTCTCTCTCTCCTCTATCTTCTAATCATCTTTTCTAATTCTACCACTAATCCCTTACCCTCTCTCACTCTTATCTCCCCACCTACCACTGCTCTCTCATATCCCTCTCTCCTCACTCATCTTCCACCATCCTTTTCTTTCCTCTTCTCAAAACTCACCTTCTCTTACTTATCCCTTGTTGTACGCTTTGACTTTTCTACCCTTTTTTCTCCCATTCTCCTGCCCTCCTCTCCCCTTTTCTTCCCCCACCTCAAATTTCATTATCACCCTTCGTCTACCATCTCAAACGTCGTCTCCACAAGGCGCCTTAAAAAATCCACTTTAACGTTCTTGTTTAGTCACCTGTCCCTCAATCAATATCAATAGATGGGTAATCAACTCCCGTACGGTCAGTTCTCTATCTCTCACCTCTTTTTTATTTTCTCACCTCTTTCTGACCCCTCCCTACCCACTTCAATTCTTTTTTTCTCTTCTTTTGTGTTTCTCCTTGATTTCCTTTTTTTTTTTTTCCAAAAATTTGATTTTATTTTCATTTTTTTGATTTATTTTTAGGATACCAGAGTGGCTCAAGGTCACTTGCCTGACCGGGCCCCAAAAAAAAAAAAAAGTAATAAAAATATTTTTTAATTCTATTAAATTTTATTTTAATTTGGGTAAAGAATTTTGAATTGACCCTCAGGCAGAAGTTGTTCAATTTATTTTTTTGCATAACATAGTTGTTTTTTTACTTTTTTTGGATTTTTTTTTATAAAACTTTTTTTTTTGCTGGGACTGTTGTTGGTCCTTGCACGGGCTGGCCGCGCGGGACCTGGACAACCCAGCTGGTAGCCTAGATTTGTTTATGTTTTATTTTATTTATTCTGAAAACTCAAATTTCTCTGTGGCACTTTTATATTTTGTTAGGACTTAGTCTTTTTGCCATCGGCACACATTTTGACCCCTTGGGGGTAACGAAATGCTGGCAAAATTTTCTCCATCGGCACACATTTTGACCCCTTGGGGGTAACGAAATGCTGGCAAAATTTTCTCTTTTTCTACTTAGTCTTTTCGTCGAAAACATTTTGACCCCTTGGGGGTAGCGGAGTGTTGACAAAATCTTCTCATGGACTGTCGTTGGTCCTTGCACGGGCTGGCCACCAGGGACTTGGATGGCCCAGCTGGTAGCTTAGATTTATTTATGTTTTATTTTATTTATTATGAAAATACGAATTTCTTTGCGGCACCCTTATACTTCGTTAGGACTTAGTCTTTTTGCTGTCGGCGCACATTTTGACCCCTTGGGGGTAATGAAGTGCTGTCAAAATTTTCTCTTTTTCTACTTAGTCTTTTCATCGAAAACATTTTGACCCCTTGGGGGTAGCGAAGTGTTGATAAAATTTTCTCATTTTATTGTCATTCTCTTGATGATATAGTTCGACCCCATGGGGGTAATGAAATGCTGCTGATTTTTTTTTAGAATTCAAAACTTAGTTTTTCCTTCACTCTTTTCCACCTCCTCATTTATTTATTTGAAAATTTTGATTTGTGGTATTTTGAAAGTTCGTGTGCTTCTCTTGGTCTTTCCTCCTCTTTTGGCACACCTTGACCCTATTAGGGGTGGGGAAATGCGACCGAAAATTCCAAATAAAGAAATATTCCTTCATTTTTATCTATACATATTTATTTTTATGATTTATTTTATTTCATTTTTATTTTAATAAATTATTATTTATATAGTCTTCTTCCTCTATCCCCTCCATGGTTATTATCTTGTCCTCTTGATTAGGTTGCCGCTACTCCACCCTAATCGGCCTTAAGTTCGGTAAGGGTTTTCTTAGTTTTTTTTTACGGTTTAGGGTTCTCCTACCCTCCCCCCTCCCCCCCCTCCCCTCTTCTTTCTCAGCACCACCCGTTTAAGTTCGGTTAGGGTTTTCTTAGTTTTTTTTTACGGTTTAGGGTTCTCCTACCCCCCCCCCCCCCCCCCCCCCCCTTTCTTTCTCCGCACCGCCCGTCGGGCACCGTGGACCCGAATAAATCCTCCTTCAACCAGCTCCGTGCCACCTTTTCATATGCAACTGGCTGGTCACGGAGCAAGATGACTCACGACTACTCCTTCCGCCTTTGCGGTTCCCTCCCTCTCGTCGGTGGTCCCCTTTCTACACACTGCAACCCATCTCATTCCCGATCTCTCTCCACCTCCCTCGATGCATACCCCCCTTTTTCCACCGTAGACGGATGGGCGTACGTTCGAGGAGACCGTTGTGGTGCCATCCACCTCTCAGGCGCCCATTCAGCCAGCGCTCCTTTATCAGGCTCCTATGGATCTTGAGATCATCCTCGCGGCCCTCCTTGCACCTATGCAAGCGTGCCTCGATGCGCTTGAATCCATATGGGCATAACTCAATGCGCTCGTCGTTGATAACAACCGCCTCAAGGGATATCCTCATCGCTCTCGTCATGGTTCTTACACTCCATCCCCCGCTGGTTCCCAGTCCGGTTCCCGAGGACTCCAAACACAAAGACATGGTGGTTCCCCTTCCTCTGCGGTTCAAGCCCAACACTCACCCTTAGTAGTGACGAGTGTTGCTGCCGCTCAGACCACCCCGACTGTTGCGGCACCTTAAGGGGCCTCGTCGCTTTTGCCGCACCGACCATTGTAGTAGGCGTTGCCAGTAAGATACTGGTTTCTGGTCAGGCAGACTCATCTTCCCATTTCGGTGCTGCTTCCCAACTCCCCCCACTGGTCGCGATATTACAACTCGCAACTCTCCCTCCTCCCGTCTCCTCGCCCCCCATCAGGGTGCCCTTTAGTCTGTGACTCCTCCCCTTTCTTGGGTACCCTCTTCGGCTTTTTCACCTCAGACTCCATGCATCCAGCGAGTGGCTAATGCAGGGCACCATTTGTGCAGGCTCAGGTGTAGATTTTTACCGTGAGACAATGTGATTGTTCACAGGCTGCTCACCCTTTTTTTTTTACCGCTCCTTCCACATTTGTTTTGGAGGCTTGTTTCCCTCGACCTGCTCCTCCACCTCTACCCCCATACCTCACCACTCCATCACAACTGCTTGTGGCCGTCGCGTCCACCTTTGTTGGGTCTTCCTCCAACAACCAAGACCCACAACGTGCTATCCCTCCTACCTTTTTGCTTCGGGTCTGAGTTTTGTCACCGCTATGCAATCACCTCAATCTCTCTCCCTTCGCCGTTAGCACAACGGACCACCTCTTGTGGGCATGTTGCATATACTCGTTTACGATGGCACATTTCGCTTGTCGAATTGGCTGCAGATAGCCACTCGCACACTGATGCTGACGACCACAAGTCAGGAGTTGTGGTGCTTTATACTCACAACCAAATTGCAAGGCTCTCCCACTTTTGTGGATTTTATGGCCTTCCTTCAAGATAACTTTGAAGCTCAACACGACGTGACCTATGCCTTAGACTGTGCCACTCAGACTAGATGATCCTCCACACCATCGGACTTGGAGCATTACATTCGGGTGTTTCAGGACGCCTGCCTTACTTGCGATGAGACGTTCCTGCCGAAGGCCAGTCTGACCGGGCGGTTTCTTGCTAGTATTGAGCGGTTTCTTGTCAGTCTGACCGAGCAGTTTCTTGCTAGTCTTCCAGAGGATTGCCGCATAGAGCTCTGAAGGCAGACATTCTCATTTGCGTAGCAATCATACAAAGCCGCTTGTTTGTACCAGGATGCAAAGTCATTTCTTTGCAGCCCCGTCCTCTTTGCGGCCCGCCACTACCACCCTGTCACGCAGTACCACTCGAAGCCATTCCTCTTTCATCGGCCACTTTCGCTGCCCAACTTAGCCAGGAGTGCTATTCTCTCGACACTACAGTTCCCTTGAGTACAATAACGACGCCTCAGCCAAGCTTGACCCTATCCTTGGGGACGCCCCTGAGGACCTCGAGCTTCCGTATGACATCCAGTACTTGGATGGCGAGTTTGTACCGATGGTCGACGGCTTGCGGATGGCCATGCTCGCCATGGGTCGGGCTCACAGTTGGTCCGCATAGCCAGGTGCCTGCACGTTTGCTCTCCCACAGGTGGACCTCCTGTAGGGTTTTGTCCTTCCACGTGGAAACTTATCCCAGATGAGCGTGCCGCCATAAAGGCTCGTCGCGGTTGCCTTCGTTGCCGTCAGGATGGTCATGCCTTCTCGGTGTGCCCATACCATGCTTATCCCTCGATTGTTACTATGCTGACATTTCTCGTTGTCGAGCGTATCGGTCCGACATCGCACAAAACGTGTTGGGACCCTTCCGGCCGCGTCACGCAGGAGTCGGTCTGATCCTCGTAGCGAACACATATGGAGCTTCCCCAAGCCGCTCCGGCCGAGTGCGTTAGCCATACCTCTCGCGAGCCCCTACGACAAGATAGGGCCTACATGAGGCACATCGATTTGTAGAAATTTCGGCAGCGCTTCGCATAGAGAAAGTGGCTTACCAAAATTTATACACAGCCAAGTATAACAAATGATCCCAGAAAATGCGAGAATTGATCTAAGTAAAAAACACTTAGCTCAGAAAAAGCGGGAATTGAAACTATCTCCTATAGCTCTAGCACGTGGCGAACAACTAAAACAACTACCTGTCAACTGAAACTTAGACCAAGTAGTAATCTCACTCAGTCATATGCAAGGCCAAACCACAAAGGTAAGTATTCCCACGAGCCCAAAGTCAAACTTATCAAACAATAGTTCATGATCTTTCAATGATTTATCCCTTTATACCCAACTTACATAGGGCATAATGCTAGACCACCCAAACTTGTGAAACATGTCTAGCTCTGCCATCGAGTATACACAAACACAGGGTACTACAACTTTTTTTTCTTTGGGCATGTGACTAGGCCACCCTAGTCGCCCTGAACTGTTTAAGTATCCAAGTTTTATATAATTATCTGCACTTAGTCTTTTGAGGTAGGATATAACTGAACCGATCATCTTTAGCTCAAGATTCAGTCTGCCCCTTCGTACCTCAAATTTATTCTTAGTTAATATTCTCTTCAATTGGTGATAAGCTATAGTCAGACCACCCAAACTTATTGAACCCTGTCTGACTAGCCTATTCATAGATAAAATAAAAGTTATAGCCTTTTGGTTCCAGCATGTGCGTGACATTGGACCAAGACCACCCAAACATATGGAATATGTCTGGTCCTCTGCCTGATTCGTTTCCTTAAATAGAACAGGAAGGGGTATGGAACATGCTTAGACCCCCTCGTTCAAAATCCAAAGAAACAGAGAAAACCTAAAACAAACAAGGCAATCAAGCCATCCAATCTTATGGAAAAATGCTTGGTTCCTGAAAATCAAGCACAAACAACTCTCGCAAGTCAAAGCAACCAGACTACCCAATCTTATGGGAACCTGTCTGGTCCTTCAGGCAATGGGAAATAAACACAACACTGGGCCCTCCAATCTTATGGAGACTCTCCCAGCCTTTGGTTGATCTAGTCAGACAAAAGCAATACAACCTTCCTCCCACCTTTCCCCCGATGCAATCCCACAATCTGCTTTTAGTCAGACAATAAAATCAAAACTGACATTACACATGCGTTCCTTTACTTAGGTCTGAACTGTCCTGAAAGGTAAACATAAAAGTCAAAGTAGGGACGCACGCAGTATACTTAGTCAACCATAGCAAGAATTACAGTTAGGGGTTATAACTGGGTTTATAGAAGAGAAAGCAATGGTTACCTTTCAGTTCCCTGCCTCCATAACTCCTCTTGAGTTCCGGGAGAGCTCCCGCAATCGGTGGGCTGACTCCCCACAGAGTCTTGTTGAGGTCCTATGGGTTGCAATCCCGCGTGTTGCCTTCCTCTCTGAACAGGATTAGACTTCGAGTAAGAAGGGCAGAAAATAAAGGGTTTTAGACTCTCGAGATACAAGAGGGGGACAAACTCAGGGGGACAAACTCAAATCCCAGGAGAGGGCCTTGTAATCTCAACACGCCTGAGGGCCCCGCAATGGCGGCCGAGAAACACGCCGTCAAACGACTACTTTAGTTTAGTGGTCGGTACGCAGCACCCAATTCTGGCCCTCTTCAAGCCGTAGTAATAACACTTTACGTAAAACCGAATCACTCCCTCAAGCTGCAACAATCATGTGCCGGTAATATGCCCAAGCTAATCTCAGCAACAGTTTGTCGGCACTGTATGTTCAACAACCGTGCACAACAACGTGTAGGGTGATAACGGGAGGTTCATTCCTACTTAGAATAGCCAACAAGCCATGGGAGTCGAAGATCTGCCTGTTAGAGCTACAGGCCAGCCACGGAACATAGTAACCTATCTACGAAACATAAACCAATACCTGAGTTTGTTGCTCAGAGTACACGCCAACCAGACGTGGCGGAGGATTCAGCTCTCTCTTGATTCTATGGGTGGTGGTGCATGACCGTTCTTAGTTGGTGGAGTGATTTTGTCTGCAAACGTGAGCGGATCAAAGGGGGGCTCCTCTGTGACTAGAAAACTGTGAAGTACTGGAGAGCACGGGTTCTTACTCAGGGGGTGACCAGACCGTATTGATTGCTGCTCGGCAGGCTATTTAATACAGCTGCTTCTGAAGAATCGGCGAGCTGCTACGTATATATCGCTACTTGGTTCATTCCTTCATTCCGACTCATCCGCCTTTTTATCGGTCATTCAAATACCACCCCGTACACACACATGTCGATTATGCAGGCTACTATATTGGTCAGGTAAGTGCTATACCTCCTTCCTGTTCAAGATCTCACTCCCTCTCTTCACCCGGCCAGGTATTCGACCAAATTCATTCGCTTGCGCCATATTCATGTAGGAAGGCAAGACTGGCGGTGCACAATGTCACTACCATGGTCGACAATCACCACGATGCCGGGCTGTATGGCGAAAGCAATCAATGAGGGCAGCACTTCGATGACAGGGAAAACCGAACCCCGTTACTGAAAAGGAGGAGACCGCCTCATTCAAAGAAAGAGCCTACCGTCGAGGAGGAGCGGCCACGTTGGACAAAGGCGACACTTGGGACGAAAGGAACAATTGCGCATATCCGTATAGTGATCAATAGTACGGACAACGACATGCTATTCGTAGTGTGTCCCATATGAGAGTGGATCTTCCGCTAAAAACGAGGACAGATGCTCTCTCTCCTATAAAAGCTCGCCTTGTTTTCAACCTACTCAACCAAATGCCAATCTGCCCTTACTACGTAACTCGCCTTATTCTAACCTTCTCCTACCACTTTACTTTGTCCTGTTCCATAGAGAATGGGACGCCTCTGCTATTGCCATACTGGTTTCCCGTTACTTTCCTACCACTTTACTTTGTCCTGTTCCATAGAGAATCGGACGCCTCTGCTATTGCCATACTGGTTTCCCGTTACTTCCGCGCAGTCTCTCTCTCTTACTAACTCTCTCTATACTAACCTCTTTCTAAATCTATCTTCATCATTCAATTCGCTCAAACTCTGTCCTCTCTCGATTCTATCGAGAATTGTGGAAGGTATCCACCTTTCTACGTACCCCCCGCAGCCTTTTGCCATCGTAGTGCCCAAATCGTTGCTCTAGAGCCTAAACGAAGACCGTCATCGGTTCAACATCCGTAAAAACCCCAACTTCAAATCTTCACCCGCCCAAATCCGCAAAGGAACGAAAGAGTAAGTCGCTTTCTTCTTCTTCTCGCTTCCCCCTCTTCGTCGCCATAACTTCGCACACTCTCTTTCTAACTTTACTTCTTCCTTACTAACTTATTACTAAAAACGACCTCAGATTTGAGGTCGCCCGCCTAGCTTGCAGTCTTCCTCCTAGGCAGCGCTCTGAGACACAGCGCCCGCTCAAGCAGGATGACTCGCAAACTTGCATACCGCAAATGAGGAGCTACTTGTTCCTCCTAGAGATATAGCACCCTGCTTGCCTCTTGAGTGGTGACTTCCAGGCTGATCCAAGCAACGGGCACCTCCTTTTCGGAGGGAAACATCATTGCAGGCTCTGATATCGTCTGCACTGGCCCTAGACTGGGGCTACTTGCAGGCTCTGATATCGTCCGCACTGGCCCTAGACTGGGGCTACTAGACTGGAGCAGTTCCTGACACATTTACCGCTACTTGAGTGGTACCGGCCTACCTGCTTCTTGAGTGTTTCCCTAAGTGTTGCGGGCCTACTCCCCGCTACTTTAGCGTTTTTCCTGCTGCAACCCTCAAAGTCACGGCCACATGTAAGTACCAGCGCTGTGGGCCACACACGCACTCAGGCAGACGTGCACTCAGACAGGCACACGGAACAGCAAGCACGCACACACACACACAGACTTAGAAAACTCAGCACAATGGGGGAATCTCAGCAAGGCATACATTCCAGATGCAAAACCCAGATGATTTGGTGCATTCTTCTGAGACCAAAAAGTTTCCAAAGCTGGCACATTTTTCTATTTGCGAACTGCTGGCAGTCTCCCACATCGCATGGGCGTACTGATTCAGCTGCCACATTTTACTTCACCCTTCGCTCTTGTGTCGTGGAGCTTTACCTGAGAACATATGTACCAGTCCCCAAAACTGAGGATAAGCGGGTACCATACTTGGGGCATATTCACACTTGGACTTTTTGGACTGAATTCGACTTCAATTATGCACAGATTCATTGAAGAAAGTCCTGGTGTCAGTATGCCCCTAACCTTTCCTAGCAAGAAGTGCAAAAACATATCCTAACCTTCTGAGCAAGAAGTGCGAAAAGATATCATTTGGTGAATGGCTTTTATTGACTTATTCAAATTTATTGTGGGAGGAATCTTACTGAATGTTGAACCAGAGTTTGACATGTGGGACAATTCCGCAATTTGTCAAGTCCATCGAAGGGAGTTTACAACTTTGGAAGTCCTTGGACAGTTCTCACACTGGTTGATAACTTGTCCTCCTAGGAAAATGTTTTTGGGAGTGTGATGTCTGCTGAACACTGCAGTCTATGGGCCTTGTTTCACCACTCGCCAGATGCGTAAATTTTGAGTGCATCTTTCAGAAAAATGTGGTTAGGTACGTTCTGCATATTCACATTTGGTGAGTGCAGTGACTGAAGATCACATGTACCTTGCCCAAAAGCAACTAGATACATTCTTCGTTTTCACATTTGGCAAGTTATCCTATAGCCATTGGTTAGAAGTCTGCTAGATGTCGGAGTTTTTGTCATGAACAGCTGCAAGAGGTAAAACCGCTGTTGCAGTAAGTGAGGAGAAGGGGGAAAAAAAATCAGTTGCTGCCCCACTAGTGGCTTACTACCGTGGTCGGTGCTGATTTGGTGGCAGGTATGGGTCGACTCCATCAGGAATCCCATCTCAGGACACAAGGGGGATTCCATTTGGTTCCTTCATTGCAGGTTTCAGGCTGCCCCCTTCAGTTTGGTTTGCTTGCATCGTCCAACTTCTGTGCAGCAGATTGGTTTCTGTTCAGGGAGCGTAAATGTTATCTTATTGTTGCTCACACATATGTATGCCTACCCACACACACTCTCTTTCTCTCTCTTGTGAATAGTTTCAGCTTTACCCCATTATTGTGGGTTGCCTGGCCAATCCATTTTGGTATTCTGTGCGTCATTGAACCGTCAGTTCCCCTGAAGCAAAGTTATCAAACCGGCAGCATTTTCTCGATTCTGGAGCACCAAGCTAAAACGTTTTGGGGCCAACCGGTAGCAGCAGGGAGCAAAAGTATTTGAACGTTTGCCACAAGAATTATTTTCGCCATCCATGCAATTCCATTTTTTTTTTTTGGATTTTTCTAATATCCCCCCCCACCCCCCCCCAAATAAAATCAGCACTCAATGTACACCCCGGAGTATTATTTTCAGAAATTTCTGCCGACCGTTCTGATCGTGAAGAATTGCCAAAGTCGGTGCACTCAAAATTTCAGGCATTGCTGCCATCCTGTTTCACAGCCAGTGCATATACGACTGTGACCTTTGCATTACGGTGGAAGTACTGGCAGTCTAAACAGCGACTCATCCAAGATTGGCCTTTTGCGCCTGGTCTGGTTACTTGTCTAGCCCAGCTGGATTGAGTGGATATGTCCCGCCCAATGGCCATGTACAAAAGGCAATTATGATCAGGGACCAAATTGAAGCCGAGGTTTTACTTTCTGTGTGTATTGTGGATTCTCCCTTCCCATGGCCTTTTGGGGCTGTTGCAGAAGCGCTTTCGGTCCGAGTCTTCCCTGGCACTGTACCAAGCGCATCCACATTCTAGTCACAAAAATACACATTTTTGGGTGGAGTTCGGACGTGATGCCTTTAAGCATCAATGGATCTTGTATTGTTTGGTGTTTATCAGGGAAGAATGATGGACGCTAACTTTCCATTGAGAAGGTGCATTATCGTCGATAGGATGTTTTTATCCTTTTCCCTTTGTTTGTAATGGTCCGCGTGTGGGTTGCTAGGGATGGTACCATGGCTAAACTGGGTCCTTTGAAAAATTTTCAGAACAGTCTGACTCAAGCCCCCTGTCCTTCTTCTTTTGCAGGACGCTGATGCACAGAGAGTGTTACGCGCACGTTACAAAGACATTATTGAGCTTGGGGACGTTACACAATTCAAGGGAAGCTTTGTTGAGGAACCTGTTGATCTGGTTGTGGCAGGCTTCCCTTGCCAAGATCTGAGCTCCATGGGAAAAAAACATGGGTAAGCATGCCAGTTATCACTTTTGCAAAGTTTAGAGAAACAAGAACATTTACCTCGTCCTCATTCTCATCCTTTGCTTCATTCCTCTGTTCTTTTTCCGCTTCCTCATCGTCCTCGTCTTCCTCGTCTTCCTCGTCTTCCTCGTCTTCCTCGTCTCTTGTCTTCCTCGTCTTCCTGATCTCCCTCCTCGTCTTCCTTGTCCTTCTCTTCCTCCTCTGCTTCTTCTGTCCGCGCTCCCTTCTCATCCTCTCTGGTGCCTCCTCGTCTTCCTTTTTTTTCCCTTGTCCTTTTCATGCTTTTGTTATTCTCATTTCTGTTCCTTCCGTTCTTATACTTGTAACTTCTTCTCAAAATTACCTTTTTGGTTGCTGTAGGCTGTTATGTACCTGTTTCAGACTTAGTTTTAAACCACCAGTACATGCCAGCTATCGGCCGCGGGCCCCTTTCGGAGGCTGCCCACCGCCGATTCATTTTATCTACAGAGCTCGGCTTCCTAAATTTTTGGAGAGGCTCAAAACAGGTTCTCCAGTTGCCTGGGGCCATGTACTGGTGGTTTAAAGCACCAGTACACCACGTATCGGCCCGCGGGTGTCAGCATGAAACCCGCACCACTTCGGAGGCCGCCGATGTTTTTTTCCAACAGCGGGCCTGGCCGCGCGGCGCCTCCGAGTTTTGCGTGTGGTGACAGAAACTTTCTGCAAGGCTGGGGCCGGTTTAAGAGGTCATTCACATTTGATTATTTGGAAGTATAGAATCTGCAGATGTCAACATAGACATGAGAAAGAAAAATCCTCTGAAGAAATGAGAAATGCAACGAAAATTGAGCACGGGTGATCCTTGTCATCCAATGAAGAACGAAAGGACATTTACGTCATTCACGACTAGAACTTGTCACATTCAAGAAAGATGATAAGAATGAAGAAAACTCTGAAAAAGGCCTTTTTAAATGATCTCTTCTACCACTAATAGTCTAATATTGAGACTCAGGTACAATGCATCATTTCTTAGAAAGCAATGCTCTGCTCTAGAATATGATTAAGATCTTAAGAAGCAGAAGCAGGTCTGATGAAAACGATGAGAATATGAAGCCCTGCTGTTTTGTTTTTCAAACAGGCCTTACATGGAGGGTCAGATCTGCCCTATCCATTGCAAGGAAATGTATTCGGTGTGCAAGTACCCTTGTGAAATCAAACTCGTCTTCTTGTCACTTTGTCATGCCTGCAAACAGCGGTACAGCAACTGGCGACATGCGCCCACACAGTACTCAAGATATCGTAACCAGATATGAGTTCTCTTCAACTGGCTATGGCGACTG
>BFEA01000281.1:976375-996566 GCA_003427395.1 Chara braunii | reverse complement strand
CGACCCCAACCCTTCAGGTCATAGTTGCCTCCTCCGTTTGTGACTGTTGCCGTACAATCCTATCCGGAATTGAGTTGTGCCAGTCCTTCCAGCTCACCCGGTCTTCCCGGATCTCGGCCACCTTAACGCTAATCAGCCAGTTCCTGCTGAATTTTGCTCTTCATCTTCGGGCCATTTCAGTTTGATTTTCCTCCATCTGCACAATATCTCTGCTTGGATAATCGACTTGGACTCTTTCCATACCTTGTCCCTTGGATTTGATAGTCCTTCAATTGATCTGCTGCATCTCTCCTTCCAGATCACCCATAGGGTCACCTTCCTGATGAGTTCAAACCAATTCGATTCCGCCCTCCGAGTCATCGTGGGGATGTTAGTGAGGAGGAGGAGTTGGATGGGTTGTTTAGGAAAAGGGAAGAGAAGAGGGAGTCCCACAGGGAAGAGGCTCTCGCCCAGTAATCTGTCGCCTCCACACAGTGCACCAAACAGTGGACTATGTCCTCTACCGCTCCTGCCGAGCAGACTGTACATATCTCCGAGCTATCCGGATTAGTAGCTTTACGCCTAGTGTGCAGCCACTGGTTCACTGGTAAGGCAGCATACGCTATCAACCACTGCAGACTTCTGATCTTAACTGGTCTGATCTGTGCATATTTTTTCCATGGGATCTGTTGGATTTTGTCGGCTTCCTGTCCCACCAGCTTTCGCCATCTGTTTAAGATAGTGGGATCTGGCTGGGTCTTTGGTCTTCAGTAGTAGTCCATACCCAAATTTAACGGTATAGTCTTGAACCGGAGTTTTCGTCTTGACACTCCGATTGCTGCCTGAGGTCCATGCCCACTCTTCCGGGTCAAATTCTAAGGCTCGGATAGCCGTATCTGGTCTAAAAATGGACTTCGGCCATGTGCCTATGACCCTGACCTTCCTGAGGAGAAAAAAATCTAGTGTGGAGCATTCGACTTCCCGATTATGGATGGCTGGCATATCTGAGCCCGTGGTGGATATCGGGAAGGAATGGAAGACGGCGTTGGTAGGTGAATCACGCTGCATGTGGGAAAATTGGTAGGCTCTAGTAGGAGGGGTGTCTTGGATCAAGAGGCCCCAGTCCCCGGCTCTCCACGGCTCGTCCTTGGCAAGGATGTCCTTCCATTCTTGCGGGATACGGGTAATTAGGTACTGCAAGTTGGTTTCTCTCCTGTGGCATCCTTTCAGTTGTGCATTAACCTCTTGCTCCGTAGCCCAGTCTTTTCTATCCTCTTCCCACAAGTGGTCTATTTTCCAGATCCCATTCTTGACCCATGACAGCCATTTTCGTTCCATATATATCGGATTGTTGGCCTCGTTCGTTATCCATTCATTACCAAAAAGCGGTTGTCTGAGAATTTCGTCTTTCGACTTTGGTCTGTTGATCCTGGTGGGACAAATTCTCCTCCAGAGTCGAAGCAGCACCGGCCAGTACGGGGAGTGAGGTCGGACATCTTCTGGTCTGTTATTCCTAGTCCGATTCCTGCGTCCCGTTGTTATCCTCCATTCCTTATTCATGACCCAGAACAGTCCAGACATATCGGGTGGGGAGCGGGTAGGGGCCACCGCCCTGATGCTGTCTAATGCCAACTTGTTCCAAGCGGTGTCTGGATTTGTCAGCAGTTTAATGATCCATTTTATTTGCAAGGCTTTGGTCTCTGTCCCCGGGTGAATGAGGCCCAGGCCTCCGTTCCTAGGAATCCTTGTGACATAGTGCCAGGCTATCTTAGGGATGCATTTTTCTTCGTGGGGGTTGCCTGTCTACAGATAAAGCCTGGCTCTACGGTTCAACTCCTTCACCGAGCTGTCGGGAACTGTCCAGATAGAAGCTAAATGCATTTCCTAATTTTCCTTGTTTTTCAAAATGCATTTCCTTGTCAAAGAAACAGTCGACCTGCTGGGGCTACGCCCGCAGCGCCGGGCGGGATACCTCTTTCGTGAGGGATGCTGATGCGAAGTGTCCCCCATCCGTGCCTGGCATCCAAGCGCCCAATCAAAAGAAAAGAAAATGGGCCTGACGGCAAGACTGCAACCACGTCCATAAATGAGAAAATAAGTTTCTAGAACCCTTTAATTGTGCTCATGCGACTGCATCTGGGTTTGATCCCAGACCTGTATTTCAACCGTTCAAGAACGCACCAACCCAGCCAGGCCTGTTGGCAGGGGATGGCCAAATTGGATGGGAGGACGAGAGGAACTGTTAGGCATGCAGATCGCTTCATGCAGTATTGGAGTTGGTACACAGATCGAAGCCAAATAACGATTCAAATAGAATTAGAGTAATCCAATGGGGACTCTATTTGATTTATTGAACAAGGAAAAAAAACTGAAAAGGTGCACGAACACCGAAGTGCGTCAGATGAATCTGACCGCAATCCTGGCCACAGTGTCCCGTGAAAAGTGCCCCAACAAAAACGACAAAAGCGCCTCCATGATGGTAAAACTGAAAAGTGAAGCGTGGCGGAGGAATCGGACTGCAATCATGTCTACAGCATCCTACGAAAAGTCCCCCCAAAACAACAATAGCAGCAGACCTCCCCCGCTATGCAAAAACTGAAAAGGTGCATTAAAGTCCCCAAGAAAACGACAAAAGTGCCCCCACGACAGGAAAACTGGAAAGGCAAGCGCAGCTGAAGAATCTGACTGCAATCACGTCGAATGCATCGCCCGACAGAAAGAAAGACTGGTTTCAAACACATGGCCAACAAAAAGAAAGGCTGGATTTGAACGCACAGCCCAGCAAAACGAAAGGGCCTCGCTGCACTACTCATCAATCGTGAAAAAAATCAAGAGTGCGGCATGAGTTGTCAGTGTCCTGAAATGGCCTAGAGTTCGGTCGTGGCTGCACTTACTCTAGATAGTCCGGCTGATGAAGCACTCTTGAGACGCTGACAGTTATCCTAGAGTGCAGTGCAGCGTGGTTTGTCCGCCCAGACACAGGCGTGCTCTAGAAGTCCCGTGCCCTTTCAAGAAGCCGTCCGACCACCCTTGCAAAAACCAAGGTTGCAAGCGGGCGAGCAAGAGTGCTCTAGATGACTTCGTCCGACGGCGCCCTGACAGCTCATGAAATGTATTTTACTATTTTCACGGGCGACGAGGCAAGAGTAGTGCAGCGTAATAACTCTTGACGTTTGCAAGAGTTACGTCTGACAGCTCTTGATGCGTTTTCCGACGGCCCAATTCACGAGTAAGTGCAGCGATGCGCAGCTCATGAAAAAGCACATTTCATGAGTAGTGCATTGAGGCCCAAAGACTGGATTCCTTCTTGATCCGAAGGAGCGAAGACTCCTCCCCACAACCATGCGGCCCACTCAGCCCCCTGGGACCAAGAGGAAAACGGGTTTCGCGCAGGATGCGTCGTGCGAGACCCGGGTTGGTCTTTGAAAAGGACAAGGCGGTGCCCGCGCTCCACGCGCAGCGGAGACCTGCTCCACCTCCTCCCCCTTGCTCCTTGGTGTTGTCTTTATCTCCTCTCTCTATCGAGTTCCCGCATCTGCTCCTCCTACCAGCCCCCCCGCACCGCATGCATGTCCTGCTGTGGGGCGCCCTGTACTTTGTGGATGTTACATACAGGCACATTCGCGCCATGAAAGAAAAAGAAAAAAGCATAGACATGGCCCCAAGCTCCCCCCAACAAACAAAAAAAAAGAGAAAAAAGGCCCGGCCTAGCTCAGTTGGTACACCCTGAACCAAATTTATGTGGCAGTGCCATAAGACGATGTGCCTCGCCCCACTACGCACCACCAAGGGCCTCGCCACACCATTCTTGAAACGGGGAAATGTTTCAAGAGCTGTCAGACGATTTCAAGAGTTGCATTTTCAAGAGTTTTCGGTCCCTCGCCACACAGCAGGTTTTTTTTTTTTTTTTGAGAAAATAGCCCTTGCGTAAGCCCTCTATCCCGGCGGTGGTAAGAGAACCTCCAGAATTGAGGGCTTATCTGTCAGGCTGCTCCATCTATTGGTGGTGAGCGGCACCTGCTGGAAAGTGGGTCCAGCGTCCCATTGATACACCTGGTAACACAGAGATTGCTGTTTGTTGTCTCCTGGGGTCATGATCGTTTCTGACTCAGGCCGGGCCTCCATTGTCCCATTAAGGTGCTAAAATTACCCATCCCTTTTTTGGGAGCACCCTGTGTCTTATTAGCTCAGCTCTGTTCAGCAGCCCCCTTGTTTGTTATTGCTATGACTGTCCCTCCATACCCTTTAAAGTTTAAACCCTATACCCTCTCTAGAGCCATGCATCACATGTATCACATATGCAATATAGACCCGTTCCCTGGCCGGGGCTCACTCTTATCATCTACACTCCAATCATCTTGCCCTGCCCACTCCCGGAAATTACCTGTTATTCTTTCTCGCCCTGAAGTCTCTCATTCGTCTGCCAGACCCAGGCTACTTCCAGTTGTCTGCAGTCCAGTTGTTTGTTATTGCTATGACTGTCCCTACAAACCCTTTAAACTGTATACCCTCTGTAAAGCCATGCATCACACATTCACACATTCGTGAAGCCTGAGGATCTGCGGTGAAATGGAATGTGATGCAGTGCAATATGGACTCGTTCCCTGGCCGGGGCAGTCTTCAAACGGCGACGGTGCTGGACAAAGGATGCAAAAAGACAGAACAGGTTTGCTTTTTTTTAATGGCATCAGGATAACGGTGATAACTCTTGAAAATCAGTAGTCCCTTAAGGGTTCGGCCAAGGATGCTTGAAAACGCACGATTTCCAGGTTGGGGTTTCCAATCTTTCAAGAGTTGCTCTTGAAAGGGTTTCAAGAGCTACTCTGACTGCTCTTGACTGCCCCAAGTTTCAAGAGTGGTGTGGCGAGGCCCCAAACGGGCGGCGCTCCACTACTCACCATGGACACAAAATAACATGGCGGTGTACCTTTCCATTTTCCAGTGGAAGATCCATTCTCATTTTGGGCTTGTGGTGAGTAGTGGAGCGAAGCGCATAGCCGGCTCTTGCTATGTGTAAAATGACAAAAACGATGGGCCTCTCTCCACTAAATAACACGTGCAAAATGAGAATGAATCTTCTGCTAGAACATGGAAAGAATCATGGCCATATTTTTTGTCTTTTCTGCATGGACTGAGTAGTGAGCGAGGCACAGAGAAACAGGAAAACAGCACCGCAAAATGAGACAAATCTTCCAGTAGAAAAAAAAAAACAACGCACAGAAAAATAGGAAAAGGCAACACGTGTGCAAAATCAGAATGAATCTTTCGCTAGAACATGGAAAGATACACCGCCAGTAGTGGATCCCAAAGCGTTTTGCTATGAGGTAGTATGAACTTGTCATCGAACATTTTGTCTGCGCGGCGTCCGCTACACGACAACCAAAAAAAAAGTGGGGGAACTCTAACCCAACGAATCTCCCCCCCCCTCCCGAAAAAAAAACTCAACCAATCAGAATGAAACGACACGAGAAAAGAAGGAAGTTCCCTGACACCGCGCGCCCTGTGTGCCCTCACTGAACTGCACGACGTACACACCCCAAAATAAACAACACCCGTGAACTTCTTTTTTTTTTTTTTTTTTTTTGGAAGAAATTCAACATTTCATTACTCAAGAGAAAGTCGAGGCTGGGAATCCTCACAAACAACACGGAGATGCTGAGGCCCTTACCCAGCTTAGGCTTGAAAATTGGAAACTGGGTCCAGTGTCCCTTGACCTTCTCCCACTGCTCATTCATGTAAAAATGCTATGTAACCCACAGACAGCGCTGACCATGTCGGGCAGCAAAGGAATACCAGTAATCTGAGCTCTTTATGTCGGGCCTATGTTCGTCCCTAATCAATAAACGTGTCCGATAGACATGTGGCAGTACAGATGGTGTAGCGTCCCTCCTGGTTAAGGGTAGCTAATCAATCAACCACCTGGGAACTTCCCAAATGGGCCGCGCCCCAGCAGTGCCACCTGCCACTCGTTTTTTCCTTCGGCTCACGCTGTAGCGTTACGTGAGGACCGCTATTTTTATTGGGAGTGTTAAGGATATTGATATAGAAGAATGAAAAACTGCTTAATGCACTAAGGATCATCAAAATGTTTTTGCAACTTAATCTGAAGAGTAAATGACATCAACTGACGGAAGTGTATTTCCTGTTCGTGTCAGACTATGTGTGAACCTTCTGACCTAATCAGATCTCTTTCCCTCACACTTGGACATATGCTCTTGTGAAGCACGTGCATTCCAATGCCACAGGCATTTTTAAGAAGTTGACGAAGTTTACCAGATGACTATTTGGAGACTGCCATATGATGCACTGTCAGGTTTCGTCTGCTGCAGTAGAGATAAACAAACTCAAGCTATGTTGAATGCACACAAGAATCAGGACTCAAAAACTTTAATGCACACAAGAATCAAGACTCTAAAACTTTAAAAACTATGTTATGAACACGTATAGGGCAGATTCACATTCTGGGATGGCTGATGACAAAATGAACCTACTTCTTTTCAAAACTGTACCGGCCCAGGGTAAATTACTAAATGGTAAATAGTAAATACAGAATAATTCACTCATGTGAGTGTATTGGGATTCGAACAGAGGTCTGTATTTCATTACACAGTTTGCATCTAAGAAGAAAATATGTAACCCTGGGCCACCAAGTGCTGCCTGGAAACATGCCCAGGTGCGCGCCCGGCATGACCCCCGGGCGGGGTTCCCAGCAGCCCACGCGCGCAAAAAAAAAATGGTGAAAAAGAATGTTCCTCAGAATTGCAATCCAAACAACTTTTGGCTGAGGGTCACCTCAGAATTCGTTATTGAATCCAATATAGTAATATAGAAAAGAAAATAAAAAACCATTCAGACTAGGCCCCTTCAAACCGCATTTGTATACCCCCACCCTAACAGACAACACCCTTAAAAAAAGAAAGAGCCTGGATTTGGGCTCCTCTGGATTTGTATACCCCCACCCTAACAGACAACACCCCCACTGCCGAAGAAAAAAATAAATTAAAGAAAATGATCGGACTTTCTAACAAACCTGGGTACCCTGGACAGCGAACCCCCCAGGAACTCATTGGAGGTTCTAGGAAACTTTAGGAAGGGTATTTTTTACTCTTTTACTCTTTTACTATTTTTATTGTCAGCAAGTCCAATGCATCATTGAAAACTGAGTCCTGTATAGTGTATCGTGAGGGATGACTGGTTTTTGTTCATTTGGCTGTGGTTGATTAATGTTGCAGCCGACTGAAAAGTGCAAGTAAATTTTCAACGAAAAAAAAGGCACTGAAAGATAAAAGGTGGAGCCTCCTTGGGAACAGTTTTTCGGTAAGGAATCCCACTTTGCTCAGATGTGGGTGGGGGTGATAGTCTGGTTATTTTGCCTCAAGGCATATGGCTTGAACCGTCAGTAAGGGGCTCTACAGACTGTCAAGAGAGTACCCCCTCCTGAGTGAGTTGAAGTCTGACGGAGTTCCATGCCACATCCCCCAATTCTTTGTCCTCATCTCCATTTCTATCCACTCATTTAACGACTGTTTTTGTGTTCCAACTTCCAAGTTCATTCATGATGTTAAGGTCAAATTTGAGTCGAGGACATGAATGGCCTCAAGAAGAAATGGAAGCAGAGAAGAGAATGGCATAGAGAAGTGGTGGAGAGGATCAGGATAAGACCCATCAAGGACTACAAAAGCTGTTCCGGTTCACCAACGGGCCTAGCTCAGTTGGTAACTTGGTACACCCATGAACTGTTGAAATACAGACTCAAGCTGGTCTGACACTATCAGATGAACAGAGTATAATCATTCTGAATTGCCTAGGGCCGGTCGGTTCAATGATGATATCTCAAGATTGTCGCCCTTTTTATGATTTCTCGCCCCCCCCCCCCCCCCCCCCCCCCCCCCCCCCCNCAGGGAGTTTTGAATTTGTTAAAGTTCCGTCAGAAATTACCCATTTTGTGTCAGCCCGCACAAACCCATCAGGCTGGACGGCTGCACCAGATATCCGGTTGGATATCCCAGACAGCGGGGAGCGACCCGCATATCTGGGATCGCAGCATAGCCTGATGATCACCTCCCCATCAGCTTGCCACTTTTATCATGTCACTGGTGGGCGATAGTGTGGCATGATTTGGGTCAAGGCTTTTGGCTTGAAGCATCAGTGAAAGGGGCTACAGCCTCCTGACGAGCAATTGAAAGTCTGATAGAATTGCCTGTCACATTCCCCCCTTCTTTGTCCTTTTTTCCCTTTCTGCTAAAACATGTCTGGTTAGTTGGAACTTGGAATATCGGTCCACAATTTCTAGCAAGTGAAAGTTTTACAAAATTGCCTGTCACATTCCCCCATTCTTTGTCCTCTCCTCTCTTTCTGCCAACTCGTGTCTGTTTAGTCGGTTCTATTGTCGTCTCTGTCCCCTTTCCTCTCTTTCTATTGAGTACAGAGAGAGCACAGTAGTGCTCAGAAGTTCCCCTAGGCCTCCTTTTCCAGCAATTGACAAGGAAGCTGAGGAGATTCTCGCCCATTCTAAAGGGCCAGATTTGTGTCCAGCACTCCTTTGTCGCCTTATCTAGACACAGAGTCTTATTTTTCCACATCAATTTGATAGTCGTCCGTGTCCCATTCACAGACAAGGGTTCATCTAGTTCGCCATCGGGCTTCATAGTGATTGCCTGAATGCTGGAGTATTCTGACTCCTGTCTTGTGCTGTTCGGATGGGGTGAAGAAGGTTTCTGGAGGCGTGGAAATCACAATAGAATAATAGAATAAATTATTAAATTGGCTATGTCCATCATCTCTTTGCCTGACCGTTTGGTCTCGTTTCGTGCTGCTGGGTCTATCAGTCGCACTACTGTATTGTTTCTGGAGTTAGCATTGACCTTTTGCAAAGGAGAACTTCGCCATCGATTCATTCAGTTAGGCGCCAGTCATCTTTGTTCTGATTTGGAGGAGGTCGATTGATAGGTCCTCGTTGGTTTTGTGAAATGATGAGTGGTGACTTACATCCCTCCCGTATGTGAGAGATGGGCCTTCCCAAGACTTGTTACTGTCGGTTGGCCGCCGAAACCTATCTGACCGGCAGAAAGAAAGAAAGAAAGAAAGAAAGAAAGAAAGAAAGAAAGAAAGAAAGAAAGATTTAAAAGAAGGTCAGTTTTGAAAATCCTTCTGTGTCTTTGTTGTTTTTTTTGGTTCTTCCTTGCACAAGCACCCACGAGAAGCTGGTCGAAACCAGGCCCGGCATCCCTTACGTAAGTCATTCACTGCACAATCTATCAGGCTTTCCTGCCTATGGGAGATTAGCGCTCTGTCCACTTCAGCTGCTGTTCTGAGGTCCTTCTTGATCATAGGCTATTACCTACTGTAGCTGTTGTCACGAGGCAGAGGAAACTCCTGGACTTTGCAAACCCAAGTGAAGTGTTACTTTTGGATAGCTGTGGCCATATGATTCCCGGAAGATTGCCTGATTACCAGAAGGATTATTAGGAAGCATTGGCTAGCCAAGTGTGTAACTTACTAATTTCCTTGGGCCTTTGAGAGCAGGCTTTTATTTTCCTCTTTTTAACCCTGTTCATGCCCTCCTCTTTAGGGCGTCCCGTGGTCAGTTCAAATTTCAAATGTCTTATTTGAATTCTTTTGTACTTTCTTTCCTTCACAGTTCTTCTAGATTGTATGTCTACCTGTTGAACCAAACCAGTGTATACACTGTACAGCTTTCTGTAAACCACTGCCATTAATCGTTATTCAAAACCAAAAGTGAGATTGGATGTGTCCTCACAATCTCTCTGGTACAAGTGAGTTGATCGTTTTTTTGGGTGGGTGGGATGGGGTTGGGTGGGGTGGGGTCGGGGGAGGGCTTAGCCTGTTAAAGGTTGATTCATTTTTGAGGGGTTAGTCAAAATTCAAGAGGAGCTGTAAAACACTCAGATGCATGTGATCCGCTGATCCAGAGAGCTGGGACTCTTGCCAGACTGTCCTTAAGCGGTCTGGTGGAACCTGTACCTGCCCTGAAGGAGAAAATGTCGAAACTTCAAAAGTGGTCTGCTGTCTAGTTGTCTCATCTATGGCCACAAATTCATACATTCCTTTCGACTGCATCGCAGATTCATCTTGCTTCCCAATCTTTGCCTTCAGGAGCTCAATTCATCTGACGGGGATACTTTCGTTGAAGTTCGTGACACCCCTTTATGCAGTGACTGTCTTCTTTGATGGTTCCACTCTGTGCTTCCCATCAGTGTTGGATCTGCAATATCCTCTTCTCTCGAAAAAGCGCCCCCATTCAGCCATAGTTTCGAATCAGTTTATGGAATCTCCTTTCTCATCCTTTATGCATTTGTTGCCTAAGGGTTGCCTCTGGACCTCGTTCCTTGTCTATTGTCTCGGGGGTGCTTGTGGGAAGATAGCCCTCCAGTTGGTTAACTATTTTTCTCAGAAGCTTCTTTTATTCTCCTCTATTCTCCATGCTTGATATGTTTCTCTCTCCCTCTCTCTTTCTTCCTCTTCCTCGTCAAAGAGCTATGCCGGTTGAAGAGCCGGAACAAACCAGTCAATTTTTCAGCTTATATGGGGCTTTGAAATGTGCTTTCTCTTTGAAATGTTCCTCTCTCTCTGTGAAGCATGCCACAGTGCTAACCACTTCCAAAGGAGCTTTTGCTGGAGGGTGAGTCTTATAATCTCATTAGGTTTGTAGGGCCTGTATTTCGCAGTCCCCAACCCAACCCTCGTATAATCTCTTTTTCGTAGCTTGCGCACTTCGATGCCACCTTGTTACTGACCTTTACTGATCTGCTCCTAACTCAGACTGCCTGCCTGCAGGACATCTGTTGCTTTTTTTTTTCTTTTTTTTTTTTCAAAGAAACACTCCCTCGAGTGCCAGTGGTGCTGGTAAGAGCAGACACTGCTATCACCTGGGAGAGACTCCATATATTGGTGGGGAGCATCACTTGCCGGAACATGCTTGCTGAGTGACTTGTTAATTGTGATGTTTTTTGCTTCTGTCTTTGTTTGCTTTGGAATGTCCGTACTTTTCGGAATCCAGGTGCCAACGATTGCATATTTGCTTTCACCGCTGTTAGACAAGGCAGTTCGGGCTGCAGGGAAGTGCATTCGTCCTTTCCGATGTGTCGATGAGAGTAAATGTGCCATGATAGACGTTGGGGAGGTGAGTCCTTGTACCTGGCCTCCTTATCCCCGCCTTTTCAGTGTTTCTGCTGCAGCCCCTCTTCTCTTCCGTAACATAGTGCTCAAACTTCAAACTACCGTGTTCACCCAAATAGAACGCCTGGTCATTATAGCCGTATTTGGTGCACTTTCAGTCCAGATATAGCTTTAATAACCGGGCGTTCTATTCGGGTTAAGACGGTAGCTTCTGTTCTTCCACTGAGATGTTCTCATTGTCTATGTTCTTCTATCCTCTTCTTCTTCGCTATATCCTCAAGGTCTCCCGCTTCCTATTTCTGCTATGCGACATTTTTTTTTTGGTTTTTTTTTTTTGGAAGACTGGCTTCGGCTTGCTAGAAGAGGTGATATGAGCATCCCCCTCTATTTGGCTTGGTACTGGTGACTCCAATCTATTGGTGGGGAGCAGCACCTGCTGGAAACCGCGTCCATCGTCCCATATATATTGAGGATCCCTTTACCACTGGGGCCATTATCCATTTGGCTTCGGCTGAGAGAAAGGAAAGCAGAGTCTACCGTAGTCCAGTCCTTGAAGGATATTTGTAGTCTCTCAGACTCTCTCTTTGGTGCCACCTCTTCAGCTCCCTAGTGCCGCCAGATGGGCAAAAGTTTCCCTGGCTGAGTCATTTGTTGCTGTTCTGTTGACGCTATCGAACAAAAATGACTGTTAACTGCCGCTGTACCACATCATGCCCAACAGCGAAAGATGGTGTGGCAGGAAGAGCTCCGGGAACTCTTGAGGGTGGGTGCATGGGGATCGTTGCATCTACCGTAGTCCAGTCCTTGAAGGATATTTGTAGTCTCTCAGACTCTCTCTTTGGTGCCACCTCGTCCGCTTGACACCCACCCTCCCATTGGATGTTGGCAATCCGACCCCCCCATTCGCTCCCTGGCCATTCCTCCCAGAACTGTTTAATTGCTTGCTCCACATCTTTCTTTCTATGATAAAGGTTCAGTTTTGCTTTTATTTTCATCCATTGTTCTGATATGTCCATTAGAATTTGTCGTTTTATGGTGTCTGCCATTTCCTCTCCTGCTATGTGCACTTCCTCCCTTACATGCATGCATCTCTTCTGCCACAGCTCCTAGAAAAGAAAAGAAAAAAACAGTCTTCTCGCTATCGTAAACATATTTTCTTGTATGTGTTGTCATTTGGGGAGCTCCATGCCCCACTCAACAGTGCTTTCCAGTCCCACGGCCAGGTGGACTCGATGCCCAGCTGCCGCGAGATGATGTCCCACCAATGCCATGCAAGGACTGCACCAGGGCACTTCAAAAATGGTGAAGATCTTAATGGACCGTAAAATAGTGAAAACGGCAAAAACCCACACTCACATTTCATGTGAATGACTGTTTTGAGGGTGTGTTTCCGACCCTTCAACCCCTTTCACTTCGAGAATTGTCTCGCTTTGTGTAAATGCGGAAGGTTATGATGGATCCTGAGTTGGTGAAAGTGGGTGAAAAGTTTGAAAACCACCTGACTTCGCATAAATGGTTTCTGTAGACAGAGTGAAGATCATTTACACAGTTATGCGCACAAATATGCGCTGAACATTTGGGCATAGTTAAGCCGCCAGTACACAGCCCCAGCCTTGCAGAAAATGTTTTGTCACCTACTCCGAAAATTTTGCGCCTTGGTTTTACCAGACCACAATGGCTGGCGGGGCCAGCCAAAGAAGAAAAGAAGTGCGCTGCTGGCAGTTCGGCAAAGATTGGCGCACAGTGGAGCGCCTCCAGGACCGTTGCTGGTCTAATCTTCTTCTTGACTGGAGGACCAATTTGACTGCCTTCTTCCTCCGAACATAACGCATACGCATTGTATTTGAGTTTCAAAATTTAAGAACAGAAAAAAAAGAATGCATATGCGTTCTATTCAAAATGTAGGTCTATTCAAATAGAACACATATGCCCTGTATTCGAATAGAACGCACCCTGTGTGCTGTGTTCATTTACAAATTACAACGCATATGTGTTATGTTTGGGGGAAGAAGGTAGTGACTTGCAAGTCCAAAGAGTGCTGAAATTTGTCTGCAATGACTCTGCAATGTCTGCATGCGTTCTATTCGTGCGCCAGGTATGGGCTGTGCATGGCGAAGTAGGGCGCATACCGAATTGGTATGGATTTGTGCAAGACCGACGCGGCGGCCGTTTTTCTTCGGACAGTTCAGAGCCACTTTATATTGAACTGTAAGCTGGGCAGCACCCTTTTCACTCACATCTTTTTTTGTTTGCAATTTGGACCATTTTTTTTATTTATGCGTGTCATCCTTTGCGCACTGGCCGTTCTAATCTTCTCTGTATCGTTCCATTTTAACGAATGTCCCAAACAATTTGCCTTTCTTTGTGGGTCAGGGGATGTGCCTCTCTTTTTCAATAAGTGGATGGGTAAGGCACCCTGACATTAATGCATCAAAAATACTATCCCCTCTTAAACCACCACTTATCTGCAGAGGAGCTAAGTTCGAATAAAGACAATTCGTCAATTACTGTCAAACAGGATTGAAGTTCATTGAACTCCACTTAGGCTATAGCTGTTAGGTGCCAGTGGTTTTTTAGCTCCCATACGTGGCCAAGTTGCTTTGAAGCTAACTCAAGACATCTAGAGTCATTAACCAACAGTATGGCAGCTCCTGTCTTTCTGAACCCTGGGCTTCCAGCCAGGTTCCCCGGGTTGCCTCACACTGGCCCAGGTGCCACAGTCGGGCCAGGTCCAGGCAAAGTCCCGGTTATGCTGATGTCCTTGACCACCATGCACTGTGGAATCACCATTGGGGTTACACCCACACTAATACCCTACCTTACCTTTACTATGTCCCCAAAGCTCACAAGTCTCCTCCAGCTCTTCACAGCATTCTTGGAGTCACAGCACAAAATAACAGTGCTGTTCCCCCGCGTGCTCGCCCTTGTCCAACAATTCGCACCATTCATGAATGGCCTCCTCACAAACCCTTGGCCACCATGCACTGTGGAATCACCATTGGGGTTACACCCACATTGATACCCTACCTTACCTTTCCTATGTACTCAAAGCTCACAAGTCTCCTCCATTTCTTCGCAGCATTCTTGGAGTCACAGCACAAAATAACAGTGTTGTTCCCTCGCGTGCTCGCCCTCGTCCAACAATTCGCACCAGTCATGAACGGCCTCCTCACAAACCCTTGGCTAGCACAACGACTACGTCGTCGTAACTCAGCGCTGCTTTGTAAGGAGTGATCTCTACTCTTCGCGAGAAAGACACTGAGCTCTATCAACAGGTTGGTGTTCGACGGTGCTGGATCGTTCAGAGTGCCGATGAAGTGGCGATTGACCTGAAAAACAATGCATCGTCTCTTCATGGCCTCTCTCCTTGCACTGTTGATTTTACCACAGTGTACACCAACCTTCCTCATGACCGCATTCTGAATAATGTGGCAAAAGCTATGGATGAAGCTCATGCTTATGCCCTTCGGCAAGCTTGCACGCATTCACGCCGCGTTGCCCTCGACATGGTTATTCGAGGACCTCGTTGTGGCCAATGGACAACTGATTCAGGCCCGGGTACCCTTTCTGTTTCTCAGATTCTCCAACATCTTCACTTTGTTGTACAAAACACTTTTCTATACACGAGAGATGGCACGTTTCAGAAACAAATTATCGGTATTCCAATGGGAACAATGCTGGCCCAGAAATTTCTAATTTGACGCTGTATTGGGATGAAGCATGCTTTGTTGATGACATTCGTCAACATGATCTTCAAGTTGTTCAACAACATGCCTTCACCTATCGCCTCATTGATGATGTTCTTTCATGGGGACAATTACCTCCTCCACCAGAGCACTATGGGCTTGAGTGGAAGGAGACTATAGCTACAGATGGCTCATGTACCTATTTAGGTATGCATCTACGGGTCCGTTTCGATGGCTCGCTTCGCATGAGCGTCCTTGATAAAGCGGCTGCTTGGGACTTCCCTGTCATTCGATATCCAAGTGCGACCTCCAACGTCCCTTCCCATCAACTGGCTGGTGTGTTCACTGGGCAATTGACCAGATTTGAACAAATTTTGTAACAATTGGCAGGACTTTCGAACTGCAGCAACAACACTTACTCGTCGTATGTTTTCGTGTGGGCATTCCCCACCAACCCTTGCTAAGGGGTGGACCTGCTACATGCGCTCCCGCAAATGTCGCTATCCTTCACATGTGACGCTATCCTACACATGCTGCCATAGTCCTTGTATCATCCAATTTCTTCTTCCCCCCACGATGCTCTCGTGCTGCCCCTGCTTGCTCATCTGCTGCTACCGCAGTTTCCACTGCTGCAGTCTCCACTCCTGCAGTTTCCACTGTTGCAGTCTCCACTCCTGCAATTTCCACTGCTGCAGTGTCCACTGTTCCGGTTTCCACTGCTGCAATTTCCACTGCTCCAGTTTCTGCTGCTGCAGTTTCTACTGCAGCGGTTTCCACTGCTGCAGTTTTCAGTACAGCAGTTTCCCTAATTGTAATTCCCCCTACTTTAGTTTTTACCGCTACAGCTTCCTGTCCTGCAGCTCCAATGCAAAGAACATCACAATCTCTTCGACGCTCACGTCCTTTGCTCCGAAATCTTGCCCAATGCACCCCCTCTCATCTTTGTCTGTGCTTGGCCGTAGACGACTGTGTTCCTCCTCACCATCCCCATCTCCTCCACGGTCTCGCTTGCGAACAGACTCTCCAGTTTCCATTGTTCCCATTGTTCCACCTGCGTTACTAGGTACAAGTTCAGCTTCTGTTTGCAACACCGTTACTCCTCTTGTTGTGTATCACCGACGACAACCGCGGCATCTTCACTTGTCCGGGGATCAGCAACCTGTTTATTTGTCTGCCCTGAAGTCTCTCTGTGCCTCCTCCATAGGTTGTTGCTGTTCCTTTGTTTCAAACGGCATTATCCGCTCCGACGCCTCCTGCAGACAGTCCAGCCTGGATTGCAGTTGACCCCACAAGGCGTAGACCACATGGGGGATCTGCAAATGGCTGACCAGCATTGTTGGGATGAACCACAATTTTGYGCTCTGCCACGCGCAGACCACATGGGTGATCTGCAAATGACTGACCAGCAAACAACACAACAGAGTTTGGGCTTGCAACACCATCTGGGTGATCTGCAAATTGTTGGCCAGCATCCAACAAACCATCCTGAGAACCTCACCAATCTCTGTGGTCTGACAGCAACTAATATCTGTCTTCACATTCTCCACCACCCGATTTATACACCATCAGACTTCGTTGCAATCGCCCTTCAGCTTGATGCTGATCTTCCCCAACGACAGCCAGAGGATACCAGCGAAGGAGGTTTTACCATTGCTGTCCTACAAGTAGCAATGAGGGACCATCAACTTGAACTATGCAATGCTCGAGCAGGTGAGTGGTTTAATCCTCCATCCCACGTCTCTGCCTGCATTGTGCACGGCCCTGGCCATTACATGGTCATTGTACATGCCTCTGACCACTGGGAGCTGTGGGACAACGGCACCATGGTCTATGCCATGATTGATGTCACTGATTTCTTACAAAATGATACTGTTTTCTTGCCACAACAAACCATCCGCAATCTCTTTTATGTCGAAGGTCATTCCTCTGGCCCCGTGCTGCAGCAACGAATGTACCAACACTCTGCGACCTTCTCCTTTGCACAGCCACAAACACTGTTACACTCGGCTGTAACCGCCATCGTCTCTGTCACAATCACTACACTGACATGGTTTCTGCATCCAGGTGTGCAGAGGACTGTCCCACCATTTCTGACTGCAGGCACTCTCCGCATCAGGACACTATATGTCCATTTTGCGGCCATGGGCGCTATACTGAATGCATGCTCTTTTGTGGTGACCGTTCTTCTTTCATTTTTTGGCCTGCAATCGACATGCCATTTGTCGGGGGTGTATGGTGGGCATGCTCAATGCCACCCGTCGTGGCAATTGTTGCACTGAGAATGCTCAGCTAGGTCTTCCATGTGTTCATCCACGTCATCCTTACAATGTATGTCCTCCCTGTCATCAAGGACAAACTCATTCTTGAGCCTTTTCTTATCCTCTTTTGCCTTCATCTTCACTCCACACTCCATACTTTCCCTTACTTTCCCTTTGTTTTTGCTCTCCATCTCTCCTCCCTGTGTTTATCCCCTCCCCCTTCACTCTGCCTCTTTCTCACAGCGTACAAGTGGGCTGTTATGGCACACGGGGATGGGGGGAGCTCGCGCTCAACTTCATCAACGTGGCGAGCCTTGTACGTGAGAGGCACGGTGAAAGGGGAGTGAAAAGAAGAATGAGAAAGACGAATGGTTTCACTGTGCCCTTCATGTTTGTCTTGATTTTTTTTTAATTTTTTATTTTTGCTGTTTGTTTTGCAAATTGCGCTCTTTTAGTTTAGTTATGTGACAATATATGTATAAATGAAAAAAACATATGTCATGCAGAATTGCAACTCAGAGAACTTCTGGCTGAGGGTCACCCCGAAATTTGTTACGAAATTTGAAGTGAAAAATGAAAACAAAATTAAATAATTAAATTATATCACACACCTGTGAGCCCCTTTAAGCCCCTTCGAACCCCGCTTATGCCCCATAGACACCCTTGGTGAGACGTCACCAAATTCAAAGAAGAGGTCGGATTCTGCCACATCTCAGTGGGCGCAAAATTGCCCCCGAAAAAAAAAGCCCCCCCTTTTGCTGTCGCCCATGTACCTCAGGTGTGTTCCCCCAAAGCAGGTTGGCCCGGGGCCAGGGTGGGCGATTCTGGTAGCCTAGGCTGAACCTGACCTTACGCTGCAGGTGGATTTTTTAATTTTCCTTCTTGATTTTTCTAATGTTATTCTCTAACACAGAGGGACATACCCTACATCCATGGTTTCCTTCAGCATTTTTTCTTTTAAAAAGGGCAAGAATCTTGAGTTTTTCTGTATATGTTCTCCAATATTTTCCTAATGTTCCCAGCACGTGTGGCTACCCGCGAATAGATCGGAGCATTGTCCCAAAAAAAAAAAGAAAGACAAATCTGGGGCTCACAGAATTTAATGCACCTCCCTTGGCCCCAAAGACTGAACCTGACTGCATGCTTGACGTACAGTGGGTTGACGACAAGTTTGTTGTCTTCTTGTGCAGGCAATACCTTGAGTTAGTCGACGAAGTGTCTGAAGACAGACACAAGTGGCCAGACTATAAGCGTGACGGCTGGAAGAATTATCGTGGGACTGGTGTGCACAGGTTCTGCACGGGCGACCGTGATGTCCAAAGAACAACGCAGAACATCTCCCACAGGTAATATGCATGCATTGGAGCTGTGACTGCACTGCTGAACTAATCATTGTCGAAGAAACACAGATCAGATGACGCAGATGGCACAAGGTCAAGCACTCAGGGCTATCTTATGCGGAGAAGATGGAGACAAAGAGGAGGGATTTCATGAGGGGTTGCTTACTGGAGGGATGAATTGCAACAATCAATGACAACAGACGATATGGAAAAAGTGGGACTCTGGCTTGCTATAGGCGATAAGGAAACAGATGGGCACACTCCCCCACAAGGACCTGTTTCAAGCTTTTGATTTATCTGCATAAGGGTTTGTCAGAGGATGGTGTGCTTGTGTATGCTCATAATACCATAAATGTTTATAGAATCTATAGATTCTATTGAACAGTATGGATGTTCTTGACATGGAGTGTTGAGTGCGAGCTGTGAACATTGCATTTGGAGGAGCATCATGTGGTCCTGAAAAAAAAAAAAAGCATGTGGTGTACACTGTACAGGCTGCTCTTTTTGCCGAAATGAGTTTTCAACAGATTCAATGGCGATTTCGGCAGTTAGTGATGATCGTAGTTTATATGAATATGTGTTTGACACTAAGTTCACTTTAATCTGCATTACCAACGAGGGTGTACGCGCACGAGGACTTCCTCAAAATGAATCTTCTCCAGGGCTGGTCCCCGGATGGTCCAGGGACCCCTACCCCATCCGCGGTCCTCCCGGTTGGACCGGCCAGTGGCCCAGGCCGGTTCCCTCCCGGTTGCCCCCGCGCATTTTCGCTGGGGCCTGAATTTTTTTTTTGGCCGGCACATATGTGCTCCCGAGGCCTTGTGGGGCTGGGCCCTGCCCCGCAATTTCGAAACCGGGTCCTGTAGGCCCAGATTTTTCCCTGTAGGCCCGGATTTTTCAAGTCCCAAAAGTGGCCAATCTTGGCCGCCAATCGTCGCAGATCAGCAGCAAAGATCGGCCAGGACCCCATTTCTTAAGAAAAACGGGCAGAGGATATCCACCGCTGATCTTTGCAGATCAGCAGCGGAGAACCGCCACACATTTTTCTTAAGATGTGGGTCAGGTAGGCCACTTCTGCAATTTGTCATCTTGTGGTCCAACGGACCAGTTGCCGCTGGCAACAGCTGATGCTCTTTTACCCTCAGCCACGATGGGAACACTATGCTTGTGATGAGGCTCTGCTGAGATTATATCCTTCTGCAATGTCCCTGCCATCTGTGGAAACATCTGTGGGAAAAAGTTATGGGTTCGGATTTTGGAATCGTGATGTCAGAGCCGTCCGAGGTGCAAGCCCTAGAATGGACCTAAGCTATATTCTTCTCTCCATCTATCTCCAATGGACCTTGCTCCACTACATGTATCTGGACAGACTGCCGGGCAAGATACTTCCGGACTGATAACTCACCTTATGTAGAAACCAGCAAACAGAAAACGCTCTGCCTCCACGAGCTGAAAGCTGGAACCACAACTCTTCTGCTGTCGAGTTATACTCTGGAAGAGCTATAACTTCTGGCAAGGACCTCCTCTCATCATGTCTGGTTCAGCTTGTGGGGTATCAATATCAAATAACACACCCCACGAAGTGCTCTAGCCACGGGGGGGTCGGATAAGTGAACTTGCTTACTTGACCCCTCCCCGTGAAAGCCATAGTTGCATGAATATGTCCATAATAAACCCCTTCCCCCCTCTGGAAGCCCCCTGAAAAATATCGCACCTTGAAAATTTTATTGCGGATTCCGACAGCTCTTGAAGAGGGCAGTCGGAATCTGCCAAAAAAAAAAAAAAAAAA
>BFEA01000281.1:960419-973104 GCA_003427395.1 Chara braunii | reverse complement strand
AGAGAGAGAGAGAGAGAGAGAGAGAGAGAGAGAGAGAGAGAGAGAGAGAGAGAGAGAGAGAGAGAGAGAGAGAGAGAGAGAGAGAGGGACAGTGAGGCAGCGAGGTTGTGCGATATAGGCCAAGAGGGTGAGAGAGTTACATATCTGATTGAGGTTGCTGTGTGCTGCGCTGATGAGTGCTTCTATAATATGATGATGCGCTAGTGAGCGCTTGGTGACACGAACTCTGGCTTGTGTAATATGATCATTCATTGAAGATTATGAGCTGCGCTAATCTGGACTCTCCATGTCTGGACTTTGGTGTGGGCTTTGTGTGAACTCTCGCGATGCACATGTGTGGAGTGTCACGAGAAGTGATTCATTGCACTGTGGCTAACTTTTCCATGTTGGAAAGAATCTGCTTTGCTTGAAGCTAGCTGCAAGGCAGTGAATGTTGGTACTAAGTTAATCTGTACTGCAATTGTCTCTGTTTGGTGCAAACAGTTCATCGAGTCATGCCAGACAGACAAGAACTTTTCTGATAAGTGTACAATCAGATATCGCCGCTTAGTAAAAGTGAGCAAGCACTTCAGCGGTGACCATTCTGATTATAGGTGCGTTCCAAAAACATGCATGGCTGTTTCTTTGTCCTATCCTCTTTTTTTTCCAATTTGCAGCATTTCTTGATCTATGTGTGTCTTTTTTTTCTTTTTTTTCTTTTTTTTCTTTTTTTTTAAGACTCTGCAGAATGGAGTAGGGTGGCTGATACGAGTATCCCCTCCTACTAGGTCTTCTTGGTCGCTCCATCTACTGGTGGGGAGCTGCACCTGCTGGAAACCGGGTCCAGCGGCCCTTAATTACATACGAAAAAGTTTAAAGATCTGACCGCCAGATCTGAAACCGGGTCCAGCGGCCCTTAGTAATACCATCAAAATGAAGAAAAAACACCTCTTCAGTCCATCAGGACCGCCAGATCTGACCGCCAGATCTGAAACGTAACATACAAGCATCTTTCCTTCTCATATTTAATTCCTGGCCCCGCCATACCACTGTAATTCAACTAGGGCTAATTCAGAAGGGGGAAATGGGTCTGAGAAAAATACTGGAGAGCTGAGCAAGGCTCCTGGTTGAAGCTGGAACCATTTCTGCAGATCCCCCCAGCCAGTTCTTTCCAAATTGTCGGATTGCATATTGAATATCTTTCTTCTGCTGGAATTTGCCTAGTTTAGATGAAAGAATTGACCAATGATATCTAATTTAACAATCAGTTCCCTTAATTCTGCTCCTTCCAGGCCCACTCCCTCTCTCTCCCTGACACAACGCTTATACCATACTGTCCATACCATTGCCTTACGACCTATCTCGAAAAACAATTGTTCGAAGATAGACAATTGCAATCCCTGGGGAACCCAGTGACCCAAGAGAATGACTTTCCAATCCCAGTGCCAATCAATTCCCGCTAGGCCCTTCCAGATAGGGGCCATGCTAATTCTCTTTGTATCATTCTAATCCTTTTAACGGATGTCCTGAAGGACCTGTATCCGTTTGTCTCGTCTTTCCAAAACATTGGTCGACTGACACTCAGACCTTCATCAGCAGGCCATACGATATATATGATCCCCTGCCCTTACTAATGGTGTTGCTGGTGGCTACAGGCTACTAATACTGTGCGCCGAACTGGGTGGCGTGATGTGTCCTTTGTCGGATTGAGGGTTTGGATGCTTGCCATTGCATCTCTCATTCATTTCGGTGTGTTTGGCTGTGGTCAGTGTGGCAGTTGGTTAAGTACTGTGGAGTGTATGCGTCGACGGTCCAAGAGTCCAAGCTCGCTTAGTAGTTGTGCAATATGGCTAGAGCCTAGAAGCCTGCTGTATTCCCCCGAGTACAATCCCCGTCATTATGAATGTGTAGGAGGCACATATGTCTGGGTGAAGGTGGTCTTCAGTTCTTAATGATAATGAAAATCTATCGTAAGTTCTATCCTCTACATACAAGAATGTAAAGGTCTCCATTCTTTTGTTGAAAAAAAGACAAAAAGTGGAACGCGAAAGAAAAGGGAACCGCAAGAGAAAACTACTGCGGGACAGCAGTGCAGCATGTCTTACGCAGAATGCTGCTGTCCAGTAGTCTTAAGCATTTTGCAGTATCTAGACTCTCCCAAATACAGTCATAATGACCATGCGCATATTCTATTTGGGTGAAGACGGGAGTGCTCAGATTTTCTTGTGCAGGATGGTAGTGTGACTGATCCCGCACAGAAAACTGGTGCACCACCGCCGCCGCCCGGATCGAACATGCCTGGCCATTATATCCGTATCTGGCTCAACTTTCAGTCTAGATACAGCAGTAATGATCGGGTGTGCTAGTGGGGTGAAGAGGGTACTGCACAGTTCCTCACAGACTTCTTTTTTTTTTTGGTGAAAACACCAGTTGGTACTGCTAGTGGTGGTGATACTAGCCGCCCGCCTACTAGCAGTCTTCCCCCGAATACAACGTACGGTCATTATAGCTGAATTCGGCGATAATGACCGTGCGTTGTATTCGGGGGAAGACTGTAGCAGTCCATCTGCTGGCTCCAATCTATTGGTTGGGAGCAACACTTGCTGGAAACGGGGTCCAGCGTCCCTTTTTGTATCAGACACAGACTTAACGATCGGCTAGTGTGTTTAGTTGCCTGACCCCTGATTGCTTCGCAGCTACTGCTGCCGATCAAAGAGTTCAAATACCCTTCATTGGCCTGGGCCCTGATTCCAAAATATGGGGTTGGCCCTCGGTACCCTTCATTGACCCCCCCTGATTGCTTCGCAGCCACTGCTGCTGACCAAATAGTTCAAATACCCTTCATTGAACACTGTGACCCCTTGTTCCACTCGTTACGTGGGGTCACTCAAGCTGTATGTGATAGAATGTGTTTCAAAAGTCAAATAGAATGCTGCTGCGTCCGAAAGAAAATGTTTGTATGGTGCCCAAAGGCTGTGTGATCAGCAGATTCAGCACTGCTGATCAATAATTTAACAGTTGAAATCCTGTCTTAATATCTCTCCCCTCTCCACTGTTGACATCATGATTTGCAATTTGCTACCTTCTTCAGCGGAATAGAATGCCCCCGGCCATCGTTATAGCTGTATTTGCTGCAATTTTCAGTCTATAGATGCAGCGATAATGACCCCGCGTTCTATTCGGGTGAAGACGGTGGGGACTGTTTTTGTGTTAGAGGTCGTAGACCAGTCACAAGACTGTTTCTAAGTCCGTCATTGTTGTTCTTTCCGTTGACGTCATGGTGTTGTTTGTACCCACAGAATCCAGAAAGAGATTGAAACTTGCAACGACCTCGCGCTATTCTCGTATGAGGTGCCTTACTACAATGTTAGGGAGCGGGATGTCGTGCACATCGAGCCGCATGTGAAGCTCGTCGGTCTGTCGAAATTCCAACCGGAGCGGGACGACGGCAGCGATGATCAGGACTCGGAAGGGGAACAGGATGAGCTCAGCGACAGCAACAACAAATAAGCAGGAGAAGCTGCCCCCACCCCCGCTTTCATGTCTGGTTGTTATTTATCTTGAGAGAAGTGTAAGTTATTTCCCCTGTTTTTGCATGTTGATTGGAGAATATGGGCGCAGACCTGGAAGCCAAAGAGTGTCATAGCACTGGACTTAGAGGGGATGAAGAGTGAGCAATAGCGAAACCAAATTGAAAAACCTCTGCTCTTTCCAAATCTCTGCTGTGCCGCCTCTGCTTCTCATTTTATGACAAGTGGATTTGTCAGAGAAAGGGTGTTGAGGAGCACATCCAGTTCCTGGCCCATAGCCCAGTCCAGCTGCAGGTCTCGAAACCAGGGCCAACTCCAGGTCTTGGAACCAGGGCCCACTGCAGGGCCCACGGATGCTGGGCCCAGTAGCCAGGGCCCCCTGCACTACCTGGGCCATGGCCCAGTCCAGCTGGGCGTTCTATCGAGCATCAATTTTTACCTGGGCCATGGCCCAGTCCAGGTGCACGTTCGATCTAGCGTCAATTTCCACGGGCTGTGTCCCGTCCAGTGCCTAGGACCGAGGGCCAACCCCAGATTTTGGAATCAGGGCCCAGACCAGTTCCGGGAAGCCTGGGCCCAGTCCAGCACCCTGGGCCCACGACTTAGTCCCGAACCTAGTGCAGAGTGGAGAACAGTGGAGCCATCCTGTTCTTCTGCACAGGATTCAAAGTTTGCATCTTCAGCTATCCTGATGGATGCCTTGCCTTTGTCACAAGGAAGGGAGTTTCCAGGGGTTGCTGTGTTGAAGAATTTGTATGATGGCTCATTTACGATGGCGTAGAGTTGTACTTTTGTTTTCTTCAGTTTTAACTTTTGTGCACTCGCAGGCAAGTGAGTGTTTTTGCCAGATTGATGAAGAGGTGGGTCTTTTCATCGATATGCCAGCTTGAGTGTCCTTCAGTGACACAAGAGGAGCTTGTGCTTGTTTGCTCCATCAGTAGTTTGTATGATAGCTTAGATTGTCATTCTGGTGTATGCTGCATCTTTTTCTTTTCTTTTTTTTTGGGGGGGGAGGGGGGAACACCAGGAATAGGTCCTTATGCAGCTATTTAGCATTTGTGGAGGCCTCATTCATCGAAGGAATTAACGAGCCAAAGAATCGGTGCACCGAAGCTCCAATAGGATCAAGAAAGAGTTCTCACAAATCCACTAATCGAGGTAATCCTTGCTGTGGAGGATGTGAATCTCTTCATTAATGCCAGCTTGAGTGCTCTTCATTGACACAAGGGGAGGTTGCACTTTTTTGGCTCCATTTGCAGTTTCAAGTCTAAGTTTGTATGATGCCTTAGATTGTCAATTTGTCATTCTTTTTTTCTGTTGGTATCAACGCCACAATTTCTCCGGATAATGCCAGATGATGGCTTGGATTGCCATTCTGGTTTATGCTGCACTTTTTCTTTTTTGTTCGGGGGGGGGGGGGGGGGGGGGGGGGGGGTGACGAGGAATCGACGAGGAATAGGTAATTAGGCAGGCAGCTATTTAGCATTGCCTGAGGTCTCCTTCACTGAATGAAGCTATTCCGCCAGAGAATCAGTCCACCAAAGCTCCAATAGGATCAGGAGAGGGCTCTCGATCTACTTTTATCCTTGCTGTGGCAGAACTTGGTGAGCGCATGTGATTCTCCCTTATATTTTGGTTTTTGAATGAAGAAGGGACTGCTGCTGGTGGTAAAGTCTCTGTTCCAGTCAGTTTGCGGCACCAGCTGTTTCGCATTGGCTGAGGTCTTGTGTCGCCAGCGGAAATACGAGTCCACCAGAGCTCCAAATAGTACTAAGAAACAGTTCTCCATCTACCAATCCTTCCTATAATGGTGGGACTTGGTGAGCGCACGCAATTCTGCTTTGCGTTTACGCTTTTTGAAGTTTTGACCGAAGACGGGGCTGCTGGTAAATTCTCCCCCAGCCCCTTCTTCCAGTAAGTTCTCAGTTCAGAATCTCTCCTTCAGTGAGAGCATGCTATTCTGCTGTATATTTTGGCTTTTGAATGAAGAAGGGGGCTGCTGGTACATTTTCTGCTCCAAATTTCCAGTCAGTTCACACAGCAGAATGTCTCCACTTCTGTGCGCCTGCGTTTATATCTGCACCTTGGAACCGATGGACCTGGACGGGTTTGGTTGACCTGTATCAAATCCTGATACTGCGTCCAGTTGTGGTCCCAGCAGGGGGGGAATCAACTATTGCATTCAATTATCCATTTGCTTAGTTTCCATCGAAAAAGGGCTTGCTGCTTGTACTGTGTCCAGTTGTGGAACTTGTGGTACCAGCAGGGGGGAACCAACTTTTGAATGCACAAGGGGCTGCTGGTAGAGATTTTATGTTCCAGGCAGTTCACAGCAGAATGTCTGGGTCTAGTTGTTGGTACTATGGGTCCAGCTGTGGTCCCAGCAGGTGGGAATCAACTATTGCATTCAATTATCCATTTGCTTCGTTTCCATCGAGCTGCCTCTTCTTCTCCACCTCGGGCGAGGTCAGGTGTTCTTTTGCTGTTTCACTCTCATGTGGTGATATCAAAAATATCATGCGTACCTGTCTGGTCTTGGTTGTATCAGTCTGACCATGTGCCTGTTTGATAGGGTTGTCTGTGCTCCTTCCTTTTTTTTTTCTTTTTTTTTTTTACATATGCTCTGATACTGAGGGTATGAGAAGCTATTGGCATGCTTTTTTTCGCGTGTTTGCATTTTTTTTTTAACTACACTATATTGGCTTCCTACCTACTGCTACTCCTAAGGCTGTACAGGGGATCCCTGCAAGCATAGACATCTAGCTCTCTTGGTGAAGGGAGGTTACCTCTCTCGGGGGACGGAGGTAATTGCATGTTTGCCCCTTGCCCTAGTGGTTTAGGGTGTCCATGGTTGGGGCCGCCGGTGGGAGCCCAGCTAACGCAAGGACCAAGCATGCGCCAGTAGCTGCGCCATACTTTTCATCTTCCCCCACCCCCATTGAGTAACAGCAGTGTCGAAGGCCAATACTCTTCCACACACAACACGGAACCCACTCACACTCACACTCGTGTTGGCTGAACACCCTACTTTTCGGAGGATCCAGCTGACCGTCTCAGTTGGTTGGCACCAAACATACTGCAGGCGACTATGGGGATTGAATCCACGACCTCCTGAATGCCACTTGTGTGCCTAACCAATTGAGCTAGGCCGTTCAATTTTTGGCATTATTTTCTTGCCAGTGAACTTTATTCAAGTTTATTGTATTATTATTATTCCAAATTTTCTATTGCAATACATTTTCCACATGTTGCGGACAGATGCAAGCACCCCAGGATCTGCTTCATGCGAACTGACCCTTTGAAGAGTGATCCTTCTATCAAGCCGATCAGGCACACATCCAAGGAGGCAAACCATCTTCAACGACTGAGGGATGACAAAGGAATTGGATAACCCGTGGAAACTTTCCACGAGTAAAAGCAAATGATCATACTTTCTCCAGAAAGCAACATGTGAAAATAGCCCACGTAACAGCCGACGAAGATCATCCCAATCGAGCCGCATTACCTTCGTCACATCCATGGTGCTGGCATTGCGGCAATGGTCGGAGCCTTCAAAGAAGAGAGCCTGCGAATGTGTGTTTTGTATAATAGCATAGTTGATCGTGGGCACATAGCCTTCAACAATGTCATTACATCATCGAAATGCCTGTGTCCTTTAACAAGGACGGTTGTCAGACTGTCGAGGGGCATATTGGTGGTTATTATTATTATTTTTTTTCCAAATCATCTGTTAAACCACTGCTACCTTTCTCATATGTGGGGCCTCGGGCCTCAAATTCAATTTCCGCCGCCACGCGGCGTCGATGAAAAATATCGACGGCGGTGTGGTGGCTATTTTTCATGAGTAGGCTACTATTATATGCCTGTGGCCGACATATGGGAAATGTTTTTTTTTTTTTTTTTTTTTTTTTTTAATAAGATGATGCTCGGATGCTCCAATCTTTTCGTGGGGAGCAACACGGCTGGTAACCGGGCCCAGCGTCCCTTACCAGAATACAAAAAATTAGCTACAGGGGCCATCACCCAGCTTCGGCTAAGAGCAATTGAAGAAAAGGAAGAACTCAGAAACATCATGGTCCACTACTCAAACTTTACTAAGTCACTAGAATATGTGTGTCAAAAAGACTCCCAACCACGAATCGGATAGGTCAAACCTATTCAATCCACCTCCGACTACAAGGTAGCGGTGTGGTGGTTTTCAGGAGTAGGCTAGTAGATGCCCGCAGCCGACATATGGGAAAGAACCTATTATTGGAGTCGATTAGGGCGTTCTCCAATAGTAGGCCTCCTGTGTAGATGACTCCGATCTATTGGTGGGGAGATGCCCCTTGGTTGTTATGTTGAGCAGCACCTCTGTAAACTTATAGAGCGGATGGGTGAGACCATTTTGCAACAGTTGCATATATCCTTGACCTTTTTTTTCCCTTTTTTTTTTATCAACACCCCCTGCTATGCTAGTGCTGCTGGTAAAAGCAGGCAGCACTAGCACCGTGGGAGAGACTCCATCTATTGGTGGGGAGCATCACCTGTTGGAAAATGGGTCCAGCGTCCCTTTCACGGGAAAGACACCTGCCAGCATTGATTACTCTGTCCTCCAGAGGATTGACTGTGCAGGTTGTTGGGAAAAGGTAAAAAACATTTTCGCCTTGTACCAGGCGCCAGATACCTGCTGTTGAGAGACTAGTTCCTCCCTCTCCCAAGAAGCTTTACGACCATATCCCTCACTATCAATCCCTGTATTCCACACGATGTCGGCTGGCAGCTTTGTGCGGACACAGTAGATCCTCTGTCACCTGCTTTTCTGTCCAGTCATAGTCCTGCCACCTTGATCTGCTGCCTGTTTGTCATTGGGTTGTCATATGCTTACTTTGCTCCGTACCATTGCATGTCCACCATTGCCAGCTGATGAGGCGGGAAGGGGTCAGGGAAGTCTGAGGGTGGATGCAGCAGGACCCCTTGGTCCACCTTGGTCCCTTCTTTGAAGCAGATGCAGTAGTCCCTTCTGAAATCATACCGTTCCTGCCCCTGCGTCTATCCTCCCTCCCATCGAATGTGTGCGATCCAGCCCCTTTTCCACTACCCAGCCAGTCCCCTGAAAATTGGTTGATTGCTTGTATAATGTTTTTTTTTAGGTGGTACAAGTCTAATTGGCTTTTGACTTTTTGCCACGGCGTGAGAAGTTCTTGATTGATGAACTGTCTGATCGTCTCCATCACTTTCTCCCCATCTAGTCGAACCCCTTCAATGGAATGTATACAACGTTTTCTCCAGAATGCCCAGATGATGGCTCTCCTTCCTATCTTAAACATATTGTTCTCGAAGTCACTATCCATGCAGGAGGTCCATGCCTTGCAGAGCAGCGCTTTCCAGTCCCATGGCCAAGCGGATCCGGTATCTAAAAGGTTCCATATCCTATCGCACCATCGCCATGTTAGCACTGCTCCTGGGCGCTGTAGGAAGACATGTTCTATGGTTTTTGGAATCTTACGAGAAGGGAAGGCGGTGTGACAGGATTTACACCGTGGCAGCGCCAAACCCTTCTGTTCTAGGTACTTGCGGGCCACCAGCCAGTGGTTAGTGGGGAGAAATTGATGCTCTATCTGGCATTGTAGTGAGGCGAACTTCGCCGGTTTGGATGTGGTGGTTGTAAACCATCGGATAGGGCGAAGAGTGTCACTCCCCACATTCAGAGAGCCTGCCAGCGGGCCCTCACTATCTCTGTCAAGTTCACATTTGGTCGCAATAGTCGGTATGTGTCCTTCATAGTCAGGCTAAACAGCTGTTTATCTGAAGCAGTTGGTACTTTGCGTGCAGGCCTCCAGTGCCACTCCGCTGGGTGGAAGGGGAACTCTTCACGAGGGTTTTTTGGGTGGAACGCAGCCCATACATCCTTCTGCCTCATCATCCGAATTTGGTACAATTCTTCATTCTTCCACCACCTCACTGCCTCTGGGGTGTATTTAGAGAGGACATTATCCTTTCCCCTGCGGAGGAGGCTGACCAAAGACTCCTCGGCCCGTACCTTCACCACGTTGCCCACACTCTTAGGGTCTCCCGGGCCTGCCACCCAGTCCCCTTCTAACAATCGCGGTCCCTTGCGCACAATGCATACCCAGTCGAGAGGGACCGCAAAAATCAATTCTTTCGGGTTCCGCTCAACATCGCGACAGTACCTCATTCGGGCCCTCAATTGCAGTGCCGTTTTCCAGTTTTGTTTCACCGGGTCCCATATATCGTTGATCCTAACTATACCCTTCTTGATCCAGCTACTCCATGGGGAGTCAGAGCTACGATGCACACTCCCATTTCTATCGGTGATGTTCCTATTGCTAAAGAGGGGTTGTCGCATCACCTCTTCCCACGTGGTTGGCGGGGTTTTGTCTGGCAACAGTAGCTGGCGCCAGACTTTAAGAACCCGGGGCCAAAAATCATCCCTGGACAGGTTTTGTCTTGCTTCGTCCCGACCCAAGCTCTTGTCGGTTTGAGCGTGGTGCTATATGGACTAGTAGCGGTCCTCCAACCAAGGCAGTGGGTGTACACCCTGCGGCGTTTGCGGGGCTAGCCTGGTGATCTGTTCCAGCGTAAAGGAGAGTCATGAAAGATCTGGTGTGAACAGCATTTTCCTCACCCATTGTATCAGCAGCGCCGTAACCTGGATGTCCGGGACTAAGATTCCCAAGCCCCTTTTGTCTTTAGGCTGGATTACCGATGACCATGCCACCCGATTAACGACATTTGGTAGCTCGCTGTTACCTCTCCACAACAGGGCATTTACTTGCTTTTTAAGTGATTTAACTGCTTCTTTACTGAGAGCGCAGATCACAGAATTGTAACAGAGAGCAACCAGTACGGTGTTGTTAATTGCAAGTGCCCTACCTATTAGAGACGTGTGCTTGTCATTCCATTGAGTTGATTTCTCCAGTGCCGGGAAAAGGACCCAGTCATCATTCGATGTTGGCCTTCCAAGCGCCATCAACATAATTCCTAATACTCTGACCGAGGCCTCTTCAGGTAGCCATTTAACCGGTGACAAATCTGAGGGCTACCCCAGAGTTTTGTTTTCCCAGTTAATGGTTATGTCTGAAACCGTCGTGAACCTATCTAGCAATTGCCTAATTTCTTTCATATTCTCGGGGGTGGCATCCACCGTGAAGGTCAAATTGTCCGCAAACATCGAACAGAAGGGGATCGCCTGCTCCGGGATCGCAGAGATCTGGAGTTTGGTGAGATCCTTGTTAGCCCGAAGATTCGCCGCCAACGCCTCCATCACGATTATGAAGAGAAAGGGGGCAAAGGGTCTCCTTGGCGGACCGACTGCTGCAACCTGATCACCGGTGCTAGGAGGCCATTTATCTGGACAATCGTGGTGGCGTTGTGGTGTAGAATCTTGATCTAGCGCCGAAAAAACGGGCAAATATCCATTTTCTCCATACATTTATCTTTAAAAAGTTGGTGCACGTGGTCATATGCCTTCTCAAAGTCAATAAAGACCATGGCTGCATTTTGTTTGCCTTGCCTGGTTAACTTAAGGAGTTCATTAACCAACAAAATATTGTCTTGGATCTGACGCCCTTTGACAAACTGCGACCGGGATCAGACAGTGCTTTCGCGAGCATTTTAGCAGGGATATCAGTCGGTAGTTTTTGATATCCATTGTATCTGCCTTTTGGTGTAGTAGGGTGAGAACGCCTTGCCCGACCAGCTCACCCATGCGGCCAGATTCCCGCATCTGACGGTAGAAACCCATGAGATCCGGGGCCAGTTGGTTCCAGAATGTTTCCCAAAATTATTTTGGGAGCCCTTCCACCCCTGGGGTATTTTCCTCGTCCATTTGCATTAACGCCGTTCACATTTACACCTGTGACAGCGGGCGGTCGAGTTGGGCTCTTTGCTGACCAGTCAGGGCTTTCATCATTGGTTAAGGAAGTCCGCAATCTCCTCCCTTCTGGCAGCCCCCTCCTGCTGAGCAGACCTTGAGGTGAACAGGTCCTTGAAAAAGGTTTTCGCAATTTTCATGCATTGGGGTGTGGAGGCTGCTACCTCCCGACCAGTTGACTGCGGATCGTATAGTGCCTCTATCATTGACCTACGTGAACGCACTCGGGCCATGCTGAAAAACTTCTTGTCCATCGACCCTTCAGTCTCGTGATGGGTCAGTCGCCCTCTTATACGTGTGCCTTCCCAGCGTTGCGCGGCATAAGCCTGGAGTTGTTGGTGATGGGTCAGTCCCCCCCTAATACGTGTGTCTTCCCAGCGTTGCGCAGCATAAGCCCAGAGTTGTTGTTGCAGAGACTGTAGTATCCTTGGCCTGTAAACTTATAGAGCGGAATGCGGATGGGTGACACCATTTTGCAGTAGTTGCCCATATCCTTAGCAAGAGGAGGCTGTGGGCGGGATTCAACAAGCCTTGGTAGCCAAAGAATGCGACGTAATAATGTGATGCGAGCCACCTGATGCATGTGCACAACCTTAGGCACAAGTATGCTTCCCAGCCATTTTTTCCAGAGACACATTGTGCATGCTGCCATGCCGGGCAGGACATAGTGGGGTGCTGTGTCGTGGCATGTCCATCCAGGCAAAACGTGCCGCATGTGAGGCCCATTTTTTTCAGGATGGATATCCAACACATGCTGGTGGTTAAAAAAAACTTGAGAACAGAGCCTTGTCATGCGCGGAGCTGGAATACAGCCGGGGCATGTATTGAAGCCAGTAAAGGGTAAATATAATGTTGTTGCTGATGCACTAAGTCGTAGATCAGATTTTTTCGGTGCTATTGTGACTTATCTAGATGTAGGTGCAGACCTACAAGAAAAGATTAGAAATGCGTATTCCTCTGATCCTATTTATGGAACCATGATTAAGCTAGTGCAAGGAAAGCCAGCAGAGCTTCCCGATCATAAAGTAACTCAGGGTCTATTGTTTGAACGAACTAACATGTATGATAGGCTGTGTATACCGAATAATGAGGAGACCAAGAGTATGATCTTGGGGGAATGCCATGATACAGAAGGCCATTTTGGGTGGAAGAAGACCTATGGGACCTTGTTACGCTCCTACACCTGGAAACTCTGTCTCTATAGATTTCATGGACACTAAGGTAAAAAGCAGAAATGGGAAGACACAAGTAATGGTCATAGTGGATAGATTCACTAAGTATGCTGTTTTTGTAGCTTTAC
>BFEA01000281.1:911494-929821 GCA_003427395.1 Chara braunii | reverse complement strand
TTTTTTTTTTTTTTTTTTTTTTTTTTTGAGAAGTCTGCAGTATTTTCGTGTGTGTGTTATCTCATTATTGAGGATACAAATTTCAGAAAAAGGGGATAAAAGTTTCCGACAAACCCTGCTGACAGTTATTAAAAGTTTGAAGTTTGGACTGTTTAATATACATGCAAAAAAAAAAAAAAAAAAAAAAAAAAAATCAAGTTATTAAAAGTTTGAACTGTGTTAATATACATGCAAAAAAATAAAAAATAAAAAAATCAAGAAGTAAAACCTCCCCTCTCTCCTCCTATTGCATGACCCAGCTGTAAACCCTGAAGGGGCTAAACCCTGGACCCCTCCACACATGAAAAGATCCTTTCCAGTTTTCTTTTTTGGGGGGAGGAGGGGCGGGAGGGAGGGCTTTAGGCTTAAAAAAAACAAAAAAAAAAAAAAAAAAAAAAAAAAAAAAAAAACAAACCGGGGGGGTGGAGGGGGAGAGAGATTTCATGATTTCACTACTTCAGAAAATTTGAATTGACACCAACGGGCCTAGCTCAGTTGGTGGTACACCCACGAACTGTTGAAATATGAATCAGACCCAGGTTCGAATCCAGATACAATCAGATGACCAGAAGAAGAAAATCATTCTGAATTAGCTGGGGCCGTTCAGTTGAATGATGATATCTCGAGGCTGTCACCCTTTTGAAACGGTTTTCACCTTTTGCAGACACAGATGCGGATCCCAGGCCTCGATCCCCAGACCTCACCTTACCTTACCTTACCTGTGTACAGTATCGAAGTCGACCCTGTGAGTCTTGAATCCGTGACCTGTGTGTTAGTAGTTGAGGGTTGCCTGTCGTAGGTCTGAGTAGTTGTTGGGTCTTGAACCTTAGACCTGTCGAAGTAGGGGGTCATATCTGCATAGGGGTCGTAGTTGTTGTAGTTCTGAAAGGTCAAGGTCGTAGCTGCTGCAGTTCTGAAAGGTCAAGGCCGTAGCTGCTACAGTCCTGAAAGGCCAAGTCCGCAAACTTCCGGAAGGTCCGGAAGTGGCCTTTCAAGTTTCTTCTCACGTTATACACAGCAGACCAGAGGCAAGTGGGCAAGTGGTGAGTCCAACTTAGCTGAGTCAGCGGTACCCAGTCCCAGTCTCACTTTGTACAGTCAGCAAGTACCATGAGGGACTGTGTGCACCATGGGCCCGGTGGAAAAGGGCAGACCAACGACTTACAGAAGTATAAATCAAGAGGCAGCGTCCAGCCATTCATTCATTCCTGCGTGAGCCATGCGGGAGCGCTGCCCAGCGTCTTGTGCGAGTTGGTCTGCAGAAGCCTGAGGTTGAAGTGGGCTGAAGGGACGTAGTTCGTCCATAGCCAATAGTAGTAGAGCGGCCATAGCCGCTGTCGCTTAGAGGCAGAGTTTTGTGTGTGTGTGTGTGTGTGTGTGTGCGTGTATGTGTGTGTGTGTGTGTGTGTGTGTGTGTGTGTGTGTCCTGATACAGAGTGGGTGGCTGTGTGTGGGATATCCAGGGAGATCCAGTGTGAAGTACGTGTGAACAGTTGGGGAGAACACTGAGTTGAGGAAGAGGAAGCGCTCAGGCGCCATAGTCATTTTGAAGCGAGTTTGTATCTGAACTGTGTTTTCGGTCTCCATATCTCTGAGCTTTGTGTGGGCGCACAGCGCCAGCGTGGTCTGCCATCTGTTTGCATGTATGCAAGTTGAAGAAGAAAGCGAGTCTGAATCCACTGTTTTCAAAAAATGACAAAAAAATAAAAATAATTTAAATAAACATAATTGAATTGATTTTACCCAATGACTTTTCTAAGTTTTCTGTGATTAATAAGTTCCATAGGTTCCAGCTGTGAGGCTACCTGCTGCTTTTATGTATGACTTCAAGACATCGAGCCTCCTTAGCATTCTTATCCTGATGACCACCTGAATGAATACAACACAAGATCATGTCTACATTACACCAAAATTCAGGAAAGAAGCAGGAAACATCATATAGCCTGCAAACTTTGAACTGCGTAATGAACGGGTCATCATAAAAAGAAAAATGAAAAAAAAACGGAAAAGGAAAAAGAACTACCGACTTCCCCCGAACGCAACGCACCCTGATTATTACTGCACCGAAGCGGAAAGGTGGGTCGTGTTCATTCAGAATCAGGGTGCTTTATGTTCAGCGGGGATGACAGTAGCTTGTTATGCACAGCATGACTTTGAGAATTCCGCTCAATCTTCAAGAAAAAACAACCATAGAGTCGAACATCTCATAAAACGCAGCTGATGCAAGGGTCATCCTCAGGCGGTATTGCTGCTCACCCAGTCTCCCTTCGACGCACCACCTACCTCATCCCCTTTGATTGGGCTGCAAGGAGGATGGTTTCTGCCCTTGCAGCCCTTACATCCTGGAGGACTGTCAACCTCTCTGCATCCTGCTTGCTGCTCTGCGCCTTCAGATTCCCTCTCCCCTATGTGTGAAAACCGGCGCATGCGATTTTCCAAATTTGGAAACGGGGGCTCATATTCCCTCACCTCATCTACCCCTCCACTGGCCCAGGAAATGGCTCGTCGTGAATCTCGATGATCACCAGCCACGCTCCTTGGAGCCTGTTGATTGTAATCTTGTTCCATTTGTCGATATGAGTGAGAGAGACACACAGAGAGAGAGAGAGAGAGAGAGAGAGAGAGAGAGAGAGAGAGAGAGAGAGAGAGAGAGAGAGAGAGAGAGAGAGAGAGAGAGNGAGAGAGAGAGAGAGAGAGAGAGAGAGAGAGAGAGAGAGAGAGAGAGAGAGAGAGAGAGAGAGGCTGAATGGCAAAATTGAAATATGGTTCAAATTGTGGCCGCGATCTATTTCACAGTTCGAATGATTTTTAAATTTTTATAATTTATTGAGCATTTTTCCTCGAAAGATTACAACACAATCTACGAATACTTCAATTTTCAGGTTTTTTCACGCATTCTTCTGAGCGCGAAAACTCACTGAATTTGGAGTACTTTTTCAGTTGGCCTACACATGGCTGAGTGGCAAAACTGGAAAATGTGCCGAATCGGTTCGATGATTATTTTGCAGTCTAGATTATTTTTTGAAAATGTTCTAATATTTTTCCTGGAAAGAACACTGCGAGGATCAAGGTCCTCAGTAGGCCTAAGGGGCCCTGTTTGCAGCATTGCCCGCCCTAAGTGAAGGCAGGCCTGACATATCGCAAGAGGCCCCCTACTGTCAATTTCATAATTGGGGTCCAGGCAGTTGCGACGCGCCAGTTGGTTGAGAGAAACTCAGGCCGGGCCACAAAGACATTTCCACGGCCCTCTGGGCTTTTCCAAAGAATGAAGGCCCTGGGCGTGAATCACAGCCTCATACAGAGACAGTTGGGCGCCCAACCGAACGAGGCCCAGCAGCCCAGTAGCTGCTGTACACAGGCAGCCTCCTGGGGCCTTCCGGAGGCTTCTGGGCCCAGGCCAGGGCACCCAGGCAGGGCAAGCTCTTTCCATAAAGGAAGAGCTCCCCGCTGGCAGCCTCATTCGGTCACTTGCTGGCTGGCGGCAGCACTGCTGGATCGATTGCTGGCGGGCTGGCTGCCGGCATTGGAGCAAGAGGCTGCGCACGTGCGGTCGTGTGTGGGAGCAGGGAGCTGCTGAGGGCAGCGCCATAGCCAGCCTCCATAGCGGGCTCGGCTTGGATACACAGTGAGACGCAGGGGTGGTCTTCGGGTGCAAGAGAGGACAGGTGTGGGTGTTAAGTCAGGGAAGGGCGAAGGATGATGATGATGATGATGTGAGGGCACTTACCTTGTGTTGGCGATGGTCAGCATATGGGTGACATCTTCAAGTACTTCGGGTTGCCGCTGATGTCAACAGTTGCATTGTCTATTATTAGGCTGATCGTAGCTGTGTAGGAGTAGGCTGGGCGCTGAGCGCCAAGTAGGAGTGTGAAGGGACTGGACTCTTTTGTTGCTGAAGGAGAGAGAAAGCTCTCCATGACATTGGCTTTCAGTACTACGAACCTCCATTGGTGTATTATTGGTGCAATGCTGCTCTCTGGACACAGTGTGACTATCTGGCTTTTAATGTGATGGTGTAATCTGGAGTTGTCATCTCGCTGTTGCTTATTTTCCTTGCAATTTGGTATCGGAGCTGGTTCATATTGCACTTCATTGGTTCTTCACAATAGCTATTGGTGCTTCGCATGAGGTGTGGGGCAGTGATAAGGCATTGGCGTTGAACATTAGGCGGCCCAGGGTAGAGTGGGCGCGCCAGGGAGCTATGTGGTGACATACGGGTTATATGCTGGATGATGAGAGCTCGCTGATGTGGCATATTAAGCCAAGGTGGAACCGCATTCTGCTGTTGGTTGTGCCGAGGCAAAGACCGGTCATCATAATTGCACATCAGGTTGCCCGTGAGAAATCTGTGGTTGGGGGCAGCATTTATGAGGTACGTTGCTCTCTTCCTTATCTACCCTCTTCGTTACTTCTTACCGTGAGGAAGTGAGTTATGATGTCTTGAGGGTCCTCTCGATGTGAGGTGTCGCGAGCGCTCAACCTTGAGAGTCGACATTCTTCCTGGGCAGCAAGCTGGTGGGAGACGGGCGAAGCCTCTGAAGGGCCCTGGACGAAGCACTCGGGTCACGGTCACCATGCCAACCCGCTGGGACTAGTACACGCATGCTTTGTCGCACGTCCTTGGTTCTTCTGCTTGCGCAATAGAGGTCATGCAGGGCATGCCAGCCCTTTGACAGACGCTTACCAGACCGTCTTTAAACATTTCTGGCTGGGAACTCGAAATTGAATCTGGCTGTGATCGTCATCCTGTCTGCGACGTTAAATAATTCCTGAGGAGATGGGGGCTCTCCTTAAATCCCTCCTAATCAGCCAGATCAACCGGGTGTAAGGCTCGTTGCATGCGAGGGTAAATAAAAGTGCAGGGGCTGGCAGGTTCGGCGTTGACTTGGGGCACAGGGGTGGGCCGGATTGCACACCTTCAGACACGCTGCTCAACCAGATGCTCAGGACGTTGACACAAAGTGACCACTCAAGAAGGATACAGGGGGAGGGGAAATTCCGGTAACTGCTCGCAGTGGCAATCAACAGACAATCTGCCATCAAGCATACATATCCAACAGGAGATGCTATTTTTATTTTGATTATCTAGTTGTTATAGACTTGACTAACAACTGACAGACAACTACCGACAGATTAGATCTTTGTTGTATAGCAATCTGTTCTAGGATAATCTAAAAAATAGATATGATATTTCCTGTAGGATCTGACATTAGTTGTTACTATATCACCTAATTGTTTCTGTTCCATCCGACCGAAATTAGATGTGTTTCTTAACCGGTTGTGTGTCAGGCTAAGGTAGGATTCAGTGTGGATTCTAGTTTAGATAACACACACTGTGGCTCATGAGTGATGCAAGCACTAGTGAGGAGTTGTTAGTGGACGACCGTAGGACTACTCGTGGGACTGCCCGTAGTCGACCCTTGACATTCTTGGAGTTAGGACCAGGAGACGAGAGAAGACTGCGGAGAGAGGCTAGAGAGAGAGCAGCGGCAAGAAGAGCGAGGGCAGCTGAGGATAGTGCCAGGACTAGAGTTTCAGCTAGCACCGGTGCAACCATGGCTACCTCATCTATRTCGCAAACCTCTACACAGTCCACTTCRTCAGGAGYCAGTYAGAGTGGTTCTCWGGGGTCCATTAGTCARACTGCTAGCTTGCGAGTCAGCCAGCAGACTCAACTCACGCCGGAGGATTTAGAAATCCGACAAGCAGAAGAACTTCAGGATGAGCTACAACGGCAATTGGACGAGACAATAGAGAGAAGAAGGAAAGCAATCCTGAGAAAAGCTAGACTAGGTAGTAGAAGAGAGGAGCTAGGCAGACTGGAAGGACTAGATGAGGCGGCATTAGACCCTGCTGTCCGTGTGCTGCCTAATGCTTTACTATCAGTGGCAGAAGCGCAGAACGTCCAGCAGGAATTGCTGGCCGAATTGGTTGCAGGCTAGAAACAAATCCTGGCTGAACTTCGGGCTCCTCGTACAATGATGAGGCAGCCACAGTTTGCTGTAGTTCCCCCTGCAGGTGGGGGTCCTTCATCGATGCCGCAACACACAAGGCCAACTTTCTCTCCTATGTTTGGCATACCCCCTCCAGGTGGTTTAGTAGCAACTAGTGGTCCGGTTCATAGAGTCTCAGTCGTACCATCTACGACAGTGGTTACTACAGTCCCACTGTCAAGCCAGGCCCAGGTTAGTGTGCAACAGCCTGTTTCAGTGGCTATGCAGCCACTGCAGCAAGCCCCTAGGCCTATGCAGCCACTGCAGCAAGCCCCTAAGCCTATGCGGCCTATGCAGTGGATGCCTAAGATACCTTTGATGAGTCCCAAACCCTTCCCTGGTGATAGGAAGAAGGATGAGGACTTAGACACCTGGGTGAGGACTGTGCCTACTTATGTGAGGCACAAACTCACAAGACCAGAGCAGGAAGTTGTAGTGGCTGCCTCCTTTTTAGAAGGGTCAGCAGGTCGCTGGTTAAATGGCTTAGTACAGCACCAGGGCTACGATCAAAACTTCGATGCCTGGGCATAGGCCCAGACATTGAAGAGTTCGTACGGCCCATGTATAACAGGTGGCATGACCCGCAAGGGGCTCAGAAGGCCACCGATGCTATCAACAATCTTTGTTCCCCCAGGTTCAAGAATGTTAGAGAGCTAACAGACACCGTAGAACGTTTACTCGTGGTACTTGGTGTGCGTTTTGACCAGCAGGTTCTCCTGACGGATTACCTACCTGCAGAGGTAAGGACCAAGCTGGTTGATGAGGCCTAAGACGAACAGCACAGCTTCGCTACTTTTAGTAATAAAGCTTTAGACATGGAAGCAAAGTTGGGATCCGCGCATCAGGCATCTCATGATGGTAGGAAGAGACTTCCCCAGGACTGGAAGAAGAAGGGCCAGTTGATGTTCGTTGACCATGATGGTCAAACGACGGAGATTGACGATTTCCCAGACCTTGGGGAGGTGACAGAGTAGGATGGGGCTAGTGAGACTTCGGATGGGGGAGTCGTGGCACCCATCAAGGAAAAGGCTAGGAGGACCGGGAAGAAGAAGGTAGTACGGTCCACGGCTCAGGGCGACCAAGGAACACCCGCATGGGTAAAACTTGGTTTAGAGTATGAGGTGTGGAGGGACCGAGTTGCTTGGGGCACGTGCATGAACTGTGGCAACTATGGCCACACGTCTCGAACGTGCCGAGGCAAGAAAGTCTTGACGAGGGTAGCCTCACCAACGGTGGTGGGACTTTCTTCGAACTCTGGCGGTGCTTCTGCGAGCACTTTGCAGGGAAACACCTCGGGCCAGTAGGAGTATTAGCCGCTCTTACTCGCGCTGAAGTGGTAACGTTGCCTTCCCCACTTCAAGCGTTGGCCAAGGCTAGAGACCCACGTATCGCCCCGCAAACACATTCGGACCCACCGACGCTCTGTTCGAGAGATGTGTCTGAGGCCCTAGAGGAGTTAGAGACTGAGTGGTCAGGGAAGGACCCCAGGGACTCTTGGGCGATGATAAGTAGAGGTCCAAAGGGTGAACATTTCGTGGTAGAAGTTGATGTAGGTGGCCGAAAAGTGGGCGCCTTCGCAGACATAGGCTCTACGCGAAATTTCATCAGTCGTGCTTGTGTGGATAGACTGCGCTTAGGGGAGACATAGGCTCTACGCGAAATTTCATCAGTCGTGCTTGTGTGGATAGACTGCGCTTAGGGGACCAAGTGCAGCGGCTTAGCAGAACTGTAGCTTCTACGCTGGTCAACAAGCACCAAATGCTGCTAAAAGACTATGTCAAGGACGTAGTCTGTACCTTCTCCTATGGAGGAGGGGAAGTGAGCCATAAAATCTCCTTCCTGGTTAGCGATGAACTGCCCTTTGATATGCTCCTAGGTATGTACTACCTCGAGGTCGCGCAACCGCAGTTCGACTGGGATAGAAAGGTATTGATTCACAAATTGCCCAACGGTAGATCTGTTAGATTGCAAAAGTTCAAAGCTAGCAGTCTAATAGAAAACTACGGGTGCATGTGTGCATCATCCTTCTATAACTATTATAAGCAGAATCGGGAGGAGGGCATGTATCTAGTATTTGTCTCTGAGAAAGGGGAGGCCGTTAAAACACCCTCAGAGATAGAATCAATCGTCGCACAATATTCAGACCTTTTTTAGGAGCCCACAGGCGTGGTGGAAATGGAGGTTGTCCATGCAATAGAGGTTGTCCCAGTAGCAAGGTGCCTAGAGGACGAATCTATAGGATGTCTCCTGCGGAGTTAGATGAGCTTCGCCGCCAGCTCAAGGAGCTCACAGAGAAGGGATGGATTCGGTCTATTCGTACCGAAGAAGGGAGGTACCTTGAGGATGTGCATTGACTATAGGGGCCTCAATGCCATCACCGTTAAGAACGCGGAACCTCTACCCCGCATCGACGACCTCTTGGATAGAGTGCAGGGATGCCGGTACTTCACCAAGATAGATCTGAAGTCCGGATACCATCAAATTGCCATTAGGCCTGAGGATCAGCACAAAACCGCATTTCAGACCAGGTACGGTCTGTACAAGTTTGTGGTGATGCCCTTTGGACTATGCAATGCACCTGGTACGTTCCAGCACGCGATGAACAGGATTTTTCATGACTACTTAGACAAGTTTATCGTCGTGTACCTTGACGATATTCTCATCTTTAGTAGGACTGTAGAGGAGCACGCTGAGCACCCAAAAACAGTGCTAGGTCTCTTAAGACAACACCAGTACAAGGTTAACTTGGAGAAATGCGAGTTTGGTCGCACCAAGATCTTGTACTTGGGTCATGAAATCTCAGCTGATGGATTGAGGCCGGATGATGCCAAAGTGGCCAGCATACGTGACTGGCCCAGACCTCAGACTGTTACTKAGGTYAGATCRTTTTTGGGGATGACGGGCTACTATCGTCCGTTTGTGAAGARCTATAGTACTATAGCTTCCCCATTGACARATCTAACTCGACTGGACACCCCTTGGGAGTGGACTGAAGAGTGTGAGGCGGCCTTTAGGAAACTGAAGTACGCCCTGACACACTATGAGGTTCTTAAACTTCCTGATCCTGATAAGCCATTTGTCGTGACCACAGACGCCAGCCAATATGGCATAGGCGCGGTCCTTGCGCAAAARGAGGGGCCCAAGTTGAGACCTATCGAGTACATGAGCAAAAAGATGCCATCTCAGAAACTAGCTAAGTCCACTTATGAGCGTGAGCTCTATGCCCTGTACAGAGCGCTGGTACATTGGAGACACTATCTCCTTGGTAGATTCTTCTATGTGAGATCTGACCATGAGACCTTGCGCTGGATCAAGACTCAGTCAGTACTCTCTGACGCACTCAAGCGCTGGATACAAGTGATAGACATGTATGAATATCAACTTGATCCAATCAAGGGAGAGTACAACAAAGTGGCTGATGCGTTATCTCGTCGGGTGGATTATCTGGGCGCACTAGTGGCTGAGTTTGGCATATCTAGCGATTTGACTCGATCATTGGTGGACGCCTATCAGCAAGATCAAGTTATGTCTGAGATCATCTGTAGACTCAAGACAAAGGATAAAAAGACTCTGAACAAATTTACGATGGTAGACGGCTTGCTGTTTCTTGAAAAGGCAGGGAATAAAAGACTGTGTGTTCCCAGTAGTGAATCTTTGCGTAGTTTATTTTTAGAAGAATGCCATGATGCAACTGGTCATTTTGGATACAAGAAGACATCAGCGAACTTAGTACAGAGATTCTGGTGGCCCTCTATGATGTTAGATGCAAAACACTATGTTGAAACCTGCCAGGTTTGTCAAAGGGACAAACCAAGGACTCAGGCACCGCTTGGGCTGATCAAGCCCTTGCCGATTCCTAAAGGACCAGGTCAGAGTGTGTCTATGGATTTTATGGACACCCTTGTGACCAGCAGGTCTGGAAAGAGACACATCTTCGTTATAGTGGATCGTTTTTCTAARTATGCYRGACTAATCGCTATGCCTGAAAGTGYTAARACTGRCCACGYCATCAAAMTGTTTATGGATAATTGGGTACGTGATTTCGGTTTGCCTACATCTATCGTTAGTGATAGGGATGTGAGATTCACAAGTGAACTGTGGCAGTCAACCGCTGAACAGATGGGCACAAAACTCCAAATGACCTTAGGGAATCACCCTGAGTCAAATGGCCAGGCAGAACAGATGAACCGAGTAGTACAACACCTGCTTAGACATTATATTAAGCCAAGTCAGGATGATTGGGAAGAGAAGTTACCGCTCGCCGCCAGCCTGTACAACAATGCTGTGCATAGTGCTACCGGTATAACTCCCAACCAGTTACATCTTGGTTGGAAGCCTTGAACTGCACTTGACTTTCTGCTACCAGAAAGACAACCCACTGCAGCACCTGGCAGCATAGATTTTGCTGTCAAATATGACCAGATGCTGCAGCAGGCCGTTGAACATATTAGGAAGTCTCAGGATGCTATGATCGCATATGAGAATAAGCATAGACGGCCCTCTAACTTTCGGGTAGGTGAAAGAGTCTGGGTAAAGTCATCTGAACTAGGTCAGGAGATGGGAATATCCAGAAAACTGATGCCACAGTATTTTGGGCCTGGGAGATCTTGGGAGATCTTGGACATTGTAGGGGGTCAACCGGATGGGCCTTCATACGTGATCCGTATTCCTGCACACCTATGCGCTTACCCTGTGTTCCATGCTTCCAAGTTGGCACCTTTCGCTGCTACCGAGCAGTTCCCTTCAAGAAGATCAATGCTGCCCCCAACCATGGACGGCAAGGTGGACATCGATCAGTTGTGGAGCATCGAATGATGCTTGTTCCTCGACCATCAGACAGAGGGCCCCCTCCTAAACCGAGAATGCAGTATCGTGTGAGCTTCATACATCACCTCGATCCCAAGGAAGATCGCTGGTTCACACGAGAGGAACTCATGAGAACAGCACCTCAAGTGATTGCAGGCTATGAAAGAGAACGAAAAGGGAAGATGCCTGCAGAGTAAGAGACTTCTCAGAGGACTAACGAAGTAAAGGAGGAGGGAATGCGAGGATCAAGGTCCTCGGTAGGCCTAAGGGGCCCTGTTTGCAGCATTGCCCGCCCTAAGTGAAGGCGAATGTGCCCGCCCTAAGTGAAGGCGGGCCTGACATATCACAAGAGGCCCCCTACTGTCAATTTCATATTTGGGGTCCAGGCAGTTGTGACGCGCCAGTTGGTTGAGAGAAACTCAGGCCGGGCCACAAAGACATTTCCACGGCCCTCTGGGCTTTTCCAAAGAATGCAGGCCCTGGGCGTGAATCGCAGCCTCATACAGAGACAGTTGGGCGCCCAACCGAACGAGGCCCAGCAGCCCAGTAGCTGCTGCACACAAGCAGCCTCCTGGGGCCTTCCGGAGGCTTCTGGGCCCAGGCCAGGGCAGCCAGGCAGGCAGGGCAAGCTCTTTCCATAAAGGAAAGAGCTCCCCGCTGGCAGCCTCATTCGGTCACTTGCTGGCTGGCGGCAGCGCTGCTGGAGCGATTGCTCGCGGGCTGGCTGCCAGCATTGGAGCAAGAGGCTGCACACGTGCGGTCGTGTGTGGGAGCAGGGCGCTGCTGAGGGCCTGTCTCTTATACACATCTAGATGTGTATAAGAGACAGGCAAAGAGCTCCCCGCTGGCAGCCTCATTCGGTCACTTGCTGGCTGGCGGCAGCGCTGCTGGAGCGATTGCTCGCGGGCTGGCTGCCAGCATTGGAGCAAGAGGCTGCACACGTGCGGTCGTGTGTGGGAGCAGGGCGCTGCTGAGGGCAGCGCCATAGCCAGCCTCCATAGCGGGCTCGGCTTGGATACACAGTGAGGTGCAGGGTTGGTCTTCGGGTGCAAGAGAGGACAGGTGTGGGTGTTAAGTCAGGGAAGGGCGAAGGATGATGATGATGATGATGTAAGGGCACTTACCTTGTATTGGCGATGGTCAGCATATGGGAGACATCTTCAAGTACTTCGGGTTGCCGCTGATGTCAACAGTTGCATTGTCTATTATTAGGCTGATCGTAGCTGTGTAGGAGTTGGCTGGGCGCTGAGCGCCAAGTAGGAGTGTGAAGGGACTGGACTCTTGTGTTGCTGAAGGAGAGAGAAAGCTCTCCATGACATTGGTTTTCAGTACTACAAACCTCCATTGGTGTATTATTGGTGCAATGCTGCTCTCTGGACACATTGTGACTATCTGGCTTTTAATGTGATGGTGTAATCTGGAGTTGTCATCTCGCTGTTGCTTATTTTCCTTGCAACACGCCCTCATCTATGGATTCTCAAAATTTCAGATTTTTCTGCGGGTTCCTCCGAGCACAGAAAATCGCCAAAGTTGCCTCTTGCAAAACGCCTGTTTCGTTGCGCCTGACCTCCCTGTTTTGAAAGACGGGCCTCAACGCCTGGGCCTGATGGCCCTTTTGCAGTTCACATGCCCTCACTTCTTTTTGGGGTCCACTTCCACCCGAGGACCGGTCCTTCCTTTTTCCAAAGTCCCGGTTCTACCAGAGCTAGCTGTAGGTAGTCCGCAATTTTGCCAAGGACCGGTCCCCCAATTTTTTTTGCCCCCTAAGAACCCACTTTGCGTCCTGGTCGCCCGCCTCCAAAAATTCGACACCATGACTCAGACGCCGAAGCCTACCATACCGCAGCCTTAGGGCTGAGGGAAAAAAAAAATAAAAAATGCGGGGTGCCGACAACCGCCCACCAGTAGGTGCCGACCAGTCAAGGGCCGCCGACCATCGGGGTATGCAACACTGCGCTGAAGATTATTAATATGAGCATGGTGGCCTCAAAAAGAAAACAGAAAAGACTACAAGAAAAAGAAAGGAAAAAACTTGGGTTCTTGCAGTATGACAAACGTTATATGTTTGTTTGTCAGACAACCAGGTATGGTCAATAGATTCTTGTAAGCGAGAGCTTCACCAGCCCACTTCTCCCAAACTTTCACTGCCAGTGGCTCGCTGCCGTCTTTCCCCTCTTTTCTCCCCTGCCAGCCACCTTCTGGGATGCCCCAGCAACAGCACAATTACGAGGTTGCACATTTGCACAGTAGGGGGGGTAGGTGTATGGCTGTTGAACCGTTTCCCCCCCCCTCCTCTCCCGGCTTCCCTCTCCCTTTGGACCCTCTTTTGCATGCCTACATACGCTTATCTCCAATGATTCTCCATCCATTTACATACATGCATGCATGTAGATATTGCATTTCCTACGTACGTAAGCAAGTGCATGCATATATCTACATGCACACACCTATGTACATGCATGCATATCTGCATGCACACACCTATGTACATGCATGCGTATGTAGATAGACATATGTGCATGCACACTTATGTCAGTTACGTACATGCAGATGTACATGAACACGTGCATAGTACATGGACCTACGCACATGCATGCTTATGATGTAAGTTACGTAAATGCATGCATGCCTATGTAAATACATGAATGCATGCATGCATGCATATGTGAACGGACGTACACAGATGCATACTTGACACGTAACTTACGTACATGCATACATACATGCACACATACATGCATACATACATGGATGCATGCATGCATGCATGCATGGCTACTTGAATACATGAATGCATGCATGCATGGCTACTTAAATACATGAATGCATGCATGCATGCATGCATATATGTGCATTAATGAAGGCATATGTATGCATGCGTACATGCAATATGCATATGGAGGTACCCCAGGATGATCGGATGCATGCAGGCTCTGAGTTAGTAACTTCTTGGCAGACATTGAGATGGATCATACTACCTTCTTCCCCCGAATACAACGTACGGTCATTAAAGCTGTATTTGAGGCATCTTTCAGTCTAGAATCTAGATACAGCTATAATGACCGTACGTTGTATTCGGGGGAAGAAGGTAGGTACTGATTCATGGAAAAGGGTTTTCTGAGGCATGGATTGGAATTCTCCGCACCGACCTTCCTAACGGCCTGCATGAACCGTTTCAGCACGTGAGTGCGCATTTGCCATGTGTTGTTCTTGTACTCGTTCCAATCGATTATCCTGTTTTCCACTAGACTCCTATCGCTACCAGAAACAAAGGTGGCCTTTCCCTCTCCTTCGCAGGCCTCATTGCGCATCCTGTGAAGTTGACATCAACAAAAAGCACCCACAAACCATTAGAATGTCCTCCCAAGCAAATTAAACCAGATCAGATCACATCAAAATTTATCGAACCGAACCCGATCACATCATCAAATCAGACAGGTAAATGAGATGGAGCGGAACAGAATGGAATTGAATGAGACGAACTCAAAGCGATTGATGCACATATCGAATCAACCAGTCAACCATTCGCCAGAGCCATGAGTACGCAATTACCTTGGGTTAAAAAAAAACAAAAAAACAAAAAACAAAAAACAAAGAGAAAAAGCATGGCTTGTTTGGACTGGAATGCGCCAGTGCCAAGTCCCACTTACCCTCATCCTGCACGTCTGACCCTAGATCGCAGGATCTTTTTTTTTTTTTTTTTTTTTAACCAGCGACCAATATCGACAGTCAGAAATAAAGAATTTGGGCAAATGGCTCCTGGTTCCCGGACAGCTGTTGGGGGAGTCTTGAGTTACATAGCCTTGTGGAGCTATTTGAGGGGGAAGCCTTTGCGCACGACAATTTTTTTTTTTTTTTGCTTTTCAAGTCAGGAAAAAAAAAAAAGCAAGGGGACAAAGAAGCAAAAAAAAGTTTAAGCCATCTGTCTGCTTACATGTCAACCTTGGCCGCTTCTGCCTCAAGGTCTCGAGCAATATTCTCTCTGTCCTCCAGCACTCCTGCAAAGGAATTGACTTAACGTCAACTCCTTTCCTTGGACTTTTTTTAATCCTTTTTTTTCTTTTCGTTTGCCCGAAGGACCACAGATCAGATATTAAACTGATCAGAACAGAAACTACACTTGATCTATTTTTAGCCAAAAGGCTGAGAAAGGTATTCCTTTCCTTTGACTTAGAGCATACTCATACTAGGACTTCTCCCACAAGGCTCTGGACGTGATTGCGGTCAGATTCATCCAGGAATGGCCGCGATTGCAGTCAGATGCAGTCTGGAAAGTGCCAGTCACGTATGCCCTTCCTTAGTGTCTTTCCATTCCTTTATTATCTTATCCTGTGATGATGCTGTTGATTTTTTTTTTGCCTCTGACATGTTGTCCAGGACGTGGGCAGCGGGCGCATACTACAAACCAAGGGCATACTCACCGAGGACGATGAGGAGCCATTAGTTTGTCCATGACGTGGGTGCATACTACAATTACGAATGATGATGCCTTTTGATTTCCCAGTTTTTTTTCAAAACTTCAATTTATTTTTTTTCTTTTGCTCACAAATTCACAATCTTACCATCGATCCACTTCCAATCATGCCAAGGGACCCACATTGAAAAACAACAATTCCAAATCTCTCACACACTAATGATTCCCTCCTCCTTAGGCTCGTAATTTTCTCCGATTCTCCTTGGGGGATCCCTTTTTTTTTCATATCAAAGATTCAGGGTCAGTATCTCTCATACTCCGCACAAAGGTAAATCACCCCAATGTCATTGCTTCTGACCACCCTCCCCCCTCGTTTCCATTTTTCTCCCCTCCTCCCTCTCCCCTTACTTCTCCCCTTTAACCACCTCTCTCTCAACTCTCCATGTAGTATGCACCCACGTCAGGGCCCCATCAGTTTGCGGCCACCTCCCTCTCCCCCCCCCCCCACCAACATAAACACACATAACTATTGATCCTTATTCACTACCTTCCCCTCTCCCACTCCACAGTATTTCAATTTCTTTTGTGATTTGTTACCCCTCCCTCCTCCCCCTCTCCTCCTCCCCCCCTTACACACCCTTGCATACACAGTGACCCCCAATACTTGTATGCAAACACCTCCTTCAGCGATCAATCCTTCTCCGCCAATTTCCCAGTACTGCGATCTGTTTTCTCCACCTCCCTTCCCCTCCCCTCCCCTCCCCCTCCATTCATTCCGGAACGTGCCACAGCCACAATCATGGAGCAATGACCATCTACATTTTTGGCATTGAGGACCGGCTCCACTGGGGATATTTTCTGGTGCATGACCTAGACCACCAGTACCTCGCCCAGGCCAACTTGACATTTGAAATTGCGTCAATCCGGCTTCTTTTGGATAAAGACTGCTAGAGGACGAAAACAGGGCGCAGTCACGATTTCAGTTGAAATTGCGTCAATCCGGCCTCTGGGGATATTTTCTGGTGCTTGGTGGCGCCAGCCAAAAAAGCAAAAGGGGTAACTAGGGCACAGTCACGACTTCAGTTTAAAATCCAGTTCAGGCATCCCTCGAATACAACACATCCCCACCCGACCCTAAAGCTAGGTTGTATACATTCACATTTTTCCTCGGCTTGGCACAACATTCACGAAATAGTGACTGAAACGCATGTTCAAACTGAAACCGTGACAGCGCGCCATAGTTTTCCCAAAGCAAAAATTGTGCCACGGCCCACGGGCGGTTCCTTTTTTTTTTTGGCGCGCAGTGCAAATCCGTGACAGGAAAAAAAAGGCTCGGGAAGTACTGGTGGTTTAAATGACGAACTATCCTAAAGAAGGTACATAGCTTGTCTATTATTACTCAGCAATTTAGCATAATTGAAATCTAGAATAATTAAATTAAATTAAATAACTAGCTAAATTAACGACCATTTCGTCAAAATGGACATTTTTTATTTTTTGAACGAAATTGAAACCGAGTTTTTTGGCCGAAAACTTGTCAAAATTTGTTGTTCCTGAGGGTCCAGCGTTTTACAAACGCTGGACCCCCTGGCTGTACATGGACCTAGCTTGAGACCAGGCACCTCCAGGCAGGACTGGCTGGAGGTACCTGGTCTCAAGCTAGGTCCATGTACAGCCAGGGGGTCCAGTGTTTTACAAACGCCAGACCCTCAGGAACAACAAATTTTGACGAGTTTTCGGCCAAAAAACCCGGTTTCAATTTCGTTTAAAAAATAAAAGATGTCCATTTTGACGAAATGGCAGTTAATTAATAATTTTATATAAAACAATACAATAGGTCAACCTTCGCAGAAGTTATTCACATATACACACAAACAAAAGAAAGAAAAAGGGAGGAAAACGGGAGAAAAAACTTTGCAAACACACAAAACTCGCACCGCTTTCTACTTGCATAGTTTTTTTTTTTCAATCTGTAGATTCTTTACGATTCTTTAGTGTGTTTTTATTAATCTGATCAGAAAAACAGGTACTACACTTCATCTTAACCAAAAGGCCGAGAAAGGCATTGCTTTCAATCAGAAGGACACAGCTTGACAGGACTCGTAGGGGGACAGCTGTACACACAATAACCCTTTTTCTTTTCAATTTATGTGTGCATTCATAGAGCTAACAAGAAATAACCAGGCCAATGGCTAGGCTTTCAGCCGAGTGGCTCACGCGGGGTCGGTCCAGCATTGGACCCGTTTCGCACAAAATTGGCCAAAGGGCCAATTCAGCGCAGCAGGCCCCCAGGCAGGCTATGGTCGGTCGTGGGCAGGCCCGGCACCGAAAACCAAAACTGGAGGTCGGTAGGCCTCTGATTGTTTTTCGAAGAAATTCAGTTGTTGAATCTCGCCCCCCAAGAAGCCCGCCCATAGGGACCCTGGCCATTCGAATTCAAATGCCCAGTGCTTCCCTAAGTGGCTGTTCATCGTCGAAGCAGAGCAAGTTGCCCGTCCTCCATCACTTGTCATCTTCGCCTTCGCCCAACGCCTGCTCCGAACCCCACAACCTGCATGCTGCCAAACAGCCAAGAAGACGGAAGAGGTATGTTCTTCTTCTTCTGTTTCTGCTTCTCTTCGATCCATCTTTTTCTTCTTTTGTTCAATTTCTTCTCTTCTAGAGAGAGACAGAGATAGAGCGACAGGTGCGCCAGGAGAGAGAGGCGTCGCGGCACTCCCCTCTTCCCTTTGTCTCAAAACACTTCCTCTTCCCCCTGCGAGCTTCGACCTTCCCTTTTGCGTGCCTTTCCCTTGATTTCCTCCCCTTCGTTCTGCCCGTCTTCTGTCCCAACAATCGGCCCATCTTCCAGCCATCTCCCTCTCCTTTCCCGTCTCGTTCGCCCCCCGACTTTACCATCTCCCCCCTCCGTCTTTTGTCGTTTTCCCCCACGATTTCCCCCTCCATCTTTTGCAGTCTGCTGCCTGACTTTCCCCCCATCTCCTGTGGCTTTCGGCCACATGTTTCCACCGTCTTCGCTGCAACTTCCCCCAAATCTCCCGCAACTCTCCCCCCATCTCCGACGACTTCATAATC
>BFEA01000281.1:884696-897050 GCA_003427395.1 Chara braunii | reverse complement strand
GGGCCTATACAGCATGTAACACCCCATGTGATGGTTATGGCAACCTTTGGATTGAACATCGTGAGTCCGAGTGAGTCCGAGTGAGTCCGAGTGAGTCCAAATGAGTCCGAGTGAGTCCGAGTGAGTCCGAGTGAGTCCGAGTGAGTCCAAGTTTGCTAACAGAGTTGACCAAGACGACAGCGAAAACAGATGACAATAGTCAAAGCATCACAAAGCAAGACCATGCATAAGTTCACACGACGACGACGACGACCGAAGGACATGCAGTCGACCAAGAATCATGAAATGGACTCGCAGGATTACTCCCGAGCGCGAGTGATGGCATCTGAGGATAAGCATGAAAAACGAGACGAACCGCAAAATTGGGCGTGGTGCCCATATCGTCAAAACCGTCGTCGAGGAGTTGGCACTTGACGCTACATGTCATCCGGTCGCCAGACCCGGAATCTTCATGGACCAAGATTCTTTGTCTCTTGCCGTTAATTCGTGTGACATACTGTCTTATCCAAATATAAAGCCCGGTCATTATCGCTGCATGTAGACTGAAAGTTGCCCCCCAAATACAGCTATAATGACCGGGCGTTCTATTTGGGTGAAACGACCGGTCATAACTTCTCAGAAATGAAGAATCCTGGCCATTGATTCTTGTGATCAAGAGTCAGAAATGAAAAATCCTGGTAGGTGGGAAATGGGCCTGAGGAAACCCTATGGTACCATCATAAGAAGGAAAAAAAAAAACAACGGTACAAAATTTCAGCACACTCATAATTGTTGATTGATAGATTATGAGTGCAATTTGTGGTACTTTTTAAAAGGTTTGCGGATGGCAGGATCATACTTCCCATAGCGCACCCGGCCTGGGTCCTACCCCTTCTCTCTCTCTCTCTCTCTCTCTCTCTCTCTCTCTCTCTCTCTCTCTCTCTCTCTCTTTTGCTCTTGCACACACGCGCACACTCATGTGCGCATATGAGAGTGCACTGAGAAACACACTGCCATGGGGCACTCAATGTAGAAAACACCACCGTGCAGCACTTCTTTTCCAACGGGGTGTCTTCATGGGTTTTTCCACTGGCCAGTTCCTGGCTGGGTTGGTTACCCTTCCCGCCCCCTACAGCAGCTCTGTCGACCTTCTCATTATTGAGAGAGGCTGATCCCGTGATTGCATATTCCCGCTTCACACCTGACTGTCAGTGGTGAATGCTTGTGTAGTATAGATTTGCACTTCTTCGCACTTTACTAAGGCTGAACAAGGTTAGCAATTGCCTGTATTGCTCTATTATAATATAATCATTATTAATTTATTATTTTATTATATTGTTTTTATATTTTATTTCATATTATTATAATTTTATTACTATTTCATATTATTATTATACGAATTTATACCTTTTGTATGTATAAATTTACCTTTAGTATTATTTTACCTTGTGAGTAATCATTTCAGCTTGTTTTGTCAACATTCTCTGAAACAAGGTCTCCTTTAGCTGCTGCTGCACTGCTCCATGGTCCAAGAGGCTCATCCCCCTCTGACTTGTCTGCAAAAGGCACAAGAAAAGAAGAAAAAGTACAGTGAGAGAAAAACGGACGGAACTAGTTTGAAAAACTGTCAAAAACACACAAGGATAGCACACAACAATATAAACATAAGAGAAAATACTTCAAAACACTAAAATAGTTTGAAAAAAGAAAGACGGATCACAACAGTTTCTAGAACCTTGAAGGTATGGCAATAATAAGAAACACACAACACATTGAAATAGAAAAAATGGTGGGCAGAGAAAGCTAATTTGGAATGTGTGGGAACATACATGTTATTTTGTTTTTTTAACTTTTTTTTTGTTTTTGTATGGAACCATCTGATAGAATATTAACCAACGAAAACTTCCAAAGACCATCAGTGAAATGAGGACAGAACTCATCCTCTTTTGTTGTTTTTCCTCTTACGGCCCTGGCTCCTTATCCATTCCGGGGAGCATCGGTATGGTTCCTATTCCCCCGGCAAGTCAGAGATACAAAAATGACACACATTCAATCTGGTTGAAGGACCCCTGAGCAGCATTGATTGATCCCATTGCTCGGAGGACTGACTGTCAGCTTGTCTTCCCTCTGCCTTTCCTCTCCGGTTTGACTCGCTAGCACAACCTGTCACATTACCTTGCCTCCAAGAAACACACTAGAAATGTGAACATGACGATTCCCTGTCGATACCACTCTGATGCTGACCAGAGACAGGTATAGAGGTATTCTGCACATTCAGCCTCTTACTGTCTGTCTCGTACTCCGATTAAGTTGCTTGGCTGGGGTCCTGTGGATCTGGTTGTTGGGTGATCTGCATCCTAACTTCATAAGCCTTGAGTCGGAGTTGTGTCAGTCCTTCCACTTGAGACTGGTGTTGTTGATGTCAACCACCTTACCAATTGCCAACCAGACGCTCTTGAACTTAGGCACGCTCCCCTATTGCATGTCCGCATTTTTCAGCACTGGGAGTTTTGACTTTTGCCACTGGCATAGGATCTCCGCCATAAACCACCAGTGCACAGCTGGTGACGGCCCCAGCCTTGCAGAAATTTGTCCGTCGCCTACTCCGAAATTTTCGCCGCTCGGGCCTACCTGACCACAATGGCTGGTGGCACCAGTCAAAAAAGGAAAAATTGTGCCGCTGGTGGTTCAGAAAGCTTGGCACGCAGTGCAGTGCCTCCGCGCCCGGCGGGCCTGGGTGTACTCATGGTTTAATCAGTGCCTCAGTGGAAGCCCAGATGCTATCACATGGATTGTTGAAGTTATCAGAGTTCTGGTGCACCTCATCCTTTAAAAAAATAAAAATAAAAAAAAATGCTCCAGTCTATTCGTGGGGAGCAACACGTGCTGGGAACCGGGCCCAGTGTTCCATATCGAATTGTACAGATCATTGAGAAAATATTGTATAGTGGGATAATGAGAAAATCCCTTACAAAACAGCAACGACAAATGCTTGAAAGTCCTCTATCCAAAGAAGAAGTGTGGGCAGCCCTCATGCTCATGGACGAGGAGAAAACTTCGGGCATAGATGGCCTTCCCAAAGAATTTTGGGAAGCGCTATGGGATAGTTTATCCCAAGATTTAATGGATTTTTACCATGCAGTATGGATATCAGGAAGGATGGGGGAGGTAGTGGGACAAGGGGTATTAACTCTGTTATATAAGAAGGGGAGAAATCCAATAATCGAAATTACAGCCCTATTACTTACTTATTGTTATATATGAATTGGTAGCCAAGGCTGTGGCAAATCGTATGATTAAAGTTCATTAAACTTCATTGAAGTGATAGCTGACATTACTCATCCGTGACAAACTGGATTCATTGAAGGAAGGAATATTGAGGACAATATTTTACTTATCAAATAACTAGTTAAGTTGGCCCGGCAATCGAAATATGGTGAATCGCAACTTGGCTCCTCCTATTTCGCTACAGCGTTCAGTGAGGCAAGGGGACCCTATTGCTCCCTTTCTATTTGTCATCATTATGGAAACATTAGCGAGTCTTAGCAACCAATCTTCGTCAGCATAAAGACATTACATATATTCAAGTCTCCTCCATTCCAGAGGAGGCGATCCCTGTATGTTTGATGTTTGCTGATGACCCCTCCTGATAGTTGACGCTTCTTACGATAACTTCATTGCAATTCAACAATTCATGGATACATTTCACTCTCTCTCAGATATGAGGATTAATAGGGGTAACAATACCCTTGGCTGGTGGATTCATCATCAGGGTGTTAGACCCCCAGAGCAACCTCATATTAGTTGGATGCCATTAGAAGCACCATTTAAAGTACTAGGTGTACGCCACTCTGCTGAAGGCAAACTCACTATTAACAATGAAGGCATATCACAGCCAGCAATTGAAAAGATGGCACTATGACAAGGCAAGCACACTTCAATTATTGGTCGACCATTAGTTATTAATAATGTCATTTTTGCTTCCTTCTGGTATAGATCGGCAATATGGGCATTGGATAAAAACTGCCCTTCGCTCCCTGCAACGTCAGGTAATAGCATTCTTATGGACGGGTAATCATGAATGTAAAAACGTGCTCCGTAGAAAGGGCATGGCAATCGGTAATTCAACCTAAGACTAAAGGTGGTCTAGGTATCCTGGACCAATCAACACAGGCTATGACACTCTCTACTCGATGGTTTTAAAATATTAGTTTTTTATCCACAAAACCCTTAGAACGTATTGGTTTGGGAAGAGATTGTGAGATTGGCACCCTCTACCCCTTTCGGCACAAACGCCATGGTCTGGGTGGAAAACCGGTCTTGGTCTATTCCCCTGAGGGTGCACATCATTGTCGTCTTCCAGCATAATTGATCAGGACTGTCAGGCAACAAGGGTGGAAAAGATCCGTTCTGGTCTGATCTTGTTAAAACCTGGTGCGGACTGCCATTAACAGATAAGATCTCTCCAAAGCAATTCGAGGAGGTTTGCCAACAACCTCTTTTTAACAATAGATGGATCACAAACTCATAAGGAAGGATGATTCACAGTATGGATTCTCCTCGGCATGGATCGGTTGCAGGATGAAGTTCTGAGAATTAGAGACATCTGGAATCAGGAGGCAAGCCTACGATGCCATTCGATAAATCACCTTTGGATCCAGCCAACTGGACTTTTTTGGACGAGTGCGGTGGGCCGGGGGAGGTCGTGTACTATATATCACTCCATACCCTTTCAATGAAGTCAATTTATCATATGCTTAGGCCTGAAGGATAAGGTGGAGGAAAGATGGATGTGTCAACACAAAATGTGAGTAAAGAGAATCTAAGGCCCATTAAATGGTTCAGTACTATTAAGGCAAAACCCGCCAAGATTGCTTCCTTGCAGTGGCAAATAGACCATCACTGTTTGCCTACTAATGATTAGATTATTGACAAGACCTCCCTAGAAAAGAAAGGCATTGCTTTACCTTGGTGCAAGTTTTGTTCTACTGCGTTTCGCAGACAATTGAGAATATCTTCCTTCTTCAATGTCCAGGGGCCTTTTGGTTATGGAGATGGTGGGACAGAATATGGAACCAGTTGGGTACCTCCCACCCATGGCCTTGGGAATGGAGAGCCTTGTTATTTGAAGCATGGCACCCTGAACAACTGGATGCCTTCTCACAGAACCTGTTCAAAATCAGTTGGCGCTTGGCGGGAAGTTTTGTGGGCCTTATAGAGGAGACGATGCACTCATGGGATGGAAAGAGCACGATTAGATGGCCCAGAATTCACTGAAACTATCACACAACAGATTCAAACGGGCATCACTTCACAATGGGAGGCTGTAAAGGAACCAATCAAGTTTCTCTTTTCACATACTGGAATTCAACAAAACATCGAATAATGCAGTGGCTGCCGGCTAGGGGGAGTCCAGGGGGAAGGATTGGGAAGATCAAGTGGAATGGGGCATTGGGTGGAGATCAAGAGGAGCTTCCAAGGGACTACTGCCTGATTTTTCATGATTTATTGAATATCCTGCCTGAGTCAGGCTGTGAAGTACTAGAGCTGCAGGGGTCTGATTTGGCGCCCAAAGTTTGGGTGAAGTGGTAAAGCTCGCAGTCACCAGTCTTATGTTTCCTACATTATGTCATACTGGATCTCATTCATGTTTCAATGAGGCGCTGGAGCCGGTTTCCACCATGTGTTCCTCCCCACCAATAGATCGGACTGGTGGCTCAAAGGCTTACTTCAAGGGGCTGCTCTTATCACTCCTAGCAAGCTTTTTTCGGCCTTTTCTATAATAAAAAGGAAAAAAGAATTTTAAGCTGTCCATCTTCCTGCACTTTGGTTCTGTTTTGCTTTTTCTTATTCGGTTATTATGTTTCATCCGTAGCTACTAGCAAGGCATCAGCAGATTCAGCACTCTTACTCCCCCACCCCCAACACACCCCTGCGTCCCCCCCGCCCCCCCCAACACACACACACATGCCAAAAAAAAAAAGAAGAGTCATCATCAGCCCTCAGCCAAGTTTCTTTCTGAACTTATCTTGGACTTGTGATGGGGAACAGATTCAGTAGCTAGTAACTACCTGGTAAAGTTTTATTTTCCTCCCCCCCTAAACTGCACAACAGTGTTGAAATGTACACATGCATGTTAATAACTGCACACAATGCAATTAAGAACAGTCTGTCTCAGAGAGGACAAAAAAAAAAAGGAGAATAGTCAGATGAGGATGAACAGAGAAAAAAAAAAGGAGAATAGTTTGTCTCAGAGAAAATACGAAACAAGTAGGCATTGACTGCATGAAGAGTAGGAAATTGGCAGAGCACAAATGGTACCTTCTTCCCCCGAATACAACGTACGGTCATTATAGCTGTATCTAGACCGAAAGATGCCTCAAATACAGCTATAATGACCGTACGTTGGTATTCGGGGGAAGAAGGTAGATTCCAAGTCGCCTCAACCTTATAAATGGAGAGAAAGGTGGGTCCGACTCGGTGGGGGGTAGGGGGGAAGGGGGCACAAGGAGGGGTTGATTCATTTCGCAGGGTTGCGAGAGAGTGGAAAATTTTGGGCCCGGCAACCACTGATGCTATGTTTGCGTTCAGAATGCGTGAACCTCGCCATAAAACTGCGCAGATACGTGCTGGCATTGCACAAACATAGCACCTGTGGGGCGCAACCGTTATGTTGTAGGCCACGGGGGTGTGGTTGGAGAATGTTGGGGTACCAGTAAATAAATAAACGAAAAAAAGAAAGAAAGAAATAGTAAAAGTTGAAAAGTTGAAAATTCCATACCGCACGCATGCGCCGCTGCATTTCAGCATTCTTTCTTGCTATGGCTGCCGGTAAATCCGCTATCTTCAATTTGCCAGGCTGCTCCCCCCAGTTCATGCAAGTGCGCATTTCCCCAACCAATCAGAACAAAAGAACAATGGTTTTCAAAAGAATGCTTGTTGGCATTTATTTTTAAAGAAAGGCTTGGCAATTATCGCAAACCATTGGCCAACATAACCACACGCCAGTGTCTCTCACTGTCTCCAAAATCTGCTTGCTTTCTCTTTGAGGAAATTTATGCGGAATGCCACGCATTCAGGCAGCTTTGACCAAGTGTCGAATTTCACTTGTTTTACTTGTTTGAAAGTTATGGCAGCAAAACTTGAAATGCAAGCGAGACCGACAGAACAAACAACTTAATTAAGAAGACAAAGTTTAAAGACAAACTGATTCTCCAGTAATGCAGTTAACTAAAGAAAGAAGGTGACGACGACCACAGGCAACAGGGACGGCAGAGGTATGCCAAAGAAGAAGAAGAGGCAGACGACGAAGACAACCACGAAGACGATAAAGACAAAAACGATGAAAGAAGAAGACAAAGGAAGAAGAAGAAAGAAAAAAAGGGAGGATGATGAAGAAGAGAACGAAGAAGAAGACGACGAGGATGAAGAAGAAGAAGAAGAAGAAGAAGAAGAAGAAGAAGAAGAAAAAAGAAAAAGAAGTACTCGCACTAGCACTGGCTTAAATTTATCTCGCAGCATTTACTGCAGGACCTGGATTTATCTGACCACAATTGTGCCCAGCGAAAAGTAAAGAAGTCCTGGTGTGAAGAAGAAGAAGAAGAGGAAGAAGAAGAAGAAGGAGGAGGAGGAGGAGGAGGAGGAGGAGGAGGAGGAGGAGGAGAAGGAGAAGGAGAAGAAGGAGAAGAAGAAGAAGAAGAAGAAGAAGAAGAAGAAGGAGGAGGAGGAGGAGGAGGAGGAGGAGGAGAAGGAGAAGGAGAAGGAGAAGAAGAAGAAGAAGAAGTAGTCTGATTTGTAAAATGGGGAGCGAACACAAGATCTTGAGTACATAGCCGAGCATACTAGTCTCTCAGTTTACGTGCACATGGGGAAGGAGGAAGGTAGCAACAAAATCAAAGGGGTTATCTTCAGTACATAGCCGAGCATACTGCTCTCAGCTTACTCACACATAGGGAAGGAGGAGGAAGGTAGCAACAAAATCAAAGGGGACACCTTTGAGAATTAGAATTTCACAACAGAAACAGGCCTAAAGCTTGTAAAGACTGCAGAAGGACAATCCCTGTTCCTTTCCTTCACTCCTCGAATGCTGGAAACAAATCAAGAGGAGGGGAAGGAGGAAAGATGAGGAGAAGAGAGGAAGAAAGAGGGGGAGGAGGGGACAGAAGGAGGAGAGAACAGGAGAAAGCAGGGAGGAGGAAAGAGGAGGAGGAAAAGAGAGAGGCGGTTAACGGAGGCCTCAATTTTCAGACAACTTCTCATGCCATTTATAACAAAACCCAAGGGTCATTTTAACCAAACTTGCCACCAATTCATAGAGTGGAGATCATACTAACTACTTACAATTTACAAACAAAAAAAAAAAAATGATTTTTTTTTTTCTTCAGAAATGTCACCAGAGGAAATTCCAATGGACCAAATGATACCAAATTTGGCACACAGCAACCTTAAACCAAAACAAAAACAGGCAAGAAAAAAAAATAAATAAAAAAAATTGACCCCCAAGGGCCCAAAGGCCCCAAACCCTAATTTCAGTTTTGGACCCGTTAGTCAGGAGCTGAAAGTGGGGGTCCCCGTTAACCACTTGTGAGAAAAGAGGAGGAAAGAGGAGGAGGAGAGAAGAGGAGAAAGGAGGGAGAGAAAGAGGCAATCGGAATTCCACGCTCTTTGAATTCTTTGAGCAGTTACTTCTCTTCTTCCAAATTGCAGTTCTAGTTACATTAGATAACCTTTTTTTTTTTTCCTGATGTAATAATACTACAATTACAATACTAACCTCTTGCTGCAGAACATACGAGATGGCTCCATGAGTATTCACTTCAGTAGGGATCCGGATGCCTTTCACAACTTCCATATGACGAGTTTCGTCCTTTTGATCTTGATTGTCCATTTGTTCAGTCGATCCAACGGTACCTCCTTTTGTCAGAGGCTTCAAGTACTTCCCCAATCTTGGCCTCCCATTGTACAACTGTTCTTAATTTCAAATTTCAACAGTGGGAGAAAAACAAAGGACTAAGTGTCCTAAACATGATAAACTGAAATCTAAAATTAGACGAAGTTAATGAAATCATTATAGAAAGTAACTTTTTTTTTTTAAACCACTAGTACCTTTGTCGGTTCGAAAATACTCGGCCTCTGACCTTTCAGGAAGCCGAAACGAAACGACGGCCGCCGATCAGATTGATCAGCGTCGGGCTCGGCCTCCTGAAAGTTCGGGAGCTGGCAAGAACTTGTCGAAACCGGATGCCAAAGGTACTAGTGGTTTAAGACAGGAAAAAGAAAGATGTTTCTAAATATCAAAGGATCTCTTCTTTCTCTTCCCCAAAGGGCTTCCCAGCAGCTCATCACCCATCACAGTCCTGCTCCAGCCCAATGGCGCTTGGGTTCCACGTTTGGACCAAAACTCCACACCATTTCTCCACTTGTGTCTGTCATCCTGACTGTCACAGCTTCTATGGATGTCCCGACGAAAGTTTAAAGTTTCTTTTTCTAACTTGGTTGTACATCCAGACCATTTCTCCACTTCATGGCTGTCTATGAGAGAAGGACAAGCGGCAATGAGGTGCATGAAACATTCACTAAACACAACAAGCTGCTGAGGACGTCAATCACCAAAGGGTTGGAAGTCTGGAGGAACAGGAAGAACGGACTTTGCCTTTTGGCCTGCCTATCCATTTGCTTGTCAAACAGGAGGAGGACAAGCGGCAATGAGGTGCATGAAACATTCACTAAACACAACAAGCTGCTGAGGACGTCAATCACCAAAGGGTTGGAAGTCTGGAGGAACAGGAAGAACGGACTTTGCCTTTTGGCCTGCCTATCCATTTGCTTGTCAAACAGGAGGAGGAGGAGGAGGAGGAGGCGCAGAAGGAGGAGGAGGAGGAGGAGCAGGAGGAGGAGGAGGAGGAGGAGGAGCAGAAGGAGGAGGAGGAGGAGAAGAAGAAGAAGAAGAAGAAAGTCAGCACCTCCTCCCTCCCTCCCGCCTCCATCATTATCCCTCACATAACTCCTCCTCCTCTTCATTGTTGAAAATATATGAATGAATGAATCAACAAGAATCCATCTCCCAAAGATCCCCTTGCAGCCAGCGCATGGAGATCTCTCCTTCAGCTCTCTTCACTCTGTTCTCCCCATCTAGGCCACCTAGGTGGACTATTGGCTATGGCGGCTTATCCCGGGTATGCACGGATTTTCAAAGGACAACTCATGTCCTACTATCCTTTTCCCTTCTCCTACTGCCATAGCATGCCTTCCGGGTGACGTCCAAGTCCTTCAGGGGCCTTCTTGGTGCAGCATCAATCAGGTGAGTGAAGATGAAGGTCCACCATAGCCAAAGGTAAGCCTTCCTCTTGGTTCCCTCCTTCCTCCTCCTCCAAACTACTAGTGGTCTCCTCATAAACTCAGTCCCAATGTGGACAGCTACTACTAGTCCCCCCATAGACAGACTCTCAAATCTCTTGTCATCCCACTCCTCCATAGCCATGGGGGTTTGCCCCATCACCCTCAACTCCTTCGACACCCACGCGATCCACAACTCAACCCTCTTGGCAGAGCACCGGCATGGCTGCCTGGTGAAGCCCGGCCTACTCACAAGTGGTTAACGGGGACCCCCACTTTTCGTCCGTCAACCTAGTCATTGCACCGAATGACATACGCTTGCTTCTCGGCATCCCGTCCCTCTACTCCCCTTACTCTCAGCCTCTACCAGTTCACCTGGGCGTACCGGATCCCTGCCACTTTGGCGGGAACATCATTGCAGACTGTAATCCTACCTACACTCCTAGATATGGCAGGAAAACCCCTATCGGGCCCCTAGCAAATTCTACTTTTTTATTTAAAAAAAGGCGACAGCCTTGAGATATCATCATCATCGTGAAACTGACCACCCCCAGGTAGTTCAGGAATTTTAGTTCACCTGGTTCCAGCTGGTTCCATCTGGATTCGAACTCAGGTCAGGTCTGCATTTCAAGTTTGAAGTTTGAACAATAGCCATTACTGTCAAGAATAAGCAAATGGAAATTATAAATGATGTACATCTTCTTCAGTATAACATAAAATAAGAAGGTCGTAGTAATTCAAGATAAATGTTGATATGTGTTATCATATTATTGACTTGGGAGTACCAACTGAGCTAAGCCCGTTGGTAGCGGATTTTTTTACTTCTACCCCAGGCCTCCCTAGCCTTTCCAGTAAGTCCTCCCATAGCCAAATTTCAGTTCTGTCCCTATGTCTACACCTACATGCTGGTGTACCCCCGTCCGACACACAGAAACACATCATGGCAAATCAGAGTCCGCACACGGACACAGACTTGGCACAAATTTCAGTTCTGCCCCTGTGCACACAGGCGTACATACCTCATTAGCAGGGCACAGACTCGGAAAACAGCAATAACAGCCGCAGACTCGGGAAAGAAAATAAATAAATCAGCAAACAGATTTTAACAGACTCAAAGACAGCAAATTCTACCAAAAACTTTCAGCAAATTTCTGTGTCTGTAACTGTGCGGATTATTGCATTTTTTGAATTTCTTTCTTATTCCCCGCACGCCCCCTCCCCCCCCCCCCCCCACACACACATGGAGTGTGTTCGGCTCCGGTTATTATAACATTAAATTTAAAATAAATAAAAAAAACCTCAGAAGAGGCCTTTTATTCGTTATTTTTAAATGCAGTGAAAGAAAAGAGAGCAGTGCACAGTGCACACCTGATAAAGGAAGCGTGTATAGGGGTCCCCACCACCCCCATCACCCCCCAAAAGTTTCTGATTTTTGAAGTTTGCGTGGAGCTGCTTCACCCACTCTCGAATCTTTCCTCCTCCTGCCCGTCCCTGTACCCTTATTCTCCCGCTGGCAAGCATCTCGGCAATACCACCCTCTCTCAGCCTCTCCTCCTTCTGCAGCAATTTCTCCCTGTCAGTATGCCAACAGTCGCACAGTTAGCATAGTGACTTCAACTGAATATAAAATTATAAATATTAAATTCAGCTAAGTTGTAGAATACATAAATCAGCATATACGCATCTTCGGATCCGTCATCCATCCAACTATCCATCCAGCCATCATGACTGTTGGTGTCCTTAAGGCTTAAACAGAAAACTGGAATTAGAAGATCGCCCCCCCTCCCTTCCCCCACCCAAAAAAAAAGGAATAAGAAGACTCATGCTGCGGCATACGTTAAGTAATCATCTCTGAGCCCGGAATTGCTCAGTCAGGCCATACCCACACCCAGACTTTACTGGATGTATCTGACCACAGCTAGGACCAAATTCAGTCAAAACACTCCTGAGACAGAGAGAGAGAGAGAGAGAGAGAGAGAGAGAGAGAGAGAGAGAGAGAGAGAGAGAGAGAGAGAGAGAGAGAGAGAGAGAGAGAGAGAG
>BFEA01000281.1:847093-857330 GCA_003427395.1 Chara braunii | reverse complement strand
GTGTGTGTGTGTGTGTGTGTGTGTGTGTGTGTGTGTGTGTGCGTGTGTGTGTGTGTGTGTGTGTGTGTATCTCGTCCAAGTGCGTATCGTGTGCTTCTGTGTTTGCGCGTGAGCGTGAGACGTGATAGATACCGAGAAGGTGCGCACGCACACGTTTCCAGTCACAGACACAGACACAGAGAGAGGGATAGTGAGCAAGAGAGAGAGCGATGATAGAGCTTGGCAAGTGTCCAAGAGCCAAGTGCTCGACGACCAACGTTCCGCCCCCGTGTCAGCCGTTGATTCTGGACTTCCATGGGTATCTCGCCTGCTCATCTGCGTCCGCGTAGCAGACTGATTAGGTGTGTCCCCGCTGAGTCTCTGCTTCTATACTTCGGACGATACGCAACGAAGATCCGAGCCACACTGTCAGTCACAAGCCTTATGACCCATCATGTCGATCGAGATCCCGACCGCCACAGCTATCCACCATCCGTGCGAACTTCCCGTCGGACACGTCAGCTCTTCCTCAGCTCTTCAGATGCTTCAACACCTCACGATCATCCCCTGTTTGCCTCCCCCTCCCCCCCCTTCCTCCCCCTCCCCCTTAACCAAATCGCCAATTTTTTGTTTGTCAACATGAATGCGGCAGAGGCTCGTCACTCTCTTTCGTCTCCTCCTGTTTTCATCTTCTCCTGTGTTCGTTTTTTTTTTTTTTTTTTTTTTTTTTTTTTTCTCCCCTTTTTTTTTTTTTTTTTTTTTTTTTTTTTTTTAATCTTCCCCTGTGTTCGTGCCCATGAAGAGAACAGACATCTGAAGTGAGAGCACAGACATGTGCCCCCAGATCGGATCAGTTACAGTAGTTAACGATTTGCAGCTTGGCGGTCGTCTGTTTCTGTGATCTGCTCAACTGATTGGAGGTGCTTGTTAAGATCTTCTCAGTGGCATGGCCAAGGCCAAGATCAAGTTTGCCGCCATCATTTGGACACGTGTCAGTAAGTCTCAATCTGCACCTTCCACAAGCTGCCACGTCACCAACTCCCCTGCTTACAGGCGCCATAACTACCCGTCTTCCCTCGAACAAAACGTACGAGCGTTCTAGCTGCATTTGGGCTAGCTTTCAGTCCAGATACGGCGATAATGACCGTACGTTCTATTCGGTGGAAGACGGGTACCCTGGATCATTCCAGAACAACAGCGGGTTAAATTCTTCTTCTTGTTGTTATTGAAAAGGACAACCAGGGTACCGCAACGCCAACACCAATCGTCATCACCATCGCCATCATCATCACCATCGCCATCATCATCACCATCGCCATAGCCATTGTTGTCATCAACATTGTCACCGCCATAGCCATCGTCATAACCGAGACATTGGGCCTCGCTGCACTATATCTCCAAATGTGCAATATGAGACTGAATCTTCCGCTATAAAACGCAAAGATACATTGCCATCTTTTTTGTGCATTCTTTGTGCACGCGGAGAGTACTGCAGCGAGGCCCATCGCATCTGCCACTGTTCCTCGAACTTCCCATCCTATTCGTTGAACGTCGTGCCCGCGGCCTTGCTTCATCTCCCGCGGTTCCCCGAACATAACGCACCCTCATTTTGGCTGCATCGGACCTGAAAGATAGCTTGTTCCCACCCCTAAGGCTGCGGTATATATTTCGAAAGAAAAAACTCTTTTACTCCAATAACATTACTATTTTTACTTTTTCTTTTTTTTTGGAGGTCAGCGCCTGCTCGCCTCTCTCTCTCTCTCTCTCTCTCTCTCTCTCTCTCTCTCTCTCTCTCTCTCTCTGTGTGGGGAGCACACACACACACACACACACGCACACACACACACACACACACACACGCACACACACACACACACACAAACACTCACTCACTCTCACATACACACGCACACACATTCTCCTGTCTCCGCCACTTGCTGGAAACTGGGTTCTGGGTCCAACGTCATATGAACATGGTGAATAAAGCACCAACGGGGACCCCACAGACACACACTCTTCAAGTTGTGTATAGCGAACATGACAAAACATATACACAGCATAATCACTACCTTATCCTTCCCCAACCACATCAACAAACAAACTACACCGTAAGTCAATAGGCTTCGGCTTCCTGGTGGGGTAAAAGTTGTTGGGGAACTTGTGCGTTCTAAGGGGGTAAAAGTTGTTGGGGAACTGGTCCACCATGTTTTTACGGACTACCTACAGCTATGGCACATACAATACAATACAATCGGTGCAGTAGCGAAGTTAGAGGACTGGTCCTCCCTTGCATGTGAACTGCAAAAGGTGCTAAAGAAAAAACTCGAAGTTGTTGGGGAACTGGTCCACCGCGCTTTTACGGACTACCTACAGCTATCGCGTGTACAATCGGTGCTGTAGCAAAGTTAGAGGACTGGTCCTCCCTTGCATGTGAACTGCAAAAAGTGCTAAAGAACAAACCCGGTAGCAAAGTTCGAGGACTGGTCCTCCCTTGCATGTGAGCTGCAAAAGGGGCTAAAGAAAAAAACCATTTGCCAATGCCCTCAGACCCAGGCCATGAGGCAGGGTCTGGTGTGAATGCGCATGAACATTGCTTTCCACTTTGCCCCTACACAAAAGGGGTAGCGGCGGGTCCACTCCTGCAATTGTCTACTGCGTGGGCGCGGGGAACGCAGCCCTAAGGTAGCCAAAGCAATGGTGTGACAAACTATTTTCTGCAATCGCACGATTTTCTGCGCGAAGCGATTTCGAGGGTTGGAAACTGGTTGGTCGGGTGAAAGATGGCGGGTTGGCCAGGCAAGTTGTATGGATATCCTCGCTTCTTTCTTTCCTTGCTTTCGGGACCAGAGCCGGGGAAGTCCCTCGACGACGATTGGGTGACCGCGCCTTAGTGCGCTCGATAAATAACGGTTGCCATAACTTCTTTCTTGTTCTGTTGTGGGAGATGAGAATTTTGGCGCGATTAGCACGCGGGAATGTCGTTTAAAATATACAACGGATGACGGACTCTTGAAATTGTTTCTTTTCGGGATTTCTTTTTGCAAATAGGATTTAGACTAGGAATTTAGGTGCTCTGGAATTTTGTTGCGCCCCGCTTTTTGCTCGCGCACCTCTCACTGCAGTGGGAACTGGGCTCTGACGGTATCATGCCCTTAATCCTACATGTAACTGTAATTTTTGGCGGGCGCGATTGTAACTGTACTCCTTGATTCTCTTGTGTTTCCCCGCCTTCTTCCCCTCTGTCGTGCATACCTCGTCCTCCACTCTAATTGGCCTGAGCGACTACATGGCCGGATCGATGCGTGGAGTGTGGCTGCGTTGTGACGAGCCACTTTCTGAAACCACGCGATTTTCTGCGCGAAGTTGTTTTGGGGAAATACGACGGGTGGAAGGGGTGAGTTGTGGGCAGACGGGTCGGGCGAGCAATTTGCATGGATGTCCTCGTTTCTTTTTCGTTTTTCTGCTGAGAATGTCGGATCGGTGTCGGGAAGATCCCGTGCCAATGGTTGGAGAACCGCGCCTTAGCGAGCGCGAAGGATAACTGTACCATAGCTTTTTCTTTCTTGTTCTGTTGTGGGCACTGGGGATTTTGGCGCAATCATCGCGCGGGACTATCGTTTTTGAATTTTCAACTGGTGTCGAGCCCCCACGGGTTTTCGGAATTGTTTTTCTTCGGAATTTTTCCTTTCCAATTAGGACTTAAGATAGGAATTTAGGCGCCTTCTGGATTTTGCTTCGCGGCGCTCCCTGCTTACGCACGCCTTGCCGCGACAAGATCTGGGTTTTGATTTCTTTTTGCGCCTTAATATCGCACGTAACTGTAAAAGTTTTGGCGGGTGTAATTGCAACTGTAATTTTCTCGTTCTTGATGTCCTTCGTGTTCTTCTCTCTTCCCGCCTTGTGCTCGCCCGCGCATGCACGCCTTCTTCCCTGACCTGATTGGTTCCTATGCTTGCATGACCGGATCGATGCGCGGAGAGTGGCTCAGTCCCCCGTGCCTCGGCCCAAACATGCAGACGTAGGCACTTCCTCTCTTCTCCTTCTCATCACTTGGGGCTAATCCCATATCCCTCGCGCAAGCGTGCACGCTATAAATTTCGCAAGCGCGATTAGTTGACTCTTTAAGAAATTTGAGGTTAGCGCGATCAGTGAGGGTCTGCTAACGAGCAAGTTTGGAAGGTAAGTGAGTGTGAGAGTTGGGCGATCCGACGAGCTGGTGTCAGGTATGCGGGGTTGACGTGCGGGGCCGCGACAGACTGTGGTGCATGGGCGAGCTTGGCTTGCATGCTTGAACCAAGCGGGATGACAACTTTGCGTTGATACACGGCGACGGACTACCGGTATCCGAGAGAGAGAGAGAGAGAGAGAGAGAGAGAGAGAGAGAGAGAGAGAGAGAGAGAGAGAGAGAGAGGTTGTGTGGGTGCGGGATAAGGTTCCTTTTTTTTGTTGTCTCCTTCTTCCCCTGTTCATCTGTACAATTTTGGATCCAAGTATGGCCGATTTTGTTGTCACGGACCTCCTCTTTTGAACTTCGCTTGTACATATTTTCTCGCATTTTCCTGTGATTTTGTTCGGTATGCATGCATGCAATGAATGTAAATTCTCTTTTATTAGTGATTTTTTCGGATTTCTAGCTCTGCTTCTCGATGCCTGTTTCGTCTCTAACCAATGTTCACTTGCGGGAGCTATACGCTCAGAACCGATTGAAAATGCTCGTCTTGATGTCCGGGGTCTCATTGTTAAGTGCTGAGATGAGTCGATCGTCCTTCTGCGTCACATCTATGGCATGTAGTGATTGGTAGGATATTTGCACTCATGTTGAACGTAACTAGAACCAATCAGTTGTTCCTTACAAGTACGAGCACGCACGAGCGCGATCTCGAGAAAACCGAGTCGCCACGTACGCGCTTATCCGCGTGAGTCGGCCTTAACCCCGTATAAGGATGCGGGGGAATCGGCTTACTAAACGGACATGGCTGCGAGATCTCCCTCGTGGACATCCGACTACGAAAACCTGAGGGGCCCGAAATATCGCGAGTATTGGGAAGGCGAACAACTTAGACTACGAGGAAACTTGAGATACCCGAAATTCCCCTGTCTGACGGAGCACGACCGACTATGCGCGAGGGATTTCCACTGGGCTATAACCCGCGATCCTAGAGACCCAGACTACCCCGATACGGACAATACTCAATACTACATATCCCTGGGCTTCGTCGTTATCACCACCACCTTCCCTCTCTTCCATCTCCTCCTCCCCTATCACCAACTCACAGTGGTTCCATGAAATTCCATAGCTCGCTATTGGCCCAGCCCGCCGTGCGAGAGTTGCCAACATTACCGGGCGCACCGGGCCTCAGGAACTACCCGACAGATTCGAACCGAGGTTGAGCGACGAGTGCACGGCCTCCGTTTACGGCCCGCCTCAGCAGAATCCGAAGCCTGTTACGAGCGGCGCCGACAACTGGCCAAACCACGCAATCGACCCCGAAGGCGAAACCAAAGGCAATGGTGATTTCCATTTTTGGGTTTTAAGCTGAGGAAATTGGGATTAGTTGGCAGGGGCAATATTATGGGGATTTTGTTCGAGAATGCAAGAGTGTTTAGATCTGTCGATGCTGGGGTTGTAGAAGAGTACCCGGGGAACTTTGGTTTGGGATGTACTGTAAATGCCATCTGCCCTACGCTGCACAACATCTGCAGTTTTCCCGCTAGGTGGTCTACCTTCCTTCTCATAAGGCTTAAAGCGCCAAGGCACGATCTACATATCCCCTCTTGCGCTTTTACCCCCGAAAATTGCCACAGGAGATCCCAGTTCCGACCTGAGACTCCACACCCACTTTCCTAAAATCCTTGGCACACCCCCTTCTTCGCACTTTCGGGGCCCCTTCCCACTCCGATCAGGAAGTCGCGTTGGGCGTGACGTTGGGCGTCACAACGTCCCCCACACCACGGCTTGGCCATGCAGGCGTAGGCACTTCCTTCTCTTCCCCTTCCCCTCACTTAGGCATAATCACGAGTTCATCTCGCAAGCATGCCCGCTATAAATTTCGCAAGCGCGATTAGTTTGCTCTCTCAAAATTTGGAAGTTAGCGCGGTCAGTGAGGACCGACTAACAAGTAAGTGAGAAGATGAGCCGAAGTGAGTCGGGCGACCCGACGAGCTGGTGCCGGGTAGGCAGGGTTGACGTGCGGGCCACGACGGACTATGACGCACTGGCGAACCGGGCTTGCGTACTAGGACTAAGCGGGGTGACGACTCGGTGTTGGTGCGGGGCGACGGACTGCCCGCATCGGAGGTGATATAGCATGGAGAGAGAGAGAGAGAGAGAGAGAGAGAGAGAGAGAGAGAGAGAGAGAGAGAGAGAGAGAGAGAGAGAGAGAGATGTGTGTGTGAGATAATGCCTTTCTCTAACCCTCTGTATAACTTTTGATTTCAACCTTGGGCGATTTTGATATGGCCGATCCGATCTTCTTGCGAATCATTTTGGATTTTTAGCTTATGATATGTGTGGAATGGTGTCCTTCTTTTCTTCCTCCCACCTATGTTGTTTTGATGAGTGGTGTCGGTCCTCTTTCTGTTCAGAACTATCCCTGGTATGTGTCTTTCTTGTGAATGGTTTGGTTTTTCCCCCTCACCCTTGTTCCATTGCGGTATGATGAGATCGGGCACGATGATTGTCTACGCGTGACCTAGGGGAGTTTGGGTTATGATGATGTAAAGCTTCCTCGGTGATATGGCGTGATGCGCAACCCCTGGTCGATCTCTTGCTATGCTTTTCCGGAAATCCACACGGCCCTCGCGTTCAATTGATGTTTGAGTTTCTCGTTCCCTTTTTGCATAAGAGAGAAGAATTTAACGAACACTCGGCGGACCTGGCTGGTGTATGCAAATGAGTGATTGCCAACGGATTGCCTTCCTAATGTCTATTTCTTGACGCGCACACGGGCTAGCATGACGACGGGTCAAACGATCTCTTGACCAAAGGGATACTCGGTCGATCCGATTGGTCGCAAACGTGGTCTCGTGCACATACGTGCAGGCTCGATCAAAACGAACATTGTCTGCGCCTGCGTCTATAGGACCCGCGCTCGAGTCCATGTCTAAATTCGCAAAATTCAGGAAGCATGGATGATGGGACTCCCTTCCACGTCACGGATCGGGAGAGCCTGAGACACCAACGGTTCCAAGAATACTGGGAGAGGAAAAATGTTTGTCTTCTCGCACAACCACGCCCCAACCCTCCAAAGTTCCCCTTTCGGACGGGAAAGGAACGTGTTTGTGAGTGGGATATCGAACAGGCCCTAAGCGCGATCCCTTTTCCCTCTCAGTTCCCCTTCTCAAACGTAAGCCACGTCATCGCCGAACCCGGTGTTGTCATCATCGAGACTGTGCTCCGAGTGCCAGCAAGACAGCGAGTACCGAGCCACAGGGTTCGTTAGACGAACCCGGACTGAGGCCGAACAACGAGCACACAGCCTGCGCCTGAGACCCGCTTCGTCCGACTCGGAGGCTTATCACGAGCGACGCTGACGATTGGTTAGGCAACGCGACACACATAGTGTTCCACCAGTTCACGAAATCCGAGTCTGGCCTCGACAACGAAACTCATGGGGATGGTGATGACATCCCCCAAGGCATAAAAGTCGGACGCGGTTCGCGTTTACTATCTTGCATAATAGCCCCTAACGCTTGCCACAGGAGATTTCATTTCTGACCTGGAACTCCACCCCCACTATCCTAAAATCCTTGGCACACCCCTTTTTCGCACTTTCGGGCCCCCATCCCACTCCGATCAGGAAGTCGCTCTGGGCGTGAGGTTGGGCGTCACAATGGGATGAAGCGCTCGAGCACAAGAGAGAGAGAGAGAGAGAGAGAGAGAGAGAGAGAGAGAGAGAGAGTGAGAGTGGCTGAATGACAAAAATGGAATATGGCTCGATTGCGACTGCGATCTATTTCGCGGTTGAAATTTTTTATTTTATTTTATTTATTTATTTATTTATTTATTTATTTATTTATTTATTTATTTATTTATTTATTTTTTTCCTGGAAATACCACAATAAAATCTACGGGCACTTCAATTTTCAGATTTTTTGTGGAAAATCATTGAAGTTGGAGTAATTTTCAGTTGGCCCACACATGGTTGAGGGGCAAAAATGGAAAATGCACCGAATCAGCGCGCGCGATTATTTTGTGGTCTTAACATTTTTTTTTTTTTAAGTTTATATTTTTCCTGGAAACATCACAACCCAATTTATAGATTTTCAAATATTCAGATTTTTCTGCTAATTGCTCTGAGCACAAAAATCACCAAAGTTGCCTCCTGGAAATTGCGGGACTGGACCCGCCAACCTGCACGTGGGACTCCAAACAACTTGAAAGCCTCCCCATCTTGCTTCTTCTTGTGGTCCGCTTCCACCTGACGACCGGTTGTTCATTTTTCCAAGTCCCTATTCTAGAAGAGTTAGTTGTAGGAAGTCCGCAATATTGCAAAGGATCAGTCCCTAGGAAATTTTAACCCCCTAAGAGCCTACTTGTGCATTGGTCTCCCACCACGGAAAATACGCCACCTTGATACAGACACTGAAGCCCACTATACTGCAGCCTTAGGGCTGCGAATTTGCAAGAGGCAACTTTGACAATTTCTATGCTCATAACAATTTGCAGATTGTCTACCATGTCGGGGTGGGGAACGCAGCCCTAAGGTAGCCAAAGCAATGAGACTAAGTGAGCATACGAGAGAGTGAGAGAAGGAGGGGGGGGGGGATACCAGAGAGAGAGAGAGAGAGAGAGAGAGAGAGAGAGAGAGAGAGAGAGAGAGAGAGTGAAAAAGGGAGACTACATGACAAATTGGAATATGGGTCAAATTGCAGCCGCGATCTATTTCGTAGTTGGAATGATTTTTACAAAATTTATTTAATATTTTTCTTGGAAAGATAACAACAAAATCTACGAGCACTGCAATTTTTAGGTTTTTTCACTCATTCTTCTGGGCGCGAAAAATCATTAAGTTTGAGTACTTTTTCCGTTGGCCCACATATGGCTAAGTGGCAAAATGGAATATGGGTCAAATCAGTGCAACGATTATTCCCTTGAGGGGGCGCAGCGAGGCCGGGAGCGCTAGGCCCCATTCGGTACAGGAATCGCGGGAGCACGACACAGGACGGCGTGGCGAGGCGAGCGTTGAGGGAAGAGTGAACAAAGCGACGCAAAGAAGGATGATGGGTGTAAAACTTCGATAGCGTGCGATGGCGTGCGTTGGAGATTTCGTGGAGGCAAGATAGGAGGGGGACGGGCGATGGCAGGTCGTCGGTCGCAGTGGAGTGGAATGGGGATTGTGCTGAGGAGAAGATGGGTGGGGGGAGCGGGGGCTCGATGGTGGGGGATTTCCTATACTTGCCCTTTTTTTTACTTCGTCTCTCCTTCTTCTTATTTAGCGGCCTCCGGATCGTTGGGAAGGGACTGAACTCTCTGTGAGGTGGCGTCAACAGGCTTGACGTGGTTACTCACAATGCAATCGCATATGGGCAGTGATAAGGAGGTGATTGTGTCCTACCAAATCTCTTCTGGTCAGTGCAGCTTGCCAAGGGGCTATATTAGCACGGGCTATAGGGAGGGGAACGTGTTCCTCCCTCAGGAAGAGGCTGGGGCTGAGTTTGGACTCTATAGGGGTGGGGCTGCTGGATCAAGGGACTGCGAGACATGATGGATTGCACGAACTGGGTCTTCAAGTGTTTTAAGGGGACCTACGCAACGACGAAATCTCCAATAATTCTTGAGGCATGACCTATTTTTGTTGAGCTTGGGGCTTAGGTCTTGTTTTTCTTTTCCTAATATGAAAATTTCTTTAAGACATTATTGGATGGTAATTATGATTTCTTAGTTGATCTCAATCAATAGTTCATAATTTTTCTTGTTGATTTCGCGATCTGGTTTTAGAATCGTTCAAGTTATGACTAAACTGGCCAAGGCTTCATTGGGTGCCTTGGCTAAACTGGCCAAGGTTTCATTGGGTGCCTTGGCTAAACTAGCCAAGGCTGCGTCACAGAAACTGCTGTGGATTTTGGCGGGCGTTTTTCAACTGTTTTGGGACGAGAAGAAACGCGAGACGTTCTCCGGACCCAAGCTTTTGAAACAGCTAGCAGTTGAGACCTGTCGCGGTCAGAGCTTGGTCTCTGACAAAGATTTGGGTGCATGATATAACTGTCCGACTAAATTTTGTTGGGTCGGGCCACGGGACGAAGCGGTACCGTGGCC
>BFEA01000281.1:832561-846963 GCA_003427395.1 Chara braunii | reverse complement strand
TTTATCTACCTAGCGACTTATGTAGTGTGACTTACAGTATGTCCAGATTCACGACATAGGCACGTGACGAGGTGATAGGCATAGGAAGAAGTGACGAGGTGATAGGCATAGGAAGAAGTGACTCGTGACGCGTATATGTAGTAGGAAGAGGCAAGGCTTTAGGCCTCTTTTCGACAGAAGTGCTCTGGGGAGTACGCCTTCTTGATGAGTCCGAGTAGTAGCCGGACGAAACCGGTAGAAGGAATCTACTTTGTCGTTTTCGGGGAGATCTGGATATGGTTTTTGGGTTGAGACATGCATGAAGTGTGGCTGCGTCTCGGAGTATCTTGATGTTTGAACTTTGGAAAGCTGGTTTGTGCTATGTCACGTTGTATTGACAGTTTTTTCGGGTTTTGTTCATTAACTCTGTGCCGCTGCTACTGAGTGTGCATGTATCTTCCCGACTACTGTGTCTCCCGACAGGCTGTTTGCCACAGTCTGCCTGCTTATGGGAACGCAGTAACCGGCGTCTTTTAACGTAATGGTGGTTGTGTTAGATTATTCTTCAGAGTTAGAGTTAGAGTACTTCAGAGTTAGATTGCTTATGAGTATCCTAGCTAGGTCAGCAGGTGTAGCATCGTGTAAGTTGCCCCAAGTAGCTAGCTACATGAAGGGAAAGGCTATTCTTACGAGGGAAAGTTGAAAAGGAGACCGTCTGAGAACTATCGTTCTATCGAAGGGAATAGACGATACGAAATTAGGGGCATTATGAATAACGAAAATAATCACGGTAATAACGGAAACAATGGGAACAATGGAGGCTATGGGGGGAGAAACGGGGTGAACTGTTACGAGTGCGGAAAGATGGGGCACATCGCTCGAGACTGCTGGGCGAAGCGTGGAAGACCGAACCAACAAGAAGACGAAGTCCACGCATTCGTAAGAGACCTGATGGAGGAGAAGAAAGAAGAAAAACGGAGAAGGGCTGAAGACGAACAAAAACGATAGAGAGAGGAGGATGAACGGAAGCAAGAGATGGATATCGCTAAGAGAACTGAGGAGATGAAACTACAGCTTCAGGCAGAGATCGAAGAGAAGTGGAGGAGGCAACAGGAGGAGGCGGCTAACAAGGCGAAGGAGAACAGACAAGACCCGGTTAAGAGAACGAGTCCCAAGATTTCACCTCAAAGTAAGGTGATCACTAAAGAGAAGGCGAGGAAGAAGGCACGTAAAAGAACCGAGAGAAGGAGAGAGAAACGCCTAGTGTGAGATCCCATGAGTTCGGATTTGGATGAGAACAGTGACGATATGACAGATAAGTCCAGCGAGGATTCGGAGGAGGAAGCAGTGTGGATTATATGGCTTCTTCGAGCTGAGAAGAGGCGTTCGAAAGCTAAGGCTACACGTGGAAGAGGGAGACCGGCTAAGAAGACACCGCCCAGGGTGTATGAGAAAGGAGAATGCTCGACCAAGTTGGAAACTCCCGCGACGCTGAGGGAGACGGGAACCGACGAACCTCGCACACCGCTTACTGGAGGTTACAAAGGCATCCCTGCAGGATGCTCGAAGGAAGGTTTCGTGGAGTATACACTACAGGTGATGCAACAGTACTCGACGAATAAGGTACCTCAGCTTCGAGAAATCTGCGAGAAGGAAGGGATACGATTGACCAGGAAAGATGAAATGGTGATAGAACTGGTTAAGAGACAGACAAAGAGGGCGTACGAAGGTTTCTTCGCCACGCATTCGAAGCGAGAGGAAGGACAGAGGAGCCAGGAGACGGAAGTCGTGGACAAGACACCGCCAGAAGTGGTTAAAACAACGGTTAATACGAGAGCCAAGACTAGGATGTTTATGCCCCCACGTAACATCATCAGGTCTATGCCGCCGGAAGAACAAGGTTCCGAGTGACTAGCGTCGACCCCTACGACCGGTGAGCTCTAGAGTACGCTGAGAACGTATATGGACACCAGACGGACTCTTCGAGCTCAGAGGGCGAAGGGTGAAGAGCTAGTAGATATCGAGCAATATATCACGACTACCACTATGCTACTCGGTTTGACGGGAGAGATCAAATGGCTGACCAAGTACCTGGACAAGGCTGATTGTGGTGAAGGAACTCTAGATCTACGCACTGGAGGGACGTACATTATCATGAGCCCGTGGGCCACGAGGGTGTATGTAGGAAGCACGACAAGAACCATCCTACATTGATGGCGAGAGCACGTGTACGCGGCGACAACAAGAGCCAAGGGAAAAGCTTCCCAACTGTATTGATGGATGAGAACTTTCGGCATCGACAATTTCGTGGTCATTCCTATTCGACGCGAAACTGCAGCTGACGATCTGAACTTCGAACGTTACCTGATCCGGGACTTATCACCGAGCCTGAACACCAGAGGTACGATGAAGAGAGGACCGAAGTCTAGACGACGGAGAGGGAGAAGGGAGAGGAAGAAACGGGGAAGCGATACAGCGGGCCTGACGGTGGTCAAGTTCACTACCACGGAAGGAACGAGGACTTCGCTGTTGAACTGGATGAAAGAGAAGTTCGAGGAGAAAGTTGGCATGACAACTGTGGAATTCTTGGCAGGAAAACAGTGGACAGACGGATGGAACCAAATCACTACACAGTTTGGGATGTCCGAGGTAGAGGTCGGTGGAAAACTGATTCTGTTGAGGTACGCAAAGTCGTTCTGCCAGTCAGGAGGTTTTGTGAAATTTGTGCATTTCCGTAAGACAACTTCTATGACTGAGCAGTATAAACTGGAACTGATTAGGCTTCTGAGACAGCCGAGACTGACCGGCTCTCTCAAAAAACAATCCACCAGGAAGTTAGTGGGACTATACAGGACGGCTAGCTTGTTCGGTAGAAAGGCGACAAGGGAAAAGTTGAAACTGAAGTTAGATCGCGCGATAAGAAAGAAGACTGGGGTGAGTGTAAGACGGAGAGTGATCGTGAAGTACCCGTACAATGTTGTGATTCCTAAGGCAGATGTTAGGCGACAGACGGAAGCCGTAGTGGAGGAGAAGCTTAGAGACACGGCATTGGCTGCTTTTGTGAAGACGAAGGTCAGAGTGGTGAACACACGGAATAAGACAGTAGGTGAGGTTGCGTATAACCACAGGTCGCATGCCCACACAGGAACGACACAGTGTCCCTGTGTACGTTTCGTTTTACTGAAGCAGGATGGACACGTACTCACGCGCTTGTCTGATATGGACAACACTCCGGACTTCGTCCGCAACGCGCGGAATATCACAAGACCAGATGCGATGAGCTGTAGGAGGGATATAAGACATGGGATCTGCGTGGCGACCGCCCACCTCAAAGGCGAGTCGGGAAAAAAGATTGATGTGGAATCCTGTCTCTTGCCGGGGACCGGGAACAATGCTACGTGGACAGAAAGCGAGGTGCGATCCTGGTTTTCAAGGTATCAAGGCCTGGTACTGTGTCCCGTTGATCGTAATCCAGGTGATACTGTCGTTATCTTCCCTGTGCTGTATAGGCATGGGTTTGGTAGCACATTCACCTGGAATCGTGGCTATGAGACCGTGACCGAACAGAAGGCAGAGGTGCTGACAAGATGCAAGAGAGATTTCGAGGCTGCGGGACTTGCAGAGATCGGTAAGTGGAAGACAGGCGGGAGGCTGGGGAAAGCCTAAGTTATACCGAAGGATAAAGACCTTCAACGCTGGCGACCTATCGCTCCAGCGTGCAACGACCCTGCAGTGCTAGCACAACGGAGAGGCGCGAAGGCGCTGCAGTGTCTTGTCACGAGATTCTCAAGGATGAGGAATTTTCACCTGAAGTCGACGATTGAGCTCAAGAACGATCTGGAACGAACAGGTGACGTGCTAGGGAAGAAAGGATGTGATAGCGCAGTGGGGAGGTGCTATGATGTAAAAGAGATGTTTCCGTCACTATCTCATCTGTCCGTAAAGAATGCAGTGCTAGATCTGCTTTTACATTTTGAAGAGCAAGATGGTAGCAGGTGAGAGTGACAATGAGAGGAAAGGTGTGCCAACTGTTAAAGACGTACCGAAAGGAGGATGGTTTCATCACTATACCTCTGGATACGATCAGGACAATACTAGACTATGACCTCACACATGCATACATGATGCATGGCGATGTAGTAAGGAGACAAATCGTGGGAATCCCCATGGGGAAGACCACTAGTCTGGTTTTGGCGACCGTGACATGTGCGATGGCGGAAGCTGCTTTCCTATCAAGCCTAGGAACTGAAAGGAGATTGGTGCTGGGATGGAGGATGGTGGATGATGTGTCGATCGTCGTGGGTTACAACAAAGAACAGCAGACGTAGCAGAGAGCAATAGAAATTCTGGATGCGTTTGAGAAGACGTACGACCAGAGGCTCAAGCTGATTAGGAAAGATAAAGGCTTGGTTGGCACCCGTACGTGGCAGTTCATTGGGGGACGAATGTACATTCTGTCAGAACTTGTCCAGCTACACTTCGTACAGGAAACGAAAAACAGTGCAAACCTGAGGCACGCGGGGACTCTACGGTACCAGTCGATACAAGATTTCGCTAGCTACTCAGACAAGAGATCTAAGAAAGGAGTGCTGTCATCGACACTGAAGAGATTGTGGCAATCATCGACCTCTCTGGCCCTGTCTGTAGGCTCTATTGCCTATGCACTGACCGAGAGTATCCTCTGGGGGTATCCCCCGGAGGTTTCATTGGGTGCCTTGGCTAAACTGGCCAAGGCTGCGTCACAGAAAGTGCTGTGGATTTTGGCGGGCGTTTTTCAACTGTTCTGGAACGAGAAGAAACGCGAGACGTTTTCCGGACCCAAGCTTTTGAAACAGCTAGCAGTTGAGACCTGCCGCGGCCAGAGCTTGGTCTCTGACAAAGATTTGGGTGCATGATATAACTGTCCGACTAAATTTTGTTGGGTCGGGCCACGGGACGAAGCGGTACCGTGGCCGAGGCCTCGGAATTCGGTTTTGCTGGTTTTATTTTTATTTTATTTTATTTTATTTCATTTCATTTTATCGTTTTTATCTACCTAGCGACTTATGTAGTGTGACTTACAGTATGTCCAGATTCACGACATAGGCACGTGACGAGGTGATAGGCATAGGAAGAAGTGACTCGTGACGTGTATATGTAGTAGGAAGAGGCAAGGCTTTAGGCCTCTTTTCGACAGAAGTGCTCTGAGGAGTATGCCCTCCCGATGAGTCTGAGTAGTAGCCGGACGAAACCGGTAGAAGGAATCTACTTTGTCTTTTTCGGGGAGATCGGGATATGGTTTTTGGGTTGAGACATGCATGAAGTGCGGCTGCGTCTCGGAGTATTTTGATGTTTGAATTTTGGAAAGCTGGTTTGTGCTATGTCACGTTGTATTGACAGTTCTTTCGGGTTTTGTTCATTAACTCTGTACCGCTGCTACTGAGTGTGCATGTATCTTCCCGACTACTGTGTCTCCCGACAGGCTGTTTGCCGCAGTCTGCCTGTTATGGTTTCTCTCATACACAACTGATTGTCGATTTGTTTTTCCGCTTAGTATTTCCTGATTTATTATTTGAGCGATTCCTTGAACCTTGGGGTTCTGGAAATCAGAGTCGTAAGTCCGTTCGGACATCAGAATCGATTCCCTATTTTGTTTCCCTATTTGGATTTTTAAATCTTATCAAATCTTATCTTCATCTTGATGCTAAATTCATGATTCAAACTTCGTTTGTATGACTCATAAAAAAAAATTAACTCGGTTTTCCGAATTTTGAAATTTGTATTATGATTTTGTTGATGGAAATCCGGGATTCTTCTTTAAAATTGAATTTCTTACTCGACGTGGGATTTTTCAAACAGTTTTTACTCAAGTAATTAGTCTTAGTTTGTTGTTTTTAGCAAGGGAGTCTCAACCTGTGATCTTGTGAGATCGGGGTCAGAGATGTTGGAATGGATATCTCCTTTAGGGTTGGAGTCCCTCCCTGCAAGGGTTACACAAGGTGGGTGGTGTGAGCTTTGAGAGGGTAGTAGGGGCGGTATTGAGGGTTTGTCCTTTTTTGGGCCACGCTGATTTTCGGGTCAGATCATCTATGGCGGTTGCGGAGAGAGGACAAGGGGTGTTAATGTCAGCAGGGTGAGAGTTGAGAGGGTTGTTCCACTTGGACGGGGTGCGGCAGGAACGAAGGGGGATCTTCTGATCTGCGGGGACATACTTTAGGGGGTACTGTATGCGACTGAGGGAGCATGAGGGGTATTCTGGGGGCTGTTTTGAACTGGGGCGGAGAGGCGAGGAGGCGCCTTCCTGCGGAGACAGTAAACAAACGGGGGGTTGTCTTTTGGGGAGAGGAGTAATCCCTTTGGATCTTGTGACCCCTTTACATGTAACTGAGACCTCAATAGGCGTTGGAGTTTCCATGGGGAGAGAGGAATTTGCAGAAAAATCTGCAGGTCGGAGTATTTCCATGTGACCCTTTTGGAGGAATTTGCAGAAAAATTTGAAAATTCGAGAATCCATAGATTAGGTCGGAGTATTTTCAGGAAAGTTATCAAAGAAAATTCAAAAACTCATTAAGCCCGTGAAATAATCGTCGTACCGATTTGACCCAGATTCCATTTTGCCACTCAGCTATGTGTGGGCCAATGAAAGTAGTACTCCAACTGCAGTGATTATTCATGTCTTGAAGAGTGGATTAAAAAAACATGAAGATCGGCAATGGTTCTGGTAGTTGGATTCAATCGACCACAAGGTGAAATAAAAAAAAGTATAACCAATGTGCGGCCAAGAAAATTAAACAAGAAAATAAAATAAAAAGAAAGCGGAAAAAAAAAAGGTGTAAACATGAAAATGTCACGTTGAGGCGCGAGGCTGTTGACTGTCTTGCCGACCTAACCGGTCGGCGTCAACCCATTCGCTTCTCATGCGCCGTTGTAATGCGCATCCATACACACATTCTAGCCTTACCTACTAGAATCGCCTCTAACTTAGCGGCTCGGGTGTGGGTCGCACAAAAAGGTGCGACATTGTGTCGGCTAGCGTCGCAGATACACCTTGTGTGACCTGCATAAATCAGGGCAAATACCCTTGTAAGGGTATTTGCTCCGGCAGCGGTCTCATCTCTGTCTGATCTAATCTTCGGAGTTAGCATAATTGTAGAGGTAAGTTCATAGTTGGGCGATGTGACGTGATGGTGGCGATTGTGTTGAGGTTGACTTGTGGTTGCGGGGGACTGTTAGACACGAGTGAACTAGGCCTGCATAATCAGATTAAGCAGCGTGACGACACAGAAGTGTTAGTTTGTACGAGGCGACAGACTGCCTGCACCGAGTCGAAAGTGAGTGGCGAAGAGAGAGAGAGAGAGAGAGAGAGAGAGAGAGAGAGAGAGAGNAGAGAGAGAGAGAGAGAGAGAGAGAGAGAGAGAGAGAGAGAGAGAGAGAGAGAGAGAGAGAGAGAGAGAGAGAGTGAGTGTTGGTGATCGGGTTATATCTAGGAATGTTTTTAAGTTCAGATTCAACAATTTCTTAAAGTTTTGTCTTCTATTCTACTCACTTTTTGGTCGTCTTCTAAATCACTTTATCCCCTCTTCCTTCCTTCCCCTCTTTTTTGTCCTTGATGTGAGAATTGTATGTATTGCGCACTCGAATGAATGAGAGACTTGAAAGCAATTTCAGATAGGGAGACCTAAAATCGTTGAAATAACTTGAAGTGGTTGGAGCTTCTGAAACTGTTTTCAGGTCCCCCCATTCAAGCATCCAACACCCCTCTGAAACTGCAGCGATTATCTAAAATGACTAAACCATTTCAGTTGCCTCTACCCAAGCATCAATCATCGATCTGAAATAGTTGAAATGACCTGAAGTGACTGAAACTTCTAAAAGCAGTTTCAACTGGACCCATCTCTAATGCTCGAATGGGGTCAGTTGAAACCGCTTTCAGAAGGTTCAGCCACTTCGGGTCATTTCAACAGTTTCAGGTGGGAAGACATGAAACCACTTTTAGGTATCTTCATCCAAGCCAACAACACCCGTTTGAAACCACAGCAATGACCTTCAGTGTCTGAAGCTTTTAAAATTGTTTCTAGGTCTCTTCGGCCAAGCCTACAACACACGTCTGAAATCGCAAGGATGAACTGAACTATCTGAAGCTTCTGAAACTCGTTTAAGGCCATCCATCCAAGCATCCCAAATCAGTTTGAAATTGTTGTACCGATTTGAAACCATTACGAATATAAGGGGACTTGAAAATATATGCATAAGCTAACAATCTCTCCTATGGCATGCTCGGGTACAAAGGTCGTGACGAGGAAGAACTTTGCGCTAGAAGTCTTCGACTGAGGCCTTTTGTGTTGGATACTGAACTACGAGGCCCATAGGCACCACGTGGCATAACAACGAAACCTGCATCTTCTCCTAGACGTCTTTCGACTTGAGAAAATTTGACGTTGGTGTCGGAAGGTTGTTTGGGCTATTCGAACAGACATCCGAGACAGATGGGAGGTGCCAAGCGTCTGGGCTCGTAGCACCTCTGGTAGCATTGAAGAAGTACCAAAAAACTAAAGCATCCTACGCGTCAGAAGAGACCAGTGTGCAATTCGTCTGGTTGCAAGCAGCAGGTGGGCTAAGTTATTTTGCTTGTTTTTGGCTGCGCTAAGTTACACTGTGACATCCTATATCTTAGGAGAAATTTGCAACATACCCCTAAAAGCTCACATATATGCTAAAATCCCCTATAAGATATATGTAGAGTCGAATACCCCTACAAAATTTCAAAAGTTTGGCCAATTCTCTTTTGGTTGTATGAGATATGTTTCGTGTTGAGGATGGAAGCATTGGTAGGGCTCACGGATGGGTGAGCGGGGAATCTCCTTGTTTGCTTAGGTGTTTGCAAAATCGCTGCTTATCTCAACAACTTCAAGAGTGGGAGTCCAACTGAAAGCAGAGACGCCTGGGTGAGGTGAGTGGTCTTGTCTGAAACTGTGTTAACGAAGTCATGTCCAAGTTGATGGATGGCCGATGCCAGACCAACGTTGGGCAGAGCTGGGGTTTGGTCACGCTGCCCTGTAACTCGAATTGGGCAGGGGCACGAGGTCTGATAGAGAGATCTGGGGAACTGTCGAGGGTGAAAGGCAGTTTCAGTGGCCATCCATGAGCTGCCAGAGGGACAATGTTGTTCGGAGCTGGGGCGGTTCGTACTGCCCTGTAGCCTAGCATGAGGGGGCAAGAGGTGTGCAGAGCTCCGGACTGAGGATATGAAGGTGGAGGTGGGTTTGGGATGTTCTACCAACAACATCCAGGCAGTTTTGTGTAGGTTCTCTCCTCAGCTAGGAACGCTAATCGAGTAACTAGGGCGCAGTTACAAATTCAGTTTTAAATGCAGTTCAGGCCTCCCTCGAATACAACACATTCCCACCCGACCATAAAGCTGGGTTGTATACATTCATGATTTTCCTCGGTCTGACACAACATTCACGAAATCATGACTGAAACAAATTTTCAAACTAAGACCCTGACAGTGCCCTGGTTTTCCCAACTCTAATTCTGAGTGTCTCTAAAAATCAAGTGGGCACTCTTGTCATCCCGGGTTGTCTGAAGAAGTACCTGGGATTCTGAGGTTGTTGGCAATCAATCTGGATCCACACAGTGCTGCTGTATTCAGCGGTCTTTGGCCGTCCGCATCGAAACGGCACTGGTTGGAGCTGGGGTATAACTCTGTTACTGCTGAAGGCGGGGCCGTGAGACCTGGTAGGGTGATCCGGGTATGCTTTGAGGCAGGCATCTTAGAGGATGGCTGGGAGTTGCTTTCAGGTGGACGCTGGTCGGAGCTGGAGTGAGTCGTGTTGCTCTGTAACCTAGCAGTATGGAGGTGTGAGGCCTGGATGAGCCTGGCAGAGAATTAGGGTTGTGGTGGTTGGGCCGTGGTTTGGTTTGTTTGACAACCTTAGCTATTTGGGGTATTTTGAGGATTACTGCGGATTGCAGAAGGGGCTACATAGTGTGACAAAGGTCTGGAATATTCTCATAGTGTACTGGAATATTCTCATAGTGTAAGTTCCTCCTAATTTGCCTTGAAACTCAGTAGCTGCTTCCTGATCATGCATGATCCTCTCAGCCAAAGCCAGGTAATGGACCCGGTGCTTCAAATTGTTTTGTAAATGTTCTCATATGGGACACTGGGTGCAGTTCCCAGCACATGCGGCTCCCCACAAATAAATTGGAGCCAAAAAAAGAAACAACTGTTGAACCTGGACAGGACAGCCGTTCCCCCCCCTTTTTTTTTAAATATAAAACTGCTCTATATTCTTCTCTCCAATCTTTCATCATCTTTCAAATTCTTTCAATTCACCTTCACTACCAACCAACCACTACTCCTAAGGCTTATACAGGGGACCCCTGCGAACATAGCTTTATTGTCTCCCTCCAGCCATCAGAGGGGATGCATGTTGCCCCCCCCCCCAACCATGGTGGTCAAGGATGGGGTGCGGCTGCCGGTGGGGTTCCAGCTAACGCAAAGACCGAGCATTTTGCTAATAGCTGCGCCTCCCTTGTCATTGTCCCCCGCCCCCAAGCAAATAACAGCAGTGTCTAAGGCCAACATTCTCACACACACCACACACAAACCACTCACACTCACACTCACACCCGTGTTGGCCAAGGACTCTGCTAATACSGATCAGGGGTATCAAGCGGACTATCACCGCTGGTTGGCACTAAGTGCGCTGCAGGCGGTTATGGGGCTCGGACCCACAACCTCCTGAATGCCACTTGTGTGCCTAACGAACTGAGCTAAGTGGCTGGATGACAGGGCAGCCTTTCAGGCCTTGTTTATGGTTTTCTTTTTTCCGTTTTTTTTTGTTTTGTGAAAGACGCCACCTTTCGACAAGGTGGAGTGCTAGTATGAGCATCCCCTCCTACCTTCTTCCCCCGATACAACGTATGGTCATTATAGCTGTATTTGGGATATCTTTCCATCTAAATGCAGATATAATGACCGTACGTTGATATTCAGGGCAAGAAGATATTAGTAGTATTCGTAGTCCAGTTGGCGCAGCACCTGCTGGAAACCGGGTCCAGCGTCTCAAGATACATCAGATGGTTGCAAGAAAGACAACTCCCCAGTCTGGCAGGTGCCGTTTGCGATTGTTGCTCAAATGGTAGAGTCTTCAGGTCACATGTCATAGATCATGGGTTTGAGTCTGGCCTGGGACTTCGGGGGGGTTCTTGTCCAGCTTGCCCTGTCATCTCTTCAACGAACACATAGTTCCCTCTACATAATACTATACATATCTGGCCTTCGGGCACATACATCTCGCTATACAGTTACACAGAGCACACATAGCCTAGTTCCCTCTACATAATACTATACATATCTGGCCTTCGGGCACATACATCTCGCTATACAGTTACACAGAGCACACATAGCCTTCAGGCAGACACAAACATGGCTTGTGAACATATATACACATAGCCTACGGGCTCATACAAACATGCATGGCCTCTGGGTACACATATACACAGAACTATGACACCTGTAATGCGCAACCTCACGCCCTTTCGCGGCTTTCCGTACCGGGTTGCCGATCAGAGTAGAAGGGGGCGTGGCCGAGGATTTTTGGCCATGGGGGTTGAGTCTCCCGGTAGGAATGGGAGTCTCTCGTTTCGGGGCTGATAGGTTTTCCTCTGACTGGGGCTCGATCCTTGGTCAGGATTACCAAAGACAACGGGGGAAGAGAACGGGGTGAACGGACGAGCCCAACCCGGTTTCTCTAGATGGGGAAAAAGGAGGGACGGGGGACCTATTCCTCGCCGGACCAGCTCTGGGTAAAGGGGCGATGGATTCCCCCGTGCGGATTCTCAATCCTCGTCGTTGGGTTCGTCGAGGCCTCAGGGACTCATGGTCGGGGGAACCCGGCGGGCAGGGGCGGTCGCGGCAGTCGGGATACGGAAACGGGCAGGGAGAGCTCCGGCGTCCCGGGAGAGTTCAGGGAACCGGGCGGCTCCTTCGTACCCCAGAACCAGCCTTCGCCACGAGCAGGAGTCCCCCTGCTGGCACCAGCGGCAACCAAACTGGGGGCGCCACGTGGCGCAAGCCGCACACCAGGGGAGCACCGTCAGGTCGGTGTAGGGCAGTATAAGGGGCGGGGACGAAAAGCGGTCTATCAGCACAAACCCTTCCCCCGCGATGTGACAAGCCCGTTCAGGGTTGCGCCAGTGAAGCTGCTTCGCGCGTCGTAGGGCACTCCGTACGTCCGCGTCGCAGTAGATGTTGTCGTCGTCGACGATGGGGAAAATCGGGAGTGCACTGCGGCGCGTGGAGTCGGGGTAAGTGCACGGGCGAGAACCCGTGCTTGGTTGGGAATCCGTCTCCATACAAAGAGCGACAACGTCTCTCTCTCTCTCTCTCTCTCTCTCTCTCTCTCTCTCTCTCGCGTGCGCGCGCGCGCGCGCGCGCGCTCGCTCGCTCTCAGGTTTGACACCACTCAACCAGAGGGGTCCGAAGGAGTGGCGGAGCCGTTTGCTGACCACCTTCAGCGGGCACAGCGAATGTCTCCAATCCTCAACAGCGATGCGCCACGTCAGATGTCGGCGCCGCGGGACTCCGACTCGAGCGCGCAGGACGGAAGGGATCCCTTCGGTACATGAAGGCCCTCGCCCTACGCGATCGGACAACGGAACTAACAGGGGAACGAGGCAAAAGGAAAAAGAGGTACGATGGCCGACTTAAGCATGCATCCAGGCAGACAATCACCACGCAATATCCAAGGACCACATACATGCATACACAGACTCACACCCCTTTACAAACCATCTCACCGCGACTCACTCCCATGCATACAACCGATTACCCACTCGACGGGACGTTGTATACATCTCACGGAGACAAAGCAGGAGAAAAGAAAGCGAGTTTCCTTGTACACAAAATTTTCCAATTGGCTGACGCCCTCAGGCGCAACCACAAACTTCCCAAGGACCACCGACCACCATAGCCACAAGACCCTGTCGTGATCGGCGTCCGATCTCCACCACTGCTCAATCCCTCCAGCTGGCTTACCCCGAGTCTATCGCTAAGCCCGACCCACGTCGTCGCTCCGCCCGTAACTTGGGCTCGTCAAGCCTGTTCGGGGTCGCGGACGTTCGCGCATAGCTCGCACAGCATTGCAGCCGATCCGCGTGGGAGGCGGCGGGTTGTCAGCGCGAGGTGCGGGCAACACCGGTTGTAGACGAGCAGGACAAAAGAAGGGTGAAGGGTTTCGGAAGGGGTGTTCCGCGGAGTCGTGTGGTCAGGCGTGATTGGGGTGTTCGTTCAAGTGGTGCGCCTTTTTGCCTTCCACATTGATCCGTGCATCCCAACTACGCAGCCATTCACTCGTAGAGGAAGACGGGGTGGGGATCAAGCTGGACGTAGAGGAAGACGAAGAGTCCTGCATGGGGGAAAACGCGCGCAGCAAGAAAGGAAGATGGCGCGGGGATGCAAAGCAAGAAACGGGGGTGCGAGGGGCGCGAAGAAGTCAGAGCTTAGGCACGCGCGCGCAAAAATTCAAAAAAGTCCCAACCGAAACCGTTTCTTGGTTTTCATACCGCGGTCGCTATTCGCCCGCGCGGGACAACAGAAAAAATGCAGCCTGAAAATTAATAAATTTATCATAGGGCTTGACGTATATAAGGTGTTTGTTTCATTTTTTCATCTGTTTTTATAGGGATTCTTATGTGATCGTAGGACATCTGATGGAAGTCAACATTGACATATATAGCTATGAGAGTCTTCTGTTGGTTATATGTTGAGAATGCGTTGGTAATGTGTTGATCATCTATTGGGAATCGAATGTTCGATGTTAACCATCTGTATATTTTATGTTTGTACACAAAAATAGAAGAACCACCAAAAAAAAATAAAAAAATTATTCGTCGTATATTACTCACTCTGTTTCCTACTCCATTCCCAACTCCCTCTACTAAAACCCACCCCTTCCCCTCCTCACCCTTCTCACCCTCCCTCTAGGTACATAACACTGATTGTTGTCATTTTTTTCTTCCAAAATATTGCATATTCGTTATTTTACAATGTTGTACTTTTTTACGCTAGTGTGGTTGTATGCGTGTAAGCGCGCGCGTGCGCGTGTGTGTGTATGTGTGTGTTTGTGTGTGTGTGTGTGTGTGTGTTTGTGTGTGTGTGTGTGTGTGTGTGTGAGAGAGAGAGAGAGAGAGAGAGGGAGAGCAAAGGTACATAATATTTCTGTGCATAATACATCCATTACAACTCAAAATACTACGTACCTTGTCTTTCTACATAATAATTTTTCCTTTTTTTTTCAAGATTTTGTGGTTCTCGGATTTCAGTGGATGTTGTTGTCAACTTGTCACTTTTTCTTATCATTTAGGGAATGGTAGGAACACACACACACACACACACACACACACACACACACACACACACACACACACACACACAC
>BFEA01000281.1:777784-802809 GCA_003427395.1 Chara braunii | reverse complement strand
GAGAGAGAGAGAGAGAGAGAGAGAGAGAGAGAGAGATGAAGACCTTCAGTTTTGCAGAAGAGAGAGAGAGAGCGAGTGCTTGCACGCACGTGCACCGCATGAGGATTGCGAGCCGTATGTTCCATACAGTCTGATAACTACACAACTTCTGTTATTTATGATACACAATTGTACAAACATTTGTATTCCTCATCTTCGTGCGATTGAGTGGTGTGTGCGGCTGACTCTCTAATGGTAACATGACACGACAATGTGTTTTGTCAAGCTGTGGTGAAACTTGTTTGTTGCAGGGAAGGGCGACGTAAAATGAGGCTCCCCACGCCAAATCGCTTTATATAGAATGGGACACAGCGATCTTAGGGGCACAGAAAAGGAAGGTTGGCTACTGCGTGCCAAAATGCGACGGACCCTGCGTTGTTGGACAACTTGCGGCCCGCACTAGTCAACCTTGTTTGTACGAGGGCAGCCCAGCATTTAATCGATGGTCTCCCACGTCTGCTCCGTACAAGTGAGAGAATAARTCCAAAAATTTACTCRTTCTGGTGGTGAGAACTGTTCGTTGCAGGGCAGGGTGACGCGGACCTCGGCTCCTCACACCAAATCGTTTTATATAGAACGGGACACAACAATCTCAGGGACAAAGAAAAGGAAGGTTGGCTACTGCATGCCAAATTTTGTCGGACACTGACGTGTTCGACAAGTTTCGGTCCGCAGTAGCCAACCTTATTTGTACGAGGGGCCCCCCAGCATTTTATCGAAATGTGCACCGCCGTCGGACACCGAAAGTCAACCTTGTTTGTACGTGGTTCGAAATGTGGTCGTCAGCAGCCTGCAACATCTCTCTCTCTCTCTCTCTCTCTCTCTCTCTCTCTCTCTCTCTCTCTCTCTCTCTCTCTCTCTCTCATCATCAGTTTCTTATCCCTCAATTCCATCAGCCAGTGCAATCATCACGTGCCAGGTCGGCGCGCGCACACCCAACGCTCGCCCATGTGATCTTCGTACTCCAAAACGTGCTCACCACAAAACGAGGAAAACACAATCACAACCCACCCCCGGACAACGCAAATGACCTGTGTAGAAACTGCTAGTGTATACGGTCCAATACCCTGCTTCAACAAATTCCAACACAGTTTCAACACGGTTCAACACATTTCAACAAAGTTTCAACAACATTCCAACAACTTTCAACAACATTTCAACAAGCCACCAACAATGGATCAATAGTTGGACCAACTGTTTTTCAACAGTTGGTCCAACAGTTGAACACACAAGTTTCAGTGTCCCCAATGTATGGCCAGTGTTGGTTTCCTTCATTTTGTGTTGAACATACACACCCCCCCCCGGCCAGCAGTTTATAAACAGTTGAAATGTGGTGTAAACATAGGTCCAACGTGGCAAAAAAATTGGCACATTTTTTCTGTTGAAGATGTCGCTCTACTTCCCCCTGGAACTCGGACCCATTGTCCATATGTATCTCTTCTACGTCCAGGTGCATGCACAAAAAGCGATTAATATACCAGGCTACTTCCTGCGAGTTCCGGCTGGTCATTGGATACGCTTCGATCCATTTCGAGAAATGATCTACGGCTACAAGAAGAACATTGAGTTCTCCTTGATCAACAAGGCCTCTCGACACGTTGATGTCCGTCGTATCGATACTGACCCGTTGGAAGGGGCGCTCTACCCGGGTAGGCACTATTGTATGGGGCATCTGTATCGGTGCCTTATCGGTCGCACAGGCCGGGCAAGTCCGGACGATGTATTTCACATCTTCCCGGATTCCCGACCAGTACCATCCGTTTTTCTCTATTGCTTTTTTCGTGTATTTGATTGCAAAGTGGACCGCATCCTCCTCGTAGGCGGCTCGTGTCCAATCGAACCGGGCCTGTGGGTGTGGAACCATCAGCCAACTAGACCCGTCGACGTCATCGTCTTTTCGTTTTTGAAGGACAGATCCCTGCCAACGGTAATCGTGCACCCGTTCCGTGACACGTCGCCGTTCTGCCTTGGTAAGTTCCGTCAGCGGGTCGCCTGTCAGTCTCCGTAATAGCAAAAGATCCGTCCAGACTTCCACTCGGCGGACACTTGGCAAAAATCCGTCTGCCATTCTGGCTTCTAGATACCGTTTTTCCGTAGGTACGTGGTCCGTTCGACAGTTGGGACAGTTCCAACTTTTCTCATTCCGATACCGGGCACAACTCCCATGGGACCGCACGATGTGACATTGACTACATTGTATCCAGGGAAGAAAGTTAGGCCCCTTGAGAGGAGGATCTCCCCCGTCCGGTATCATGGGCAAGGTGCAAAAGAAACAGATTTGGGAAGGCGTGCTCGGAGGCGAGTCAGGGTCAAGAGAGGGGGTTAAAGAATAGGGGAGGAGGGGTGGCGGCCTCCTCAGGGGAGTTCGCCATCTCCGATTGCTGCAGTACCCTTGCGGAGGACATTCACCTCCCCATAGTCGGGTTCCGTCGAAGGCGAAATCGGCTTCCACGGGATGAGTTTTTCATTCGCATGACTTTTGTTCGACGGCTGGAGGCGCGTCAGGCCGTCGGCGTTCCCGTGCTGCCTGGTGGCGCGGTGGCGGATGTCGAAGTCGTAGTCCTACAATCTCACCGCCCACCTTCCCAAGGTACCCGTGTAATCCGTGTTATTCCGCAACGACAGCAATGGCTGATGATCCGTCACGAGCACGAACTTCTGGCCGTACAAATACGGTCGAAAATGCTGAACCCCCCACACCACCGCCAAGCACTCACCCTTGCACGCCTCGTAGTTTGATTGCGCCTGGCTTAGCATTTTCGACGCATACTCGATGACGTGCTCCCTTCCATCCGTTCCTTGCTGAGTCAGCACTGCCGATATCGCCTGCGGCTGCCAGTCGGTATGCAGCGCAAACTGTCTTGTCGGATCGGGATGCGCCAACACGGGCGCCGATGTCAAAGCCTCCTTGAGTGCCTGAAAAGTCGCCTCGCATTTCGGCGTCCAGATCAGCTGCTCCTCCTTCTTCAACAGGTTCGTTAGCGGCTTGGCGAGGCAGGCAAAGCCCCGAATGAAGCGTCGATAATAAGAGGCCAGCCCTAGGAAGGCTCGAACGTGAGTGAGCGTGACCAGGGCCGAGGCTTCTCAGACCGCTGCTACCTTCCTGGGATCAGGTTTCAGTCCCTCAACCGTGACGATGTAGCCCAAAAAGGAGATTTCGGATAGAAAAAACTCGCTTTTCTCTAGAGCCACTTTGAACCCCGCATCTTTCAACGCATGCAACACCCATTCGATATGTTCCACATGGTACTCATAGGTTTTGGAAAATACCAAAATGTCATCCATGTACACAATCACACAAAAATTTATCAACGGCTGTGTCAAACGGGTTTTGTTAACGAACTCGGCGAAGGCCATATTCATGGCCCGCTGGAATGTTGCGGGGGCGTTGCAAATTCCCATAGGACACCGGATCCATTGCCACGTGCCCTCGAACAGGACAAAAGCGGTTTTGGGCCGGTCTTCCGGTCGGACTGCGACGTGGTGAAAACCGTGTCGGATATCGAACCTCGAAAAGACCCGAGCGGACCCGATAACATCCAGCAGATCGTCAATCCGCGACAACGGATAGACATCTTTGGTAGTAATAGCGTTTAATTTGCGGTAGTCAATACACACTCGGACTGAACCGTTTCGTTTCGGCACGAGGACCACGGGAAATGACCACGGTCCAAGCGATGGCTCAATCCACCCCAACCGCTCGAGCTCCCGTACCCTTTCCAGGGCCAGCTGTCTTTCCTTTAGGGAATAGCTGTACGGTCGGCAATGTATCGGAGTGCGATCACTGGTATCAATCGCGTGTTGGATCAGGTGGGTAAGTCCTATATCGTGGTCTTGGATACTAACGGCCTCTGGGTAGGCCTGTATAACCGCCAGAAAAAGGCGCTTGTAGTCGTCAGGCACACGGGCCGGCAACCGGACTTCCACGTTTCCCTCAGGGAGGGAGATCGTCGATGTAACCGTGGGGACTGACGCGTTGGCTTCAGGTGAGGCCCCAAACAGAGAATTGTCGGTTTTTGCCGAAAGCACGGTCGCAATAAGTTGACTGTCTGCTGGGCTTATCGGTTCGTTTTCCATGTCACTGTCGTTCTCGAGCTCGGTTTCAGCCGAGGGTTCCACTGAAAAGGCCTGTATTAGTTCCTTCGGCTTCCATCGATATTCCCTCATTCGGGGTTGAAATGACACCCCTTCCTTCAAGAGCAGGGCGGCTTTTGCGTTTGTAAGCAGGGGCCTGGGAGGCCGAAAAGTTAAATCGCACAACCCCCTGAGCTTCGTAAACCTTTCGGGTAGGGGGTCCATCCTAAGATATAAGGACGCAGGGGGTTTCGAAAGGTCAGTTATTCGCGACACCCTCAGCAGGGGTTCTCCCTGCACCACGGAGGAGAACGCATGCGACCAATCGGACTCGCTCCGAACTATTTCCATGGGTTCTGGTCGTCAGGAGTGGCGCCACCGATCCTGAACCCGGATCGGATATCAGTCGGGTACATCAGTCTCGTTAGTTTCCGATGAAGTTTCATTTTCGCCTGGTGACAAGCATTGGATCATGTTGATTTGATGGGCTTTCGTAGTGATTCGAGGCGCCGGTTGGGTGCGCATACGCACCGCCAATCTCATCGGTATCGTTTGTGGTTTGGGGTGGGCCGATGTGAGCACCACCATACAACTGTCAAAGTGCATTCGCGCTCCGACCGCCGCCTGCCACGGAATGCCTAGCAGAACATCATACGCCTGTACATCCAGTACGATTGCGTCGCACAAACAATGCACCCGCCCCACTCGTATAGGCACGTTCGTTATCCGCCCCTTACAATGAATGTTGTCCTTCGTAGCGGATATATACAGTTCATCCGGTCGGAGGGGATGAACCTGTCCTTCCCTTCCCAATCGTTTCGTCAATCTCCAACAAATGCCAACCGCTGACGATCCCTAATCTAGGATGGCGGCCGAGGGGTTTCCCCAGACCTCGCAGTCACACTCAACGCTTTTCCAGGTTATAGGGTAGGCTCAGAGGAATACCTCAGGTTTCTCTGAGGCAGGATCTACGGTCTGGATCATTCCTACCCGGTTTGCCTCGTGCACCTTTGAGGTCGAGGGTTATGACTCTTCGTTTGTGGGTAGGTCTCGTAGGACCGGCTTTTTGCCCTTTCGACTTTCCTCGAATCGGCGCCTGTTCTTGAGGCATCGTTCGATCAGCTTTTCGTTAGCCGCTTCGGAAATGGTTAGCAGATAGGGAATAGGGACGGGGATCCGTAGATCCAGAGCCTTCAATGCATCCAACACGTCGATGTGACCGTCTTTGTACTCAGAGTCAGAGGCCGTGAGATCTTCGAACCCCGGCCGCCAAGGCCCGAGGTCGCTTTCCTCGGTAATCCTTTGGACGTGACGTATCACTCCAATGGTCCCGGGTTCGAACATTGCCGCAGCCATATACTCATTGGGTCCTATCTCGGTGGTCGCAGGGGTCACCATTTCCATTGTTCCAGTATCCATCATCGTGGCTACCCTCCCCTGCCCTGCAGCGGTCGGAGCAGCTAACGGGATTTGGGAAGGTCCGGTGGGCCCCGCGGGCCCACTCCGAGTTCGAGGTTTCGGACAGTCTTTCGCAAGGTGGCCCGGCTGATTGCAGTTGTAGCACCGCAGAGGCTGGGCGCCTCCTGCTGCGGCTGGTCGGGTCATAGGGGTACCGGCGGCCATGGCAGTTTGCTGCCGTTGCGCAGCTGCCACCCGTTGCCGCTGCAAGTTTTGAACAAATTCTGTCAGCGGGGCCACTACCGTGACCAGAGCTTGACCTCTTTCATTGATATTTCGTCCTCGTCCCGGCCTCCCGACCTCTTTCATTGATATTTCGTCCTCGTCCCGGCCTCCTTGAGCTTGACCAGAGCGTCGGGAGGTCGACGCGGAAGACGAAATTTTTCGATCCGAATTCTTCTTTGTTGGTCCTAATCCGAAGCGATCCTCGAACATTCGCGCTGTAGCGGAGTAGCTATGGCGCCGGACAACCGATGGGTCATCTTCGTCGGACTCCAAGTCCAGACCTACATCGTAATTTTCCTTCCCGTATTTAATGGCATATTGAATGAGCTTGGTCAGGGTATGTTCTATCGGATTGCATTTCTTGCGGATCTTCTTCTGCAAGCGAGAATCGGACAGTCCCCTAACGAAATCAGTCCGCACCATCTTTTCATCGACCTCGGAACGTTCGGCTAAGTAAGTAAAACGCTCTGCATATCTGGCCAAGGTTTCCCGAGGCTGCTGCGTATATTCTTTTATCCGTAGAAGGCACTGTCCAGGTGCGATGTGATCAAAACGCTCGAGAAACTTCCATTGGAAGGTTAGCCAATTAGTGTAGGGGTTCTGACCATACCACTCAAAAGTGGTTCCGGCTAACCTCCCCGGGATTCGTTCTCGGAGCAACTGGTCCGACCAGCCCTGAGCTTTCAAGGCAGCTAGCCAAGTGCGAGGGTCGGTTTCATCCTCGGAAAAGATGGGAACCTCGGAGGGAGGAGGTACAAATTAGAGGGGATGATTGGCCATCACCTCGTGGTTATCGCCGCCGTTTCCACCCCCAATTCTGGGTTCCACCATCGAGGGAGGCCGATCTCGAGCCCAGCCTCTCGCTCGGTTTTGATTGTTATTCGCGAGCCGCCGTCGACGGGGAGCCAGCCTACTCAAAAATGAGAGAAATATGAGAATAATAAAAAAATATCAAAACGAAAAACTCTTAAACAGGGTAATCGTCCTAGAAAAACCTCGGAGCCGAAGCGAATCAGCTTTGATACCAACCTCACGCCCCTTCGCGCCTTTCCGTATCGGGTCGCCGATCACAGTAGAAGGGGGCGTGGCCGAGGATTTTTGGCCATGGGGGTTGCGTCTCCCTGTAGGAATGGGAGTCTCTCGTTTCGGGGCCGATAGGTTTTCCTCCGACTGGGGCTCGATCCTTGGTCAGGATTACCATAGACAATGGGGGAAGAGAACGGGGTGAACGGACGAGCCCAACCCGGTTTCTCTAGGTGGGGAAAAAGGAGGGACGGGGGACCTATTCCTCGTCGGACCAGCTCTGCGTAAAGGGGCGATGGATTCCCCCGCGCGGATTCTCAATCCTCGTCGTTGGGTTCGTCGAGGCCTCGGGGACTCACGGTCGGGGGAACCCGGCGGGTGGGGGCGGTCGCGGCAGTCGGGATACGGAAACGGGCAGGGAGAGCTCCAGCGTCCCGAGAGAGTTCAGGGAACCGGGCGGCTCCTCCGTACCCCAGAACCAGCCTTCGCCACGAGCAGGAGTCCCCCTGCTGGCACCAGCGGCAACCAAACTGGGGGCGCCACGCGGCGCAAGCCGCAGACCAGGGGAACACCGTCAGGTCGGTGTAGGGCAGTATAAGGGCCGGGGAAGAAAAACGGTCTATCAGCACAAACCCTTCCCCCGCGATGTGACAAGCCCGTTCAGGGTTGCGCCAGTGAAGCTGCTCCGTGCGTCGTAGGGCACTCCGTACGTCCGCGTCACAATAGACGTTGTCGTCGTCGACGATGGGGAAAATCAGGAGTGCACTGCGGCGCGTGGGTAAGTGCACGGGCGAGAACCCGTGATTGGTTGGGAATCCGTCTCCATACAAAGAGCGACAACCTCTCTCTCTCTCTCTCTCTCTCTCTCTCTCTCTCTCTCTCTCTCTCTCTCTCTCTCTCTCTCTCTCTCTCTCCCGGGTTTGACACCACTCAACCAGAGGGGTCCGAAGGAGGGGCGGAGCCGTTTGCTGACCACCTTCAGCGGGCACAGCGAACGTCTCCGGTCCTCAACASCGATGCGCCACGTCAGATGTCGGCGCCGCGGGACTCCGACTCGAGCGCGCAGGACGGAAGGGATCCCTTCGGTACACGAAGGCCCTCGCCCTACGCGATCGGACAACGGAACTAATAGGGGAACGAGGCAAAAGGAAAAAGAGGTACGATGGCCGACTTAAGCATGCATCCAGGCAGACAATCGCCACGCAATATCCAAGGACCACATACATGCATACACAGACTCACACCCCTTTACAAACCATCTCACCGCGACTCACTCCCATGCATACAACCGATTACCCACTCGACGGGACGTTGTATACATCTCACGGAGACAAAGCAGGAGAAAAGAAAGCGAGTTTCCTTGTACACAAAATTTTCCAATTGGCTGACGCCCTCAGGCGCAACCACAAACTTCCCAAGGACCACCGACCACCATAGCCACAAGACCCTGTCGTGATCGGCGTCCGATCTCCACCACTGCTCAATCCCTCCAGCTGGCTTACCCCGAGTCTATCGCTAAGCCCGACCCACGTCGTCACTCCGCCCGTAACTTGGGCTCGTCAAGCCTGTTCGGCGTCGCGGACGTTCGCGCATAGCTCGCGCAGCATTGCAGCCGAGATCAAAGAGAGGGAGAGGAGGGGGTTGCGACAATTTATAGCGTGGGAGGCGGCGGGTTGTCAGTGCAAGGTGCGGGCAGCTCCGGTTGTAGACGAGCAGGACAGAAGAAGGGTGAAGGGTTTCAGAAGGTGTGTTCCGCGTGGTCAGGCGTGATTGGGGTGTTCGTTCAAGTGGTGCGCCTTTTCGCCTTCCACATTGATCAGTGCATCCCAACTACGCAGCCATTCACTCGTGGAGGAAGACAGGGTGGGGATCGAGCTGGACGTAGGGGAAGACGAAGAGTCCTGCATGGGGGAAAACGTGCGCAGCAAGAAAGGAAGATGGCGCGGGGATGCAAAGCAAGAAACGGGGGTGCAAGGCGCGCGAAGAAGTCGGAGCTTAGGCCCGCGTGCGCAAAAATTCAAAAAAGTCCCAACCGAAACCGTTTCTTGGTTTTCATAACGCGGCCGCTATTCACCCGCGCGGGAGTTATTAACCAAAGAAAAGTGAAAAAGCCGTTTCAAAAAGAAAACAGAAGTAAAAAGGAAAGAAAACCCCCTTTTTGTTCGCATCCGTACTTAGGGGCCTCTGGGGGATTTTTCCTCAGGGATACGGCAAGCCGCGCGGTACGGGTCTGAGCTTATCACACACCGGGCTGGGTCTACTCACACATGGCTTAGCTCTTGGGTAGGGTAGGGATATAAGTCGCTCCAGCATACAAACATGCATGGCCTCTGGGCACACATATACACAGAACTATGACACCGGGCTGGGTCTACTCACACATGGCTTAGCTCTGGGGTAGGGTAGGGATATAAGTGGCTCCGGCTAGTCTGAGTTCCGCCTAGCCTTGGGTAAGTTAGGGGAAGGACGCTAGGATGTGTCCGTGGGTGCTGGCTTGCCTTGCTTAGGTACTCCTGTTGGGTAGACTCTCTGAATTGGGCCTGTAGAAGATTGCATGAGCCTGGCGTCCGAAGTTCCCGTACAGCAAGGTTCGTCCACTTCCGCGTCCACCAGGGCTGGGGGGTTGCCCCAGCCTTGGTGCTTGTCACTGTTGTCTGGTCCAAGTTGCCCTAAGTACTGGTAGGGTGATGGTCCTGACTGCTGGTCACACTGAGGTAGGATAGTAGGGACAGGGGGTGCGCTGGGAGTATTAACGTGGGGATGGGTAGGGTACGTGGCCTATCCTGTCAGGACAACCATTGGCTGACGCTGCCAGCAATCACCGCGGATCTGGTCCTTGGCCTCTACAACACCCGAGTTCTCAGTAGGGGAAATTTCTGAAGTCTTGTTGATCTACACTGAGGCCTTTTCTGCCTCTTCAGTTGTTCCAGCAGCTAGCTTGAAGTATTGCCCCTGGCGTTTGGCCTCTGCAGAATGCAATGCAGCTGGTAGTTCTCTCCTTGTCCGTACCAATGCATGTCTACAATTGCAAGATGGTTGGGGGCCAAGGGGTCCGGGAAGTCTTCACCGGGGGGAGTAGCAGGATCTGGGGGTTGATGGAGATCCAGTCGTAGAAGATTCGGGCCCCTGTCTCCTTCGGCTCCCCTCTCCATTTCACCTCTCCCATACAGCCTCCTCCCTCCCCACCCAGCCAGTCTGTAGAGACTTTCTTGTCCTCCCCGTAGTATATTACGGGGCAGCCACATCCATGTTCAAGCCTCCAACGAGGGAACATGCGGGGGCGCGGTCCCACTAGCAAACAGGACTGGATTGAACGCCTGAATCTGGACGGGTTTGTGAAAAGGTGCAGAAAATTGAGATTGAACTGCTTTTCTGCATCTCTGCTGAAAACAAGCCCAGATTCAGGAGCTTTATCCGATCCTCTTCGCTAGTGGGACCTCGCCCGGGGAGTCACAAGTCGATCGAGGGCCTCGCAACACAACTCTCGAAATGTGAAAAAGACAAAAATGTGGAGAGTGCATCTGTCAAGACAAAAATGTGGAGAGTGCACCTGGCCATGTTATAACGGAAAGTTCATTCTCATTTAGCACATTTCCAGAGTGGTGTGCCGATGCCCTGATTGCCCTTGCAGCGCTACTAAAGCCACCGCCTTTCTGTCTTTTTCTTCCTTTTCCTTATCGTCTTGGAAGCGGGACAGGCGTGTCATAACAGGGGGGATTTTGTCCATGATTGCCGTGTCGTAACAGAGGACTAAGCTCTTCGATTGATTGCCCTTTCAGCGCTACTTACAGCCGCCACCGATAACCTGACACGTGTCATGACAGGACTTACGAGATTGCCATTCCAGATCGCACGTGTTAGCGATGACAAGTGTATCAGCGAATGGTTCGATTGCCTAGAAAGGTAACTGCTTGATAAACTCTGCTGGTCGGTCGAGATTGACACGTGTCGATCAGTACAACGCGGTCGTGATTGCCACGTGTCGATCGGTATAACGCGGTGGGATTGACACGTGTCGGTCGATACACCGCGGTCGGGATTGACGCGTGTCGTTCTGTACAACGCGGACGAGACTGACACGTGTCGGTAGATACAAAGCGGTCGAGATTGACACGTGTCCGTTTGAGACAACGCGGTCGGGATTGATACGTGCCGGTCCGTACAACGCGGTCACGACTGACACGTGTCGGTGGACACAAAGCGCTCAGGATTGACACGCGTCGGTCGAGACAACGAGGTCGGGATTGACACGTGTTGGTCGATACAACGCGGTCGGAATTGACACGTGTCATACATAACAAGGCCTCTGGTGGTCAGAGCCCCAGTGTTACGGTTCCACGTGGCACGTTCAGAACTGCGTATTTCCTAATATAGATCATCAATGGCAATCTGTGAATTTTAGTCAAGATAAAAGTAACAGTGGGAGTTGCATCCTTCACCCTCCTGCTGTCAAAGGTGGTGATTTTTTTTTTTTTTTTAATTAAAAGGTGGTGATTGCCTGCGTTCGAAGGATACAAAAAAAAAACAAAAAAAAAAGAAAAAAAAAAAAGAAAGGAGAAGTCGTCATTGGCTGTGCTGGATAGGGAGAAGCAGCATTCATATTTCCAATAAAGGAAAAAGCATGGGGAGCGGATCGTTGGGATCGACGTCGACGTCGTTCTTGGCCGTGGTACGGTCAACCGTCGGGATCGGGATTCCTGCTGCTTGGGGTCCACTGTATCGTCAGAATCTGGGGTTGGCGTTGCGCGGACAGGCGCCGGGATCGAGACCCGTACTGTCGTCAAGGAACAGAAGTTGCGCTTATGTCTTGTCTGGTACTGAACGGACGAAACTGAAACATCGGCGAACCGCCGCTGCCGCCGCCGCCGCCGCCAATGCTTCTGGAGCCTCTTCTTCTCGTGTTGATGAGGTGGAGGCAATCAAGGAGATCTTGCCAGATGGCAACTACCACTCGTTTGAGAGCTTGGAGGAGAGAGAAGACTTCTGGCTGACGTGGCGACACCTCATGCCATTGCATCACGCATCAATCGATCACGGAGGTCGCATGAGCCTGAGCCAATACTGGCCCATTCAACGAGATCCACGTGGCACAGGCGAGTGCCATGTCAGCAGCTCAGCGTTGGAGATCCAACATGATTGCTTTTCGTCAAAAGGGCCAGCTGGAACACGAGGTTCAGGTTCAGAACACCGCCGCCGCCGCCGCGGCCGCGGCCACCGCCTCCGATCTTCTTATCAGCAGTGGCCAGGGGTAAGTCGAGCGACGACGCGAGACTCGAACCTTCGCCGCGCTGCTTCTCATCCCCGTCATCGCCAGCCGTCCGTGTACCCATTCATCCGATTACAGCTCCGAGCGACACGTGGCATGCGTGTCCATCCTCAGAGCTATCGAAACGGTCGAGTGGCGGGTGCTGCCCAGTCGTTGATTCAGGTAATGCTGAGCGACCGGTACTCCGTGCTTGCCGCCCCACAAATTGGAATCGGCTACCGCATGATTGCCGTGCGACGACCGGTCGTCGGAGGTCATGCCTCGGTCATAAAGCTACCCCCTTGGCGGATGTCTGCTCCATGGCCAGAGAGTATGGCTCATCCCATAGACGAGGAGAGCGACGACCGCGAACCGAAGGTAGAGGTGTTTATTAACCCGCGCATAATCGTGAAGGGCAAGATAGGTTTGTCGTCAGATAGGCTAAGGAAGAGGACAAGCGAGGAAGAGGAGGAGGAAGAGGAGAGCGATCCTTCGTTTCCCTTTGTGAGAGTACCAGTGCGACGACCGTCTTGGGTCGTTGCTCAGGCTCGAACTGTCGACGACAGATTAGTGCTCATGCTGCTTTGCGGGGAGAAAGCCGGGAGCTTCCAGCGCGCCATGGATTACCTTGATGGGTTTCTGGCTATCGACCTGGCAACGCCCAGTTCCAAGGATCTCGCAGGTCCACAGCTGCGATCGCTCGAGAAGAAAGCGGCAAGTGTTGCCACGTGGCACCCTGCTGCTGTAACTCTTGCCTTCTACAACCTGGTCACTCGATCATCTGTCAGGAAAGCCAAGGAGGAGAAGGAGGAGGAGAAGGAGGAGGAGATGAAGAACGAAGGCGAGGAGGGAGAATACGCTAGCTGTGATTATGGCGATGGCAGAGACTTGCGCACCGAGCACGGGCCGCGCGAAAAGCCGACGATAGCCTCACATGATGCCGATCCGAGAATGGAAAGTGACGCGACCTTGGTGCGTCCAAAACAGGAAAGAACGGATTACGTTCTGCCACGTGTCGATCATCCCGCTTGCTTCACTGCGTATCATGAGGCTGGCCATGCCGTTGTCGGGAGGGCTTTCCCCGATCACGTCCGGGTGGAAGGGGTATTCTTGGAAAAGGCGGGAAGTGAGAGGGATCGAGCAGGGAGAGCGAGGGGTGATGCCGACTCTGCATCGCCCAGCTGGTCCTGGTCTGGCGGAACAGAGATCGTGTTCCTGGTCTCCAACAAGGACCTTAGGGCACTGACCGTGGAGCGAATGGCAGTCTGGCTTGGCGGACTCATCTCGGAAGAGCTAATGTTCGGTCGAGCTGACACGTATGATGGACCGCTCTGCAGCGGAAGCTTCGCTGATGATCTTGTCCACGTCAGCCGGACTGCCAGGCGGTACCTGGATGCTTGCCACGTGTCAACAGACGAGTACGTGTCCGCTCTCCATGCCTTGTTCTTTGCGGGAAACCAAGACGTCAGCGGAGAAAGCCACGTGTCAAGAGAGCCGCTCCATCAAAATAAGCAGGGAGAGGACAGAGGCTTAGGTGTCCTTGCCGCCATCGCGGATCCCGACGTGCGTACGGACACAGGAACGACGAATCTGCTGCAGAAGGCCGCGGATGCTGCCGCCGCTTCTGCGGCGAGATGGGACGCAGGTATCTCTGCGGCCCGTGTACAGGTCGCGGGTTCGAACCAACCTGACTCCGCCCTTAACTGTAGCAGCCCGACAAACTGCACCGTCACTCACGACACAGGTACCTCCTCGCCCGCGCGCCCCATCGCATGGCACCCTATCGAATTGCCACCGGGAACTACTGGTAGAGGAGGTCTGCAGGGCGCTGAGCCCCGTTGCCGCCCTTTGGGATTGCCAAGAAATGGTCCGTACAATTCCACCTTGCTGGCTATGATCGACGAAGCCTACGAGATCGGGCGGTCGATTCTCGGCCGAGATGTCGACAAGCTGCATCGGCTCGCTTCCCTCCTAATGGACAAACGGCGAGTCAAACAGAACCAGATCCGGGAGATCTGGGGGATCTGGGGCTAGGTCCCACTTACACGAATTAAGCGATATTGACCGTAGCAAAGATCAACGGCCAGAATTTCTTAATCCGTGCAAGTGGGACCTTGCCCCTGGAATGCATGACTTCCCGGCTGAGGGGTGGAACAATGCCGGACCCGGCTGGACGTCCTGTGCTCAACGTGATTCTGTGCATCGCTCCACGGCTCCACATTCGATACGTATATGGACTTAATCTGGACCAAATACGTAACATTCTGAATGTATTGGGACCGTTGTCAGCTCGACACTGCGGACCGAGGCCCACTGTCCGCCGAAATATCGAAGGTCAAACAGCCAATGTCTCTCAATCCGTACAAGTGGGACCTCGCTCCTGAAGGCCTGCGGGGTGGTGGAGTCGAAGAACCCTCAGGATCAGGAGTCTCATAGCTGGCCCGTATAGAAAATCATCTGGATGATCAAAGTGCCAACTACCGAAGGGACTGTCATATGCCTCTACCAAAAAAAAAAAAAAAAAAAAAAAAGAGAAGGATGAACTGGGGCCAGGGCTCCAGAAGTGTAACAAGGAACGGGGGGCCAAGTCCCACTAGCACGAGTTTGGTTTTGATTCCTATATGGGGCACAGTGCGGCAGAACTGGGGGCAGGGTTCCAGAAGTGTAACAAGGAACGGGGGCCAAGTCCCACTAGCACCAGTTTTTTTTTTTGTTTTTTTTTTTAAGTAAGCTATATTATTGTCTCATCTATCTCATCTTCTTGCCAGTACTCATCTATCCCATCGTCTTGCTAGTCTATGTATAGTAAGGGGGAACACCAACCAACTCGTATCTCTCCCTAGCCCACGGGGTAGGTTGGCACCACAGCAGTGGTGCAAGAGCAAGGCTGTACCAGTCCCTCATTACGGTGATGAGGGGTGGGCAGGCATTGCCGATGGGGGAAATCGGCGGTGCTAGCGCCGAGCAATGGCCAGTCACTGCACCTCCCTCTACCCCCCCCCAACCCCACAGGGGGGTGTCTAATGGCCAATATTGTCACTGCATAGCAACCAACAACAGGAGCCAAGGTCCTGCCAATGCTGGCTGGGGGCCCGACGGGTTATCTCTAGCTGGTAGAACACCAAGCATGCCCAGGCACGTATGTGTGGCGAATGAGGATTGAACCCACGACCTCCTGAATGCAACTTCTGTGCCTTACCAACTGAACCAGTTTTATTTTGATTCCTATACCCGTGCAGCACGGTGCGGCGGGGGGTGGCACCTTGTGACACCAATTGGAAGCTCTTTTTTTTTGGGGGGGGAGCTTTTTGAGGAATTCTGAAAACCTTGTCCAGCAACAACCAAAAAAACAAAAAGAAGAAGTGTCCAAGGGTCCTGCTATGATGACAATTTGCCAGGAGTTAGTTCGTCTGATGCATTTAGGCAGTGCCCATGCTCCACCTCACCAAATGTGGAAAATGAGAATGTATTTTCTGCCTGTAGATTGGAAAGTACATCGCAATAGTTTTTGCCTTTGGTGTACGTGGTGAGTAGCGACAAAGGCTGAAGAGTGGACGTCCACGCACATAGCACGTAGTATGTGCGTGCGTGCCCCGGGGGGAGAGAGAGAGAGAGAGAGAGAGAGAGAGAGAGAGAGAGAGAGAGAGAGAGAGAGAGAGAGAGAGAGAGAGAGAGAGAGAGGGCTTGAATCCTCTAGTCCATGCTTGCCGGACCGTCCTCACCTCCGTGTTGCAATCTCTCCACTAACACAGTCAGAATAAGTGCAGGGGCAGTCTGCTCAGACTGACACATTTTCTCACCTTTTTTTCTTTTTCAATTCTGGCCCTTACCCAACCTGTTTTCATTCCTGACCCATCGAAACACCGGCCAGAAATGAAACCCCTTCAGCGATGAGAAAGACTACCTCGCACAGTTGATGGCCAATGAGAGTGTGACAAAGATCTACCGTCCTACTATTTGCACGGCAACAAAAATTAGGACCGTCCGATTCCTTTGCTATCTGCGGCTCAAAAGCCTGTCACACGCACGAAGGGTCCTCATTCCCATCCCTTCTTGACAGCTAGTGGGAGTTGGCCCCGGAGAAAAAGTTTCAAAACAGTGGCTAGGAATGTGGGGCCCAGTTCTGCTTGCGACTTGATCCTTTTTTTCTGTTTTTTTTTTTTTTCCTGTTTTTGGGGCTTGACAGCAGTAGCAATGAGGAACCGGGAATTGGTCGTTCGAAGGAGTCCGATGGAAATATAGCCATACAGTGGCCACATCTGCTCGAAACCTACTCCATTGAGCTGGTAGTGGGCCTGGGAGGAATATCAGCTTCGATCTGTCCTCATGGATAAACGGCTGGTTAATGTCCATAACTCCTGTCAAAGATCAGCACTGCATTGTATATCGTCAGAACAGAAACACTTGAGACAGAAACCAGACCAGGAACTGAACCAGGAACAGGACTGGGAGCAGGATCAGTAGCAGGAACAGAAACAGGACTGAGAACAGGATCAGTAGCAGGAACAGGGAGCAGGGTCAGGAAAAGGAAGAGGAGATATCTGAAAAGATTTTTGATGCTCCCTCTTTTTTTTTTTTTTTTTTTTTTTTCCCCTCAGTGTTCTGGATTTGAGGAACTTGCCCATTTGATAAGGTGGTCAATCTGATCACACAGAATAGAAATGACAGGGGGATTTTTCTTGAACTCAAGGTTGCAACTTTCGGTTTTGGTCACCCCCTGACCCTTGACAAGGGGTTTGCTGCGCTCTTTGTGGGGGTAGTGCTGTTTCTGTCGCAGGAAGAATTGCTCAGCTAGTGCAATATTTGTCTCTATTCCTAGTTCTGATCTGACCTTTGCAGGTTGCAGAAACTGGGAGGAAGGTTTGAACTTAGGGCCATTAACACTCTCTCTGCCCGACTTTTTGTTTTTTAGGAGGGCCACCAAGGTGGTATGGCTTACCCTAGGTGGGAGGTTTGGGATAGACACAGAAACAGGACCAGGGCATAGGACCAGGAACAGATAAACTGGCCCCCCATTGTTCTTGGTCATTGAATGGTACACTGGCGCACATGAATCAATTGGCTAAGAACTGAAAGAAGTCACATTTAATCCGATCACTTGCTCGCACGACCAGTACATTCATGCCTCTTTCGCACAACGCGGATTCCGACTGCGCTCCAAGCTTTGCCGAAATGCCAGCCTGGCATTTTTGGTTTTGTTTTGGCTGGCACCACCAGCCATTTTGGTCTGGTTGCCCAGAGCCTCCGATTTTTTTTGGTCGCGTGTGATGCTCTAACCTCACGCCCTGCAATGCTTTCCAGACCGAGTGAATAGAACGTGGAAAAGGCCCTGGAAAGTGAAAATTCGGTGTGCCAAGGATTTTTGAAAAATTGAGTGTGGAGACCCAGACAAAACTGAAATCTCCCGTGTGGTCCCAGATATGGAGTGACAGGTAACGCAGGAAAGGTGGAAGAGAATACCTTGCAACGACTACCTAACCCAGAAAGCATCTTTGAACTTGTCCCGAGCAACATGATGTCTTTTTTCGGGCCGAATGATAGCAGGGATACACGTAGGATATCAGTTTTGGATGAGGGTTTGATGGTGATCCTCGTAGAGCTCAGAATTTGAGTCGAAGGGTCGCAGTCTCACTGCTTTCTCATTGAGTTCCTTTTTCATCATGTATACGATAGTCGAGCCCTTGGGCTAGGAACTGTTTCGTACAGCGGTAATCGCCACATAAGATGCAGGGCCAATGGGGAGCAACTGTCAGCCACGGGATGACGGTCAACGTGTCAATGGGAAGCGAAACAGAATAAGGTGAGAAATGGGTATCAATAATCACAAAACCCACGTAACAATGTTGAGCGCTTCGGCTCCCACCCTCTCTCGCGAAAGGTGAGAGCCCTCTCGACCACGTCACTCACGAGTTAAACAAAACGAAATGAGAGACAACTTGGGGACAACGCAAAATAACCGCGCGAATGGCCAAGACGGGTGTGATCGCGTCATCCCTTTGTCGCTCTAGCCGGGTGCGCCAGGTGTACTTCCTGTGGTCCCAACCAAGCATGAAACCCACAACTCAATCCTAGTCCCTTAACTACTAGCAAAAAAAATGTGATAATAATTGCACTCAAATACATAAAAACAAATTGATCGTAGTCCATAAACATGTATGTACGATTCAACATAAGTTGAAACGATAACTGAAAGAACCTAAGCACCACATGGTAGAACTTACAACACAAGATCGAAATAAAAACCCAACCACCTCGGGTCGAACTCGATGAACAAAAAAATCATACCGAGCCACCAACGAAAAGTTGACTTCGACAATAACCTCGATGCAACCGACACGGTAGTCAGACTGCCCCAGTTCTGACTTGATGAGACACTTTGCCAAAGTCATGCATTCCAGATTGGACACGCACACACCTGCCTCCATATGTTTCAGTTTTCTTCAAGTTTGATGGCAGGTTGTTTTGCGGATGATTCTTAATCAGCTGCATTACTTGAAATGTTGCATGTCCCACTCTCTAGGAAGTGGTCTGGGGTACTCTTTTTTTTTTTAATGTTTAAAACAAATAGTGTCAAACACATTGTGTGTTCAACCGGTTATGTAGGGGACTTTGAGTCATTCAACTGACCTTGAGTAAAGTGATATTGATTGTACCCTGGCTCACTCAAGACAACCAATTAGAAAAGTAGTGTCCTCGAAGACGACCGCAGTTCCGAGTCAAGTCTCGAGCCAACCGCTTGTCCCAATCTGTCCTTAACTCGCAAGCCCTACACGTGGTAAATCCAGGTGTGAAAACGGCAAGCCGCGCAAGTCCAAAAAAAAATTAATCGGTCCCACGTCATTGCCAATTGGTCCCAAGTGGTCCTAGATCGTTCCACACCACCAATCATTGCACTAGATGGTCCGCGTTACCTAAACCACTCACTCCGTGTGTTTCCCAAAAACTAAAGGTGGTCCCGAATGTTGAAACCGCAAGTGTCATGAGTCTCAGTGGTCACTATGTCGCCTGCTCGTGTCCCAACTGATCCTACTGGCCCACGCATTGCATCACGTGGTTCCCTAAAAAATAAATAGCCTGACACATGCGTCCCAGCTGATTCACGAGTGTCATACAACACAATTCACCACCAAACATGACCCAAGGTTGCTGATCACGCCCTTGTGCACTCCTCTATAATAAAAAAAATGGCACACATCGTAGTCGAACATCACCCTTAGAGCTAAGTTCCGAGCGCACATTATAGCTAGTACTACCACGACCCCTTGTTCAAACTGCAAATATTACATCGTCAAACCAGCGGTACGTCCCCTAAAAAAAAATTGTTTATCGTCGTCAAACGGACAGCATTCTCCCACTGAAAAACGTTATCGTCGCCATACCGTAAAAACGGTAGCACCTTTCCTCCGAAATTTAGTGTTGCGAACATACCGAGATTTCGGCAACATAACCCCACTGCAAATAATGGTCGCTGCCGCACAAAAATTTCGGGGGCATAACCCCTTAAGAGGTAATGCTGATCTGCCAAACTTTTGACAGTATCACTCCCTTCATTTTAGTTATAGGTTTGTACATCTCAGTTCCATTTGCTGAGTCCCGAATTCATTGTTAGGTTGTCATTTGTCACCTTTTCTTTCACCCTATGCTGAAATCATGGAGCAGTTATTGTCACTTCATGTTGCGAACAATAACTTCTATACCCAAATTTGGTCCACCTCGTTCGACATATATACACCTTCCTTTGCAGCCCATGCATCCCACGATGAGGACCCCAAGATGTCCCATCTGGCCTTGGAACCAAGGTTCCAGAGAAACCTCTCATTAAAAATGGAGGTCTGCTCAACCCCTACAAGAGGTTTGACCTAAGTAAGCACACTTTCGGTGCTCAATCTAACGATGATAAATCAGATTTTCGACTATCTAATAGTTTGAGGGCATTAGAACTTGAGGCTTCAGTCGTTATAGCCCTGATCTGCGGTTTGCAGGCAATGGGCTAGACAACCCTTAAAAAAATTGTATAGTTGCACCACCTTGTCGTGGTTATGGGTTGAAAAGTTCCCAGCTACGACCTTTCTCCACGTTTTGGTATTTGAGAAATCTCTCCCACATTAAAAATAAGCAAGTCCTGGACAGCCATTGGCTGCCTTTTTCTGTCTGGCGCCCGTTCTGGAGAGTGTCAACTTAGTGAGGGGGAATAACAGCTCGTGATAATCACGAGTTCAAATCCTGACAGTCCGAAAGCGAGGTGCGAAAAAATCACAACTTTCGCGATTTTTAATTTAAAACTCGGCAAATAAAAAAAATATAAAAAACATTAATGTGCGTGACTTTGCCCAACTACTCTGAGAACTTTTCAGGGCTGACAAAAATCATTTACGTCACTAAAACAATATTGGTGCAAACTGCAAAATACAGTTTTTTTCAAAATCATGATCTCGTTTATTCGTTTTTTTTTTTTTTTTTCCCCTTTCTTTTTTTGTTTTTTTATTGGCCTAGCAATGCCCTTTGTAATGTTGTGCCTCTAAAGTAGAACCATGAATTGTTGAAATGCAGACCAGAGTTCACATCCAAATGGATTCAAGGCACAACTGCTATTTCAAATGATGGGGAGCAAAATATATATATATATATATATATAATATATATATATATATATCGTCACAAACAGAACTGCCCGGTAAACCGTAGGCAGAGAGAGAGAAGAGGACAACAAACGAGGGGCTGTGACAAACTGTTTCGTCGGAGTTTCACCAATATATATATATATATATATATATAAGAAAGGTTAGGTCTAACACGCGTGAAAACGATCATCTGGCTTACCTGTTGGAAGTTATAACTAAGACAAGAGCACCACATGGTGCGTTTGCAATAGGTAAGTCAGACGCCTCTGGCAAACGCACCATGTGACACTCTTGTCTTAGTTTTTTTTTTCGTTCGATCGTTGGCTTATTCCAACGACTGCTCCGTTCACCCCTATTCATGGCCCAACCAAGTACTTGCAGCAAGCAGACTCAAGTTCGATTCCCAGTGGAATCAAACCGCCGAGTAAAAGAATAAAAGAAAACTTTGAACCATTCTCGATTTATGCGTCTCATCCTTGCGCGAGGGTCATGCTAATCTACAGAACGGACAATTTTCGTTGTGCGATCTCGCAATCGCAAGGTCGAAATCGACTGGGCCAAACATGCAACTTCTCGTAGGGTTGCTCCAAAATGGAGCTAGCCAAGGCAGGCCCGTCTTCGGATTCGATCCCGGTATCCGCTGAGTGGCAATTCGATGCGATACCTACTGGTCTAGCTCCTACTACGGAAGTAGCAAAAACATCTCGTCTATTTGAAGAGTTCGTCCCCAAACCGGTGCCCAGCTCGTGATCGGTAGGCTCCGCATGCCTTCGCTACTCAACCGGTTGGCTGCCACACCCTTAGATCAGATGTATATCCTACCTGATAGGGTAGGATGCAGATCCTTTCTTTCCTGAGTGTGAGTTCAACCCCTCGACGATGGTAGTGTTACGATCTCAAAAACAAAAATGATAATCTACGTTTTTCTACGTCGTGATCGTACACACAAAGCGGTCACTCTTTTAAGTCATTTAGACCCTGAATCACACGGCTTACCAGCCCCACGTCACAATTTTAATAAGTATGGATTAAGTGTTTCAACCGGCCACATGCTTGTGCGGCCTCACTAAACATGGGGGGCGGTCAGCCACACCACCAATCCTCGTCGTCGCCCTCGGAGGCCGCAAGGGTCAGAACTTTAGGTGAAACACCTTAGCCTCAACGGTCAGGTATGAATAGACTTCGGCAAAACCTCATTCTCATCAAGTCAAAGCATTCAAACAAAATCCCATCAATAGTCGGATAATGCTCGACATTGAACATATGAAGCAGATACCCTTGTAAGGGTTTCTGCTTCGACAACGAATCTGGAACATCATGCTTATGAGGGAAAATGATGATAAGAGTCGCTGATCTTGGCTACGTCTTCACGTACATCCCACTCACAGACACATGTTTTGTCCTCGTTGTACAGAAAAGGTCATGGGCGAGGGTGTTCGAGAAGTCAATGCCTCGATGACTCAGCTGGTTCAATCTACATGGTCGACGAAAATGCATCCACCTCTCACAAAACAATGTGATCACCCCCATTAACTTTGGAATTCGACTTCGCAAGGGAAATAAAGTAATACAATGTGACTTTTTTCACCGGTGTTTGTTTTACGGGGGTGGATTACCAAGGAAACTAATGAATGAACTAAAAAAAAAACAATTGAGGAGAGAATCACCAGTGCTTCGGAAAGAGTAAAATAAGACAGCAACATAGATCAATAATCCAAACTAAACATCTCATCACGATAAGAAAAAATATTGGACTTTGTCATTTTAAAGCAACAGGAATAACAAAGATTTTCACAAGTTAACTTTAAAAGAATGCTCATTTCAAAATCCTTGAATCACACGCGAGGTTCACTCACGCTCATTGGTTGATCGTGGTTCTAATCATACGATAAAACATATAGTCGAAGATAAAAGATGAAGAAAACGGTAGCAACAGGAACGTTAGCCGAGTGGAGTGTTTGGTGTTCATAATCCGAGGGAGCCCAGTTAGTCTACTCGTTACGATTCTTCCTGCAAGTGAAAGTTTGTAATAGGAGAATTATTGCTCTATAGATTAAGGGCACATAGGTTTTTTCCAGAAAAGATCCTAACTACAAGAAGATAAAACCGATGTAGAAAGGGGAAGGGGGGGGGGCTTGGGAGTAATATAGCGGCTGGTCAGTTGTGACGACTAGGTACAATAAGGAGTCTCCTGATCATAGCACACTAGTCCCCGACATAATAATTTGCAGGAAAAATTGCATATATACCCCACTTAAAGATGGAAATACCCACTATATTCAGTCTTAGAGCCATTGTGCACCTATTCCTTGAAAACTGTCGGTCAAAATTATTTGCATACCCAAGAGGTGGACCAAATTGGTACCGCAAAATTGCAGTTATAACCAGCTACCGAAATGCACAAATTATGGACATACACAAACAAAAGTATGAGCGTATTTGGAACTGAGGTGAACTGACCAAATGATCATGTACCATATTACCAAAGGATGAAATTATGCTTATACCAAACAATCATTGTACCACAGCAGTCCACGTGGTGAGCATGAGCATAATTTTGTGGTTGTCATCCAGAGCCCGCCCCTAGTTGTCGGTACACCCGCAATTTTGCCAACCCATTTCTACGCATGGGCATAATTTTGTTGTTCGGAACTCAAGGCCTGTAGACTGGGTATGCCTACAATTTTGCACAAGGGAAAAATTAGGTACTATACAAAGTTGAACGGGGTCCGAGTATAAATGCAAGTTCTGCGATCAGACTCGTATAGCAAGTATTTTCATTTTTAAGTAGGGTACAACTTGAAATGCAATTTTACCTAATTTATATAAAATATACAGGACGTCGGACCTGCTTTCCGTCACATGACGCCCCTCATGGATAGATTGGGGTTTTGTTTCTTATAAAAACAACAACATGCATTCATCCATCATCAACATATCCATACCTTTATTTCAAAAAGATCAACGAGAGAGGGAAAACACGTCAACATCCAATGTAGCATTCGACTAGATAACCTTCGTCGACACTCACATTTTAAGGATCCTCGTTGAGCAGGATTCTTAACGCGAGTGAGCGGGGCGAGCGACAAGACTCAGACACTCTTACACAATTACACACATGGAACCATCGTGTCATGCATGCGCAACCACAACTCACTCATACATACATCCACACACACACATATATATATATATCACAGTGTAATCAGTGAGGGGATTCTGCAGACTGTTGAGGGTTCAGCCTCCTGATGAGTCGGTGAAACTCCGACGAAACAGTTTGTCACGGCCCCTCGTTTGTTGTCCTCTTCTCTGTTTGTGACGATATATATATATATATATATACAGGGTTGCCGGCGTTCAGGACGGGCCGAACACCCGAACCCGAACGCCCGAACGTTTGGGACCCCCTCTCTACACGTTCCGACGTTCGACCGAACGCGGAACCAAAAAAAAAAAAAAAAAAAAAAAAATCCAAAAATTCTGAAAAAAAAAACTATGTCATGCAGAAGAATAAACTAAACAACATTTGCCTCAACAGTACATCCAAATTTCTTACCAAATTTGAAATAAAAATAAAAAATGTAAAATAAATAATATTAATAAAAATAAGAAAAAATAAAACGAGAATGAAATTATTGCGTGCGCGAGCAAGTTTTTGACACCGCCATCTTTGGCGATTTTTTTTTTTTTTTTTGGCTTTGTCAAATGCCATGAAATTTTATACATTTGTATCTTACATCATAGAAAATCTACAAATAAAGTTTGAATTTTTTTTTTTTTTTTCAGGCTCCGAAATAAAGGAAAAACAAAAAGTGAAAAGAAAAAAAGAACAAATTAGTAAGTGGGAAAGCAAGTTTTTAAACCACCATCTTTGCCGATTTTTCATTATTTTTTGACTCCACAGAATGACTTCAAAATTGAGAGACAGGTAGCTTACATAACAGAGAACTCACAAAAACAAAATCAGAAAAAAATAATAATTTTTAGGTACTTAAATAGTTTTTTGCGGGGTTCGAACCCCTTCGAGTTCGGGCCCTGTACGGGGACCCGAAAGCCCGAACGTTCGAGGGTCAGCTTAGGGGCCTCCGTACGTTCGGCCTGACAACTCTGGTGATACAATAATATTATTATGTTTTTCTGAATTTTGTTTTGCAAGTTTTTTGTGATGTAAGGTATCTCCCTCTTAATTTTGAAGTCATTCTGCTAAGCCAAACAAAAACTAAAATTCCTCAAAGATGGTGGTGTCAAAACTTGCTTGCCCACTCACTAATTTGTTTTTTCTCTTTTTTTTTTTTTTTTTTTTTCCTGATGTAAGGTATCTCCCTCTTAATTTTGAAGTC
>BFEA01000281.1:753855-772647 GCA_003427395.1 Chara braunii | reverse complement strand
TGGCCGCCTAGTAACGGCCCCGACCACTGCCGCTCGACCTGACCGGAAAAAACCGTAGCAGGAAGCTAGCGAAGTTGTAGCATATATCGTCACAAACAGAACTGTCCGGTAAACCGTAGGCAGAGAGAGAGAAGAGGACAACAAACGAAGGGCTGTAATAAACTGTTATATATATATATATATATATAGTCACAAACAGAACTGCCCGGTAAACCGTAGGCAGAGAGAGAGAAGAGGACAACAAACGAGGGGCTGTGACAAACTGTTTTGTTGGAGTTTCACCGACTCATCAGGAGGCTGAACCCTATATATATATATATATACAGAGAGAGAGAGAGAGAGAGAGAGAGAGAGAGAAAATAGAACCCGTTTGGTTGAGAAGAAAACCTTGCGTCTCACCATGCAACTTGACTCCAAATACAAGATGAGGAGGAAGAAGAGGAAAAAACATAAAAAATTCCACTCTTAAGCTATGGCCCCGGTCCAGTCAACCATCAATACCCCTCACCTCTTTCGAGCGCTGTGATCCTGATTACCACGTACTTAGCGCTGAACCCTAGTGATCGCCGACTCGTCTGCTGAACTACTTCGAGGATTCGCCCAAATCCTGTTGTTTGTCACAATCATCCAGCGCACAATCTCTCAAAGTTGCAGTCGAGTCGTTAGGACTTTTCAACTCGTCGATCACCACCTCATTCAGCCACTACTTATGTAGAGTTAACAAATGCATTGCGAGAGAGAGAAAACGATTCGCTTACGAAATTTGTAGTTCCGAAAAAGACGGGAAGAAAATGATGACGAGAGGTAGAAGAGGGGTGCACACAGGAGAGTCATGGTGATCCACTCATAGCACTTCGAAGTCGATGAAATCACAACGTGAGTAGTTGAAAGCCTCCTTACACCCTGTTGTCCGACTTCTACAATTACTTGGATGATCAGCAGGACATTCTCGCGTGTAGATAAAGGTTGGAAATGAGGATATGGAAAGTAGTATGAAGCAAGACCAAGATTCAACGAGATCAACAAGAAAGAAATAGCACAAAAGGAGGGAGAAGAAGATAGTTACAGTTTGCCGATGACGGCGAGAAGAAAAGGGCAAGTGGAGTGAGGAAAGATTGCATGCTAGAGCGTGGTTGAAAAATATATATTCACGTAAATAAAAAAAGGCACCAAAACAGTGAAGGTGCACCTAATTCAGAAAAATAAATTAAAATTGAAAAGTTCGAAAGAAAATTATGCGTTTGAGTTCTAAGGTGCCAGAATTCCTACGCCGATTCCTATTCTATTATCTATAAAAAAAAAATTAACAAGTCTTGCTAGGACGTGTCCATTGCAAAAAGAATGAATTTGTTGCAAAGTATCCTAATAGGTATCCGTGATTTTTGCAATTTGAGGAAACGGGATAAAGAAAATTATAAGTGTGTTCCCTAAGGCCCAGGGTCATTTCGAAACCTACGAAAACGAAGGGACAAGATTGACTGACATGTTTTATCTATCGGAGCTCGTTAAGGACAAGCCTTGGGAATAACGATGAGCTTGGAAAACCAAAATAATAGCTTCATGTCGACCGAGACAACCTAAATCCTGACGTGTATTATTTGGCAGGAATGCGATATGGACCGGATAGAGGAACCGGAACTCGATTTTCGTTCGTCACATATATAATGCTCAAGGTGTCCTAAAACAGTACGATCTCCTTATCGCTTGACGCTGACATCACTCAACCAAAATAGGAAAGAGGCGAGGAAGAAAAGGACAAGAAACAGTTCCACCATAAACCGATTGACATTCGTTTCTCATATGAATAATCAAAACCCTCTGGGACAAAATCTTTTTCACATGGATTGATTTTTATCCCAATCCTTCATTGGTTATGCATGGCTGAATGCACTAAGCTATTTATCACGAGCTTAAGATGCAAGAATAAACGAGGAGAGAGCATTTGAAGGAATTGTCGTCGTCGATGCTCTCAATGTCGCCTGCCATCCGCTCACAAACTCCCTAGTCCCGATGTCCTGCTCCCACTCACTCACCTTTTTCTTTTATCCTCACTCATCATCATTGTCTTCTTCCTTATCCACATCCTCGTTTTCATCTTCCTCTTCAAGATGTACCATGAGTATGACCTCATGTTGTAGCGATTGACGTTCTGCAGGGAGAACAGGTATATACATTTGCTGAAAGTCGTTGCTCTCCAAACTGTCAATATAGTGAAGGCAATGATGGAAGCGGGGAATTGATGATTACAACAGGGGAAGGTGGATATGAAATTGGGATAGATTGTGCAGATAGCACCGATCGTGGTAGATTGCATGGCCTCAAGCTGCACAAAATACGAAGTAATATGATGATGCATAAGATCTTTACGTGATTATAATAGCGTCATGCGACACTAAGAAGAAGGATGTGGAGACCGAGGGGTGGGGATTTATAGTGACAAAAGGTGGGTTATGTAGTGTTGATAGAAGATATTGGTGGGGAACGTTTATCAAGTGAGAGGGAATTGTGGAGTGCAGAGGAGTTGAAGATAAAAGTACTCGAGGGGACGATGAAAAAGAGATCGAGGACGAAGGGTCTCCTCACGAAGAACGACGTGGACAAAGAGCAGCAGGGGCGGAGAAGGAGTCGGATAGGGAGCGGGACCTCAAATGGTGGCGAGAACATTCGGCTCCATCGTGGCAATCAAGATCCTCCTCTTTAGGCATTGCGGGATCCCGAGTGGTATCGCCGTGTACGGCGGACGGTCTTGGATGTACTACTGCTTTCCCACGATCTGCGGTTCTTAGCGAAGGTTGCTCGTCGTTATTTGCTTCTCCTTCCTCTTCAACTTCTTATTGACCGTCTTCTACAGAATCTTCCTAGAGGAACACCTTGTTGTCACTCGTGGTAGTAGTATCTCATGCTTGTTCTTGTATGTGTTACAAAATGCTGAATCACAGGCGTCGATGAAGGCGAGAGTAAGGTACTCGTGCCCGAATGACAAGATCGACTCGCTTTCCAACTCCTCCACGCAATTGGTCCAGATGAGCATCGGAACCAAGGTTGTCACAAAGTGTCTGCTCAGACCCGTCGTTTATCCTCGATATGATATGAAGGGTCGGAATCACGACCAAATGGTTGATGAAGGTAATCATCTTCCAGACGATCCTCGTACGATGCCCTCGTTCTACGAGTCTGTAAAACAGAGCAATAAAATTTCCTTCCGTGTCGGTCCTCCACACCCGGATCAGTAAAAGCTTTACGTCTTCGCTTTCAATCGACCCGTTCCCATCCACCTCCGGCCAATGAACGGTAACTTAGACCAGACAAAAGCTAAACGACAGATAGTACATGAGCGACTGCCCCCAAAGATCGGAGGGAAACATGAGTACTTACCTCTACTGCATTTTTAATGTCAGCCCAAGATAAGATCTTTGCTCCTAAAGAACAGAGAAATTGGAGGGGGGAAAAAAGAAGATAAGATGTCGAGCATATCGGAAGATACGATGTCGAGTGCATCGGCTCCCTCTTTTCTCTCAAAGGCAAGAACCCTCTTGGCCACGTCACACAGGAGTAAAAGAAAAGCAGTAGATAAACTTGGAGACAACTCATAAGTAATCTTATGAATCGTTGAGACAGATAAGGTCGTGTTGTCACCTCAACGTTTTGGCCAAGTGCGTCATTCGTATCTCGTGTGATTCCCTACGACACACAAGGCAGAACTTCTCTTCCCTAAGAACCTGTCACCACCCTTAAGGGTGTGTCCTTACTGAGCTACTGACCCACGTACAAAAACTTTTACTTTCAGTCGCAGAGGTAGATCAGTTGAAGGCGTTTGCTCGTTTCATTGCAATATAGGCATGCATAGTTAAAACACAGATTGGTCTTGGAATATTGTTCGTTCCCTAGAGCGCTGATTTCCTAAGTACAAAATAAACGTCGGTCGACTAGGACGGTCTCAACCGAACATGAAACCCACCGATAATCCTAGTCCCTTATTCACTTACTAAAATAAGTTCATCGAAGAAACATAATACTTAAAATAAGATGCTCGTACCATCGTATAGCTAATTCAAACAAATTTAATCAAAGATCGAAAAAGACTTAGTCAATACAGTCGACAACGTCTAAACCATAATTTCTTAACACAAATAAGTTCAACCAACCCGGCAGGGTTGGGCAGGATAGTGAGCCGGCAAAGGAGTCGGTCTCACTCAATTTTGACTTAATGAGGTGGTTTACAAAAATCATTCAAACTGTCTCTATCATCGACCAAAGAATGTAAGCGTTTTGAGTCTTTGTGTTTTTCCATGCTAAGAAATCTGATCCAGCAAGTCGTTGTATCGTCCGGAACCACCGAAAATCATTCCGCCGTCCGGACTATTTCTTCGTAGAGGGTGTTGCATGCCAACAGGAATCGCGCTCGAGTAAGATCCCCCGAACGCTAACCATTTGTTAGCAAGAAAATGCATTCGTTGCTGATGACCTTCATCTAAAACTACCTCTTCAAGGTTGTAGCGTCCTTTCCCTTTGGAGAAAACATTGAGCACAAGTTGTAGACTATTCGTCCAATTCATACAAAATTAACTGGCAACTTATTTGATTCTGCTAACCATGTCTGTGGTGTCGAGCGCATCGGTTCCCGCTTGTTTGTAGTCTAGCTTGAGTAGGTTCTGCCTGCCTTCCTCGTCCCTTCACATGGCTGACCATCTGTCTATGGCTCGGGCGGGTGCCAAGTCTGGTAGGCCAAGTCGTTGGGCATTCAGTCCCTTGGTGCAGGGTCAAACACCGCAACCATATTTGTTTGAAACCTATATAAAATTAGGAGACCCATATCTCCTACACCACGGCCGCGACTCTAACACAGACACTCATTTGAGCTACTTACAATTTGAATAAGCCGCACGTCATGCTTTTAGGTTTAGTTCCCAACGGCTGTACATTCCTTCGATCTCTCGAAGCGAGGAAAGTGGTCGATTATACCACCAGTCCACATTTTCGCTCTCGAATGCGTAGGTGTCTGGTAAAAAACAAAGTAGCCTCTCGGTCATAGGTTCAACCTAAATAAGCTTTAGTGAGTACCTCAACCTCATCAACTCAAAACAAAATCTTGTCGACAATCGATCACCGTCCGACATTGAAAACCCGAGCAGATACCCTTATAAGGGTTTCTGCTCCGACAACGTTCCCAGACCCTATTGAACAACTTCCACATCATTCACATACATTAACAATAGGGATCTATCACCTCGAGTGACACAACAAATCGACAACCATCCAAAACCAAGTCGGAACATATACTGGATTAAACCTCCAGAAACCTAAAATCCCAAAGGATCTTTGTTAGAGTGGTCCCAACATCATCCCACTGGCGGCCAATATTTACTCGGTTCCTTATCAAGTAGGCCAGAGCGTCGGCCATTCATACCCTTGGCGCGGGTTTAAACTTTGCAGGCATACTCGTCTGAAACCTATATAAAATTAGAAAACCCATATTTCCTACACCGCGGTTAGAACCCCAACGCAACCGCTCATTTGGGTTACTTATAACATCAATCACAACCGCTCATCATGCTTTTAAGTAGGATAGATGTTAGGCCCGAGTTTAGTATCTCAATGGTTGTACGTTCCTGTGGTTTCGCGAACCGTGGAAAACGACCTATTATACCACTTACCGGTCATAGGTTCGATCTTAATAAGTTTTAGTAAGTACCTCAACCTCATCAAGTCAAAACAAAATCTTGTCGACAGTCGTACAACGCCCGACATTGAAAACCCGAGCAGATACCCTTGTAAGAGTTTCCGCTCTGACGACGGGTGTCTCCAAGAAAATAATAAGGTGGCCGAGGCTAGCGGCATTCCAAACCCAAACAAAGGTCTCACCGTGCAACGCTCTCTCAAGGATCACAATTTTATTTCATATGTTTCTTCCAAGGATTTCATCTCCTTTTACTTTCTTAGGGCTCGTGCTTCACATGGCGTGACCCTTCCTTGGTAGCGGGACCTACGTATGTCCGCGCCAACTAGTTGCCCATAAGACTAGGCTGTTTGAGGTGTTAGTCTTTCATTCCAATAGTGGCACTTAAGTTGGTCATTCCCTAAGTTTATTAAAGCAGCCCCCCATCGATGAAGACTCGTAGGGCGGTTATAGCTTCCCATAGTTACAACATCCCAACCCTCTAAGAGGTAGGTTCAGATACCCCTCCTTCTCACCCGAGCACGTGACTCGGATCTCATAAGTCGGGGTGGCTTCACCGCGAAATCAACACCGTACCTCCTTCGATAATCGAGTCTATATGGGCGGACCTACACCTCGAACCGTTGATGGGGCCGACTCCTAAAACAACTATTCCCAGGCTCAGACCCTTCCTAGAGAGTGAGATTACGTCAGATATAGGCGGTCTGGCCTGTCCCCTTCCTCCCTCACCAAAGGTAGCTTAGACGAAGTAGGGCGCAACAAGAAGTGGGGAAAGAGGTTCATTAAGATGGGGCACAAATCATGATGGGTCGTTCGGGATAGAACGGGTCACCTTGGGAAAAAGGTTTAAGTCCGATTTGACCTTATTTTTATTATATTTACGAGTTTCTTTTATAGCACTCGTTGAATTACCCATTTTTCAAGCACAAGCACACCTATCATGCATGCAAGGAATAAGAGAAATGAGAGAGAAATATTTTCATCATCCCAAGTAGGCACCATCAATTTTGTTTTTGCAATAAGTTTTTTACTTACTTGCATATCAAGCAAAAGACATGTTCGAAGGGATCCAACAGAGCACCATATCCAAATCAGATCTCACCCTTTTTCACATGCATGACTTTTACAACTTTACTCTATTTTTTCTTTTGCACATTCAAAACAAATAGGGTCAAGCAAAAGTATGGGTGCACACAAGTGTGAAGGGGAATATGAGTCATTCGACTGACCTTGAGTGAAGTTTGATCTGGCTCACTCAAGAAAGTCAAGTAGTCACAATTGAGAAATAATTGTCACCAAAGTCAATAATATCACGCCGCAACCTCATAATCAAATAGCAGTCGATGTCCTCCTCCACATACTTAAACAGGCCAAGCTTGAGCCGATCGAAGGACTTAAGCGAAATAACCCTCAAAAGTAAGTCCTTGTGTCCCAAATGGTCTGAATGCAGTCACAACTGCATCTCAACCCCCAAGGACTGTCCTAAATCAAACCGTATGTCGAACCACCTCCAATCTCAGAGTCCCACGAGCGAATAATTTAATAAGCGGGATCAACATTTCCCCTAGTATCCAAAGCGTTACGAGCCTTGGCTCCAACTAGTCCCAAAAGGGTCCCAGGTGTTCCCACATTATCGCCCACGACACCAATCGATTTCAAAATAACAAACCACTTACATTGCGCGTCCCTTAAAAGCAAAAGTGATCCCTGGTGCAAAACCTGCAAATGCCACAAGTCCCCAATGATCACCATATTGCGCGCACGCACTCTAACCCCTTGGTCCATGCACTTACATGCGTGATCTCAAAGTGGTCATGCAATACCACGACGCGGTACCAATAGTTTTACTTGCCTCAAATGTTTATGACACATGCCAAAACGCGGAATAAAATTATTTTTGCGCAGTCCCATAAATTTTGGTACCTGGAACCGAATTTAAAGTGTGCATCAACGCTTAGGTAGCCTCTAGACCACCCTTATTTACTTAAGTTTCAACCACTGTGTGAGTATCGCCCCGGAAAAGAATTAATGGTAGGGTCACCGCTTGGTATACTGTCAAACTGGTACCGTGAACACCCGATAATACCACCATGGAGTCTCACACAAAAAAAAAAAAAAAAAAAAAAAAACACTACACCATAAAATTTCAACAACACTTTCCTATAAAATAGCATTGTCAACGTGCTAAAAAATTTATGCGGTATGGTTGTTCCAGGTATATCGCTGTTATCACATCGCCAAATGATCTCAATCCCCCCCCCGCCCCCCACACACACAAAAGCAAAATGTCAACGTCGTATAACAAAACCGGTAACCTAACCCCATTGAAATGGGCACAGCTTGCTGCACAACTGGTCCCTGGTGCAGTCTCACAGTCGTAGCACCAGCATAGCGGTGGGGCAAAGCGCTCCCTGCCCTCGGTTATAGCTACCCTCGCCAAACCTCCTCCTAGAGTAGTAGCACCTCCTCTTAAGCTTGCAGACCTCCCTCTTCAATCTCTACCATCTCCTCTCCACCTCTATCAATTCCTCCTCAAACTCCCTCAAAGCAATGCAACATTTGGCCAATACTCAAACGAGTATGAGCTCCAGCAACATCGCCACAAGTGTGAGGCAGCAGGGTGGAATGCTAGCTTTTATAGTTACTGGAGGGTGGTAGCCACCAGCCTTTGCCCATAGGTAAAACAACAGTCCCAAGTAGAGCCCTTAATCCGAGGTAAGATCAAGGGCCCAGTGTGGCCGCACCTCAACAACAGACTTGGGGAGACAATTACTTCCAAATGCCTCTTTTTTTTCTTCTTTACATCAGTTATCTCAATTTTTTTACGAGGTAACTGACAACCTTTCATTTTCATAATACTTTTTCTTTTAATTTTCTCACTTTTCTTTGAAGAGTTATGACTCGTTGAAGTTTGGCGTACCTGACACAATTTCTAGACCACGTACGTCGCAGAAATGACTATACTTAGCCATTTCTGCAGAATGGCCTCTTTAGTTTCACGTTCCCAACCTGAGTGGTCACACTCAGGCTCAGGTAGTATTCGCCTAGGGCAATTACGTGGCCACGTTCGTGGCAGTTGTCCTTCCTTTCCTTTACCTTTTTTGTTTTCCCCTATTAAAACAAACCTCCTTTTTGTTGTGAGATGGCATGTTGCTTAAAACAAACGGTCAACCCCACTCGAGTCATTTCGCAGAGCCGAACCAGAGTCTAACTCAACAGGGTCGTATTTTTCACGCACGCCTGCGTCTGCGGCACTTCTAGCACCAGATTCAAACACTCTTCCACTGTTGCAGCCCATTCTTTAAAACGAACAGGCGCATGTCACTTTCAATCGCCTGCCTGGTACGCCCTCGTCCTACCAAATCACAAACTTAAGTTCGGATCAAGGGAAAACAGCGAGGTAGTGCAGCTCTACTACGCACCAAATATACAAAATGAGAATAAATCTTTGTCTAAAACTTTAAAAAATATGCCACAACTGTTGTTGTCCTCTACCTTATGAGTTGTTAAATTAGGGGGAGGGAAGAAACCATTAACAAAAAGAAAAGCAAAAAAAAAAAACTTCTTTTTAGAGCAGCCCTGAAAACGGGCGCCAACAAAACTTCAAGCAGTTTCAACTCCTTACTATAAATCGCGCCATCTGACGCTCTTTTTATTTTCTTCTTTTTTTTAATACAAGGTCGTTGGTTTTCCCAATGGTGCATTCATTCCTACAGGCTGCAGTACGCCCCCTCCTAGTGTTGAAATGTAGACCCAAGTTCGAGTCTCGACAAATTCGAAAAGAAAAAAAAAAAATTGACTTTTTTTTTCAATTTATGTGCGTCACGCTCGCACAGACACCATACTGATTCGTGCGTAACCAATTTCGAGTGCATGATCTGAATGATCACACGGTCAAAATTGACCACGCCGTACTAATTCTGAATGGGCAGCTTCACATAGAAGTAGGGTGCTTCGGACTCGATCCTGGTCCCGGCTGTATGAGAGTTTGATGTGTTACCTAATACCTATTATGGAAGTAGTGGGAGCAAATCTCCTATGTGAAGACCTACACCCCAGTAGGTTTCCTGCATGTGGTTTGGCAGGCCCAACCTGCTGAAATCTTTGAAGGGTTGACACCCCATTCTTAGCCCAACGACCATCCCGTCTTGCGGGTCAGTTGTCATCCTACCAAGGGTGCGGGATGAAATTCTATCAGGGGCATAATTACTAGGGTAAGGCATAAGTATTTCACCCAACTTACTTAAGGGCGGCTTCAAAGAGATTATATTTTGTTTCCCATTTAGCCTATGAATTGTACGACTGCTAAGCCACATGTCATTACTTTTAAGTACGATAGGTTTTTTATTTATAGTTTTATCAGTCACACACCCCAGCAACCCCGACAAAGGTGGAATACAACTAGTTACACTGGCAATTTTCACCATTATTTTCAAATGTCGCAAGCGTCTGAACTTAAGAAAAAAAAATTAGCCTCTTGGTCATAGGTGCAGTCAATATAACGTTTGGCAAACGCATCATCTCTCATCAAGTTATTAAGTTTGAACAACGTATGAGATTCAAAAGTACTGCGCAGATATCCTGTAAGGATTTTTGCTATGACAAGGCGGCACTTGTTCATTGAGGAGGATGAAGGGGAAGATTGAGAGGCGGTAGTGACGGTAGGTTAACATGAGGTTCCCTCTCGCTACTACGAACTGTGTTGAAGGCAACCGATTCAATATCATAGATAGCACGGGTCAACCAAGGACGCAACTTATATGCTAGATCTTGCCCCCAATCGTGCAAAACCCTCATCGTCTTCGCTTGGACAGGTGATATAAGTGGGGTGAGATCCCCTGTGAACGTCAGTGTCACGATAATGACACTTTCTTCTGGAGCAAAGACCTATAAGAAAATCAACACCCCAGTCAACACCTCCATTGATCGCGGACTTCCCCTTCAGTCAACTTGGATTTGTACTGCTTTAACAAGGCATGCGTATTGAGGAACTGCGCAAAACGAAGGAGATCAGGGTCGAGTCGCGGATGATGCGCTTGCTGGAACGTCAGATTCACTCGTCATTGAAGAAAATGTGGTTATATAATGTACTTCAATGCAAAACTCATGACGATGAATGAGGAGAAAATGTGTCAGTAGGAGAGCAAGCAAAGTTTCACTCATCTTCGTGTCAGTGGGAGAGAAAGCAAAGTTCCACTCGTCTTCGCTACCCGGATCGGATGACGAAGAAGAGGGAAGCTGAGATTCGAGTGGGGAAGGGAGAGGGCGGAGATAAGAGATATGGCGGATAATGGGAACAGAGCTATGACTTTTGCTGACTTCAACAGCGATGCACATAGTATCGACTCCGAGTCCGTTACAACCAAGTTCCACTGCGCGGAGGCAACCGGAGTGATTGAAACCAATTTACAATTGCGAGCACACTTGCACAATTGGACCAACTCCTCTAGATATATTGAATTTTTGCGTTCGCATTTCCATTCCGGGCCTTGTAACTACGGACCTGTCTACTAGTAGCATGGGACAGTTTCGTCATCCTCTGTCGTTTTTTGGCGGGCATAGAAACAACATTTTCCATCAATGCTAACTACCGCTTGGCCTTGACCTTTCGCGTGTTTCTAGCCCTTGACTCAACATTTTATGAGACGTCCTGTATAGCGACGCATGAAATACAATTGGTTTGTAGCTAAAAAATGGTTAACCATGTCGATGTGTGAGAGGTGGCCCTACGAAATATGATAATCTGATAGACAATTTCGGGGCATGAACAGGTTTTCACGCCCCTATACTTCCAAGGTTTGGTTTGGTGCTGCTCTCCAGACCAAGTGCAGTGGGTTGATGTAGTGACAGGTTGTCACGCATGATTTTATTAGGTTATATAACACGAATATATATCAAACTCACTTTCTCAATAATATGATCGAGTAGATGACATCACCCCCCCTGTCGGCTGCGACATGGCTTAGAGCGAGGCGTTCGGTTTAGTCGCCTGAGTCTGACCCCATGTAAAAGTTGGACTCGAAATCACTAGAATCCCTGTCCATAGAGTCCTTTTATGACTTTGAGTGTGTCCTATAGAATATAAGGAATGAAAAAAGGAACAATTCATACCATGCATCAAAAGACAAAGGACATGTGCAAGACGAAGAGAACAGAAGAGAGACTCCGCAATACAATGACCATAGACATGAAACTGACACAAGCGGTTATCGGGTAGCTGAAAATTCAGGAATGAAAATTCTGAAGTAGGAGGTTTTGGCAGTCTGAAAATCATGAATGGTCCTGAAGTGGTGAAAGGTCCGAAGACCCTGAAAACCACTTGTTTAGGCAGGCTGCATCCTGAAGTGGTGAAGGGTGTCCTGAAGTGGTCAAGTGAGAGTTTTGAGCAGTTTGAAAATCATGAATGGTCCTGAAGTGGTGAAAGGTCCGAAGACCATGAAAACCACCCTTCAACACTTGAGGATGCAGCCTGCCTAAACAGGTGGTTTTCAGGGTCTTCGGAGCTTTCACCACTTCAGGACCATTCAAGATTCTCGAACCTGAATGGTCCTGAAGTGGTGAAAGGTCCGAAGACCATGAAAACAACATGTTTAGGCAGGCGACATCCTGAAGTGGTGAAGGGTGTCCTGAAGTGGTGATGAAAAATACGACTGTTGTTAACCTACTCTCGAAACTGAAATGTAGTACATAACGAATGCAGGGAGCAGCCATTGGAAGGTTACTGTCACTGATGAATCATAATATAATGTTATTTAAAACATTTCAATAATTGAAATGATTGAACCTAGTCAATAATTTCACAAGTGAGTCGGTTCAATTGTTTGAGACCCCATCTCTGGTACACGATACTCCTCTGCATTGAGGGTATGGGTCGCAATCGACTCTAGAACCACATAACTGATATTAAATGAAGCCGTTGAATCAATATTTATAATATAAGATATGCATCTGGTCATATCGTTACTCCGCACGCTCTTGAGCTACGGCTCCTCGCCCAAGGGAATATTGTCAGTAGCGCCAATTAAAATCTCAATCCGTCCCTGGTCTTCCTATAGATATAATCATGGAACAACTCAAGGAAACGGTCCCCATAGAGTGGCTTTCTGAAAGTCATAAGCAAAATCGGGCCCAACTAAATGATTGTATCCATCCCCAAGGTAGGGAACCGGTCCATTCCCTCTGGAGGGACCTGCTACTACCTCTTTCGACCTGGGTTCACTTGAGCTATGAAAGTAAGATCAATCCTTCTCAAGCAGGTAACACGTTAAAAGATAAGCGATCCGTCGTAGCACTGCCCTTTGTCTACGCCTCGTTATGATATTCAGCATCATAGCACGAACTAGATCCACTCGGGTCAAGATTAACTCAATCTCCGTAAGTGTCCGTAATCTCCAAGGAACAACCATTTCGTCACAACGGACATATTATATTTTTTTAACGAAATTAAAATTGAGTTTTTGGGCCGAAATTTGGTTCAAATTTTTGGCTCCTGGGGGTCCAGCGTTCCTAGAACACCACCCCCCCTAAATGTATCTGGTCTCCACGAAATGGTTGTTAAGGTCAACATTATTCACACAACAAGGCTCCTAATATGACTCATCGGTTTCTGATTTCTGCATGCAAGTAGTTATGGGGATCCCAAATCTGGCTATCTCGCTCCTAATCCACATGTCCTTGCACCGTTTGGCCTGACCGCCTTGCTTGTTGAGGGGCTTCAGCTTACAACCATTGAGATCAATGGGGATTCCACCAGGTGTCGAAAGGATGTGAGGAAATACTACGTGCAACCAATTGTGCCTCCAATAGCTCTCCGTGCGAGATATGTAGTCTGCAATTCGGTCGTAGGTTGCACCCTTCACACCTTTCTCAACCCTTTTGACCCAGTAAGTGATCACGAAAGTGTGCCTCGAGGTGAGCGACTTATTGGCTCTGACAATGAAGGTCTAATGTCCATCAAGTCATTTCGAAACTCCTCAATACGTTTGCCCCACTTTGGGGCAGTGGCTCGCTGATGCGCTTGCTTGGCCAGTCCGTAAAACACAGTCTAAAAATCACGAGAGGTTCCCCATGTGTGACCCTGTCAACAACAAAGCCTTGGTGGCGAAGACAACGTTCAAAATAGCTATGTCGGTTAGCAGCAACCGAGGAAGAGGTTCGCCTAAACATGCCAGAAATATCAACAACTCATGAGGAAAATGCCGATTTGAGTGGACATGGTCAAACATTGAATCAAGTATAATAGACCTGTCGGAATAGGCCTGACTAGCAGCAGAGTGACAACTCAAAGTAAGGACCTACTTGAATGGGCCCAACTGAACGCAGCAGCAACTCAAAATAACAGGTGTCCGCCTAAATGGGCTTGACTGAACTAAGCAACAACTTATAATAATAGGGGTTCACTCGAGAGAGAGAGAGAGAGAGAGAGAGAGAGAGAGAGAGAGAGAGAGAGAGAGAGAGAGAGAGAGATGAGATGAAGTGAGTGTGCTGGGAGCATGAATATGAACGTTAATATGCGATAAAGTGACTGGATGGGCATCTTGAATAGTGGGAAAGATTGTGGCATTGAAGAGGTCAAAGGTAGTTGTATGATGTTTATCGTCGTACGACTCTGTTATTGTCGTTTATGATGCAGATGTTGATGATAGGTACGCATCATGATGTTGTTGTCGATGGTTATGATGTTCCACGCATTTATCGAGGGTATAAGGAGATGTGTGATATTGAAGGAGGTAGAGAAAGAATGAGGGGAGAAGGAGTATAAAGAAATGAGGAATAAGGAATGAGGGTGGACCGAGGAAGTCGTCAAGGCAAGGTTTGCCGATGGTTTAGCATAGTAGTGGTTTTTGTTTTCGTTGTGAGGTCGAGCGCGGAGTGATGATAATTATGTAAATGTTATGCGTATGCTTGTTCGTGTGCGTATGTCTATGCCTATGGGAATGCTATGCGTATGTTATACCTTTACCTATTCTTATGCCTATGTGTATGTTATGCTTGTACCTATGCATATACATATGCGTATTCTATGTGTATGTTTATATATGCAATATGGCTTCTACTACCGAGTGAAGACCGTATGGTGAAAGACCATAAGAGAGATGATGTTGATGGCGACACTGACGATACTGATGATATTATGATGATGATTATGATGATGATTGTGATGATGATTATCACGATGATAAAGGTACTTTTGTAGGAGTTTAAGCAAAACATAATCAATAGACAACTTGGGGACGATGCATAATTAATCTCGCGGACCGCCGAGACGGTCGGGGTCGCGTCGTCCCTTCGCCGCTCTAACGGGGTGCGCCAGCTCTATATCCCGCGGTCCCCTACAACAGGATAGGTTCCCGCATGGCATAAGCTTCCTTCCCTGAGGGGTTGTCACCACCCTTAGGACGTATCCCTACCGAGCTACTGACCCACATGCGAAAGTTTTTACATGCAATTGCAGAGGTAGGTCAGCCGAGGGTGTTTGCTCGCTCGCTGTAGTATAGGTGCGCGCGGTTAAAACATCTATAGAACTCGGACGTCGTCCGTTCCTTAGAGCACTGATCTCCTAAGTACAAAGCGTACGCCGGTCGATAAGGATTGTCTCAACCAAGCGTGAAACCTCCTTGTCCCTTTAAACACTAGTCAAAAGAAAGTTATAACAATCACACATAGTTATACCAAAATGAATCGTACTTAGTTGATAGAAATGTATATCCTATCTGAAATAATAATCGAAAGAATCAAAATCATCATTAGATACATCCAATAACACAAGATCAAAATAAAATTCGACCACATTGGGTCGAACTCCAAAAAAATCATACAGCCGTCAACAAGGAGTTGACTTTTGACAAATTAAATAACATAGATGTAACTGATAGGGTAATCGTACTGCTCCTGTTTTGACTTGATGAGATGCACTGCCAAAGTCATTAATTTCATCATATCGCTGACCTAAGATTAGGTACGCACACACTCACTCGTCTTCATACGTTCCCAATCTTTTCGAATGACGGACTGCTTTGCGGATGATTCTTGATCATGTGCATTGCTTGGAGTGTTGCATGCCTCTCGCTCTAGAACGTGGTCTGGGGTACTCCTCCTCCTCGCCCGAGCACAAGACTCGGATCTCAGAAGTCGGGTCATCTCCACCGAAACGGCAAAGTACCTCCCCGTAGAACGGTCCACTTTGGGTCGATAACAGGGTCGGCTCCTAAAACAACGAACCCCTGCCCCAGATGCTTCCTTGAGAGAGAGGATGTATCCACTGTAAGTAGCTTTCAATTATTCTTATCTCTCATGAGTTCAGGGTAACTTGGACGAAAAGAAGACAGAGGAGATAAATAATGAGAATCATTTGAACAGGTACAGGCAGATAAGGTCATTCAGGATAGAACGGGTAATCCTCAGGAAAAGGCTAAGTCTATTTGACCTTATCTGCTTTATTTCAATCGAATTCATTTTACGACATGCACTGGGTTATTTTTTTCAGAACAACAAGTCCTTTTAACAAGCCGGCAGACGAAAGGTACAAATATAACAATTTTTTTCCTCATCTCAATAAGGCATTAATCATTCTCCTTTGCAAGCATCCTTCTACCTACCTGCACACACAAAAACAACCACAGCCAAAAAAAAACAGCAACCCATACTTCCGTCAGATCCTACTTTTCACATGCATGAGCACACATGTTTTACTCAACCTTTTATTTTGAACATTCAAAACAAAACAACGCCAAACAAAGTGTGGGTTCACATAGGTGTGAAAAAGAATTTGAGTCAATCAACTGACTGACCTTAAGTGAAGTGGTGTCGAGCGCACCGTGACTCACTCAAGAAAGCCAAGTAACATATACGCGTCGTAGAAGAAACCGCAGTCTCGAGGTAAGTCTTGGGCCCAATTTACTCTTGACTCGCAAGTCCCACTCGCGGCAGTCTCAAATGTAAAGATGGCGGGCCACACTCGTCCCCAAAAAAAAATCCACCACGTCCCTCGTCAGTCCCAACTGATCCCAGACGGTCCCAAGTGGCCCCGCACTACTGCCTGTAGCATCGGGTGGTCCCAACTGCCGAAACCGCTCTCACTACGCTCTAAAAAAATTATAATAATAACACTCCCTGGTGTCAAAACCTCAAGTGCCACGTGCTCCCAATGGTCACTGCGCCACCCACTCATATCCCACCTAGCCCCAAATGGTCCCAGGCAGTCCCAAGTGGTCCCACACCATTCCTTTCCAGCATCTGATGACGTAACTTGCCAAAATAGTCTCCACCACACTTCTTAAAAGAAAATAGAACACTCAAGTTCCCACTTCGCCGGCATCGCCAGTCCCGCTCACGAGCTCCACCGGTCCCAAAGTTTCACTAGGTCAAGGTCAAATGGCCCCACCGCCGCTGACATGTTCACAAAAAAAAAAACAGCGTGTCGTTCCACCTTGATAAACGTGGTCCGACACGCAGGCTGTCATCACTACTACTAATGTCGCTCGCCATACCGCCACAACAGTCTCACCATGGCTGAAATTTACCCCTTCACCGACGTTGACGCCGTGCCCCTCGACGCACCAAAAGAAAACCAGCACCTTCTCTCCTCTTAGTGTTGTTTGACGAACCCCAATTTCGACAGCATAACGCCGCAAAAATTATCGTCGTTGACGCTGAGAAAAATCGGCAGCATATTCCCACCGGAACGTCAATTCCGTCGTGCCGCAAAATGGACAGCACCTTATGCTGCCACAAAACGGACAGCACCTCGTCGTGCCGCAAAACAGACAGTACCTCCCCTCAATTCAGTGTCACTGGACGCGCCACAAATTATGCAGCATAACGCTCCAAAAATAATCATCGCCGATGCCAAAAAAAATCGGCAGCATACCCCCACAAAAGTGGGGAAGCAGCCTGTCGTGGTCTAGTTCGCCGGTACCTCCACCCGCGCCACTGCAGAGGAAGTCCCGCCGTTAAATTAATAAAACTTTGGACCTGAATAAAATTTAGGCCCAAAGTACAACTCCTGCCACACAGTCCCAGTCCAACAGCGCGGTCCCAAGAACTGTCCCAAAGGCCTAGCACCAGCCTGAGGATGGAGCAGAGTGCTCCCTGCCTTGGCTATGGCTGTCCTCCTCCTCGTCCGGTGCTCTTCTACAGTCCTCCACCCTCCTCCAGCGCTGTCTCCAGCCGCTCCTCCAACAGTCCGGCGACACTCAAGTGTGTTGTCACACACTGGCAACACGAGTGCTTTTATGTGGCAGCTGGGGACAACTGCCTTTTTTATAGTGGTTGAGGAATGTTGGTCGTCACTCCAGCCCCAGACAAAATCGCGGGCTTATAGTGAACCCTTGATCTGGCCAAGATCCAGGGTTAACTGTGGTCGCATCACAGCCACAACCTTAGTGGAGGCAGTTCCCTCAACTGCCTCATTTTTATTTTTATTTTCTTTATCTCAGTATCTCGGAATTTCATGAGATAGCTGAACTTTTGCCATTTGCAAATCTGTTTTTCTTTTATTTTTCTGATAAGGGTTTGAAAAGATATAACCTCTTTTAGTTTGATATACCTGAACCATTTTTCCAGGGCAGATACATCGAGAAAAAGACTGTACTTAGCCTTTTATTTTATGACCCCTCAATTTTCAGGCTCCCTCTAAAAACGGGAGCCTGACAGTTACCTTTGACAGCTTTTACCAGAGGTAACACCTTGTGAGGATAAGTGTCCTCACGAGAATGCACAAAATAAAGAAAAATAGACAAGGTAAAAATGAAAATAAAGGTAGCTATAACTACAATGCACCCGACCCTTATTTCAACCAGGTGCATGCTGTTGAAACCAACAACACTCCCTCCTTTTCCTCTGTCGTCCCCTAAAAACGGGGAGAGCAATTGCAGGTTGGGAGAGGTAGGGAAACAACTCGTGAAAATTAACGAGTTCAAATCCCGACAGGCTGAGAGCGGAGTGCAAAAAGTACCCCGACTTTGATGATTTAAAAAAATCATTCGTCCAATAAAAAAATCCGAAAAAAATCACGCGCACGACCTAGGTGTCTGGCTAACTAAAAAATACAGATTTTCAAATTAATCTGATCCCGTTTTCTCTTTTTTTTTTTTTTTTTTTTTTTTTTTTTTTTT